>CM034471.1:10661885-11261885 GCA_019925255.1 Litchi chinensis
TTGCAGTTTTAATTACCATGAATTGAAAAATGGAATATTCAATTTATAACTATTGGTATTAATTGTAAGTTTGAATTTTCAAGCGTAACTGTTGATTCAGTTTAATAGCTGATTTTAAATCAGTTTTGTAATTGCCTATATAAAGACTATAAATTGGCATCATTTCTAGTTGTTTAGAGACAACTGAGAATCCCTTTTTGTTTTCCAGTTCATTTTCTCTCAAACATTGTTCATAATCATAGGATTTTAGAGTGATAAAGATTTAAATATAGTTCAATTCATTAGATGATATTTGGTTGGTGTTGTTATATCCTGCGAGGCAAATACTGAACAACTCAGAGGATAAGAAGCGAATTTGTCTTATAGACACTGTAGTTATTACGAGCCTTAACACAAATACTTTTGATTCTATTTTATTTTATTATTTTTTTCTGTTGTAAATTATTTGTAATATGGAGAGTCTCCAAAATTTTACTTTTATGTGATTATCTGTTTATGTTGTAACCTATTCTTCTTATTCAATTTTTCTAATAGGACTTCCTTGATGCATTTATTAGTAAGTGTAGTGAGATCTCTCTAGAGCGTTTGATGTTATTAGATTCCGTCAAATGAGTTGTCAAAGTTTTGTCAAGAAAATTGTGATGAAATTGAAGTGTTGTTTGATACTAACAAGTAAATTGGTGATAGCAACATGAATTTTATGCGTAACTAGGTATAAACAACAAGCTGAATTACATGTCTAAGATTATTGAAATGATTAACATAATTTTTAACTTCAGCTGAAGAATCTATAGTACTGTTTTATATGCACTAGTAACAGTAATTACACATTGACAATCACTAAAGCGGCTTTAATCTAGAAAACACAATCGCTAGTGACACTAATTACATGTTGACAATTACTGAAGTTGCTCTAATCTACACAAATACAATTAGGCTTTTTAATTATTTTGGGCTTGACTTAATATTTTTAAGTATTGTACCTAGTTGTTGAATAATAAAAGTTAGTCCAATAACAATTTAATTGAACTCAATTTATAACATTTTCAAATAAATAAGTTTGGATATTAAATTTTTGGGTTATTACATATTTTGAGGAAATGGTATGAATATAATTCGAAATTATTTTAATGGTATTTTTTTTTTCTTATGAATAACAAAAACAATAAAACTATTGAAAATAGACAAAAACAATAAGTCTCATAATTTTAGCCTTTTATGATCTTTACCCCATTATAATGTCCTAAATTTATAGTAACAATTGGTATGTATTTTTCCAATAAACATTAAATGGAGCTCCCCATTTCTTTTATAGATTTTTTGAAAGAGAAGTGATACCTTGATACTAACTTTTTAAAAAAACCCATTATAAGATGTCATCTTTGTTTGTTCAAAAGAATCAAAACTATATTCTCAAAAAAAAAAAAAAAAAAAAAAAATTCTTTGATTGTTGGCACCGTTGATTGGGGCCAATAGCCCCTATCTCTCTCGTTATGTATGGCATGGGTTTGACACCCACATGCCAAATCCAAATAATTCATATAATAATAATAATAATAATAATAATTCTCTAATCATTATGTATGAATTGACTTTCCACTTTCATATGGATCTTTCTTCTGTCTTTGTGTGAGTGGATTCCTTCTAGTTGAGAGTAGTATCTCGGGCTATACCATCAATATTTCTATCTTAGTTGATCCTTGATAATTTCTTAAGCCTGTCCAAGTCATTTTGGAAAAAAAAAAAAAAAAAAAACTATAATCATAGAAAAACAAAGACTAAAAAGATCGGTCACATCCGCATGAATAAATATCCTCAATCAAATGTTTTCAATGTGGCCTACTTTAATAATGACATTGAACTGACCACTTCAATCATAAATCCCCTGACCCGGAATAACGCGTCCAAATCAATCACAAAACCATGTGCTACTATTGCAACTTGATGGTAATTTTGCAGTCTTGTTGTTCGCAATACATATCATTGATTTGATCTAACTCAATTAAACAAATTGGGTGACAATCCGAGTGTGGAAAAAATTAAGAAATTGATTGTTAATGATAACACTTAAATCAAGTGAAAATAAATGAACGAATTTTAAATTATAAATTTAAATAAAAATTTTAACTCTTAGTTCTCATAAAATTAACTAATGTTGAGATACTATTGAAACATAAAATCTAAAACAATATAATTGTTATAAATAAACTTATAAATATAAAAAAGTTTTGGATAATATCAGATTATCAAAAGTCAATAAAATTATTTAACAGTAGTCCTAAAAAAATAAAATTATTTAAGAGTAAGAAATGTTCGAAATACTATAAAAATATTTAAATTAAGTTTTTAGAAATTTAAGATATTTTAAGATAAATTTATGCTATTTTTAAGGAGATAAATATTAGTTTAAAAATTATTTTCACAACATAAAATTAAATATTAAATTAATATTAAATTCCATTCCCACGACTTGGCCCCTAGGATTCTGAAGTCCTGCGTGCTCTGCATTTGAGTTGGCTGTTGGGATTTGATTTCATACAAAACAATAAACGTGAATTGAATCTGAAAAATTGCATATAAGTTTGGCCGCAGGAATTAAGCTACGAGAAACTAGAAAAGATAATAAAATCACAAAGTTAGAGTCAAATAAGTGGACAAAAACTGGTAGGTGTTATAAGTATATGGTTTTAACATCACTTTTTCGTTTTGATAATATTTATTATCTTATTTATTGTTATTTATTATGAAATTTATTTCTCAATTTGCCTATAAAAAGGCCTATATTGTAATAATTGAGAGAATCAATTGAATTCCATTTACCATATTTCTCTTTTTTCTTCTTTCTCTATTATTGTGGTAAGCACTCTAAATCCATTGTTTTATAAGTTATTTCACAACATGTTATCAGCACGAGTCTAGTATGAGAGATTTCATTTATATGATCTACTTCCTACTATGTGATTCAAACAATATAGTATGAGAGATTTCATTTATATAATCTACTTTCTACTATTTTATTCAAATAATCTTATTATTACAGTGTATTATTTGAAGTAGTATTATCATTCTTGCTTTTATTTGATTTTTCTTATATTTACATTAATTATGATGTGAATGTATATAATTTTTTGGAACCTAAAATTTCCGAAATATTTTAGAACCAAAAGTTCTAAACTCTCAAAATATTTAGAATTCATCAACACTAATTTATGAAGATAATGCTGCTTGTATTGCCCAAGTTAAAGGGGGATACATCAAAGGAGACAGAACGAAGCATATATCACCAAAATTCTTTTACACTCATTAACTCCAAGAAAGTTGACAAATTGAAGTCAAAAAGATACGTTCTACTGATAATCTTGCAGATTTATTTACTAAATCTTTACCAACGTCAACTTTTGAGAAGATGGTATATGGTATTGGTATGTGTCGACTTCACAAACTGTAAGATTGACAGTTGAATATTTTTCAGGGGGAGAATATATTTTTTTTTGGACATATGTGCACTGCACTCTTTTTTCCTTGATCAGGTTTTTCCCACTGGGTTTTACTGATAAGGCTTTTATGAGACAGTATTTCGGCACGTCCAAAAATTTCAAAGAGTATTATCAAGTGGTGTACGCCCAAGGGGAAGTGTTATAAATATATGGTCTTAACACAACTTTTCCGTTTTGATAATATTCATTATCTTATTTATTGTTATTTATTATGGAATTTATTCCCCAATTTGCCTATAAAAAGACCTATATTGTAACCATTGAGAGAATCAATTGAATTCCATTTACCATATTTCTCTTGTTTCTTCTTTCTCTATTATTGTGGTAAGCACTCTAAATCCATTGTTTTATAAGTTATTATGAATTATGCATGCCAACTGTAATTTCACGTCGTTAAGTTTTATAATTTTATCCTTATTCTCCCCCTAACGACGATAAAATTTATTCATTGGCATTATGTTGTTATTCTTCATGAATTTATTTGCATCATCATAATGTCCTTCTGAGACTTAATTATATTGTCTTACTATCCTTCAGGGATATATTAGACTATCATATTATTTTTCAATGACTCAAATGTCACATAGTGTCCTTAAGGGACCAAATACATAGTGTCATTCAATGGCCAAATTGTAATATGAATTATTGTCCTTCAAGGACATTTACTAGGTAAGAATCTTTAGATTCTATAATGGATATCCATATTACTTCCAACAATTTGATGTCATTTTCTGTGTATTATTGGATGAAAAAAAACTTTTGATTCATCACAATTTTTGATCATATTATACTTATGATAAGATGATAGTCATAATAAAATATGCTTCTGGTATATGACAGTATGAATAATATAAATGCGATATACTTTTATTAATGTATATCTAAATAGATTCCTTCATGATCTATTAAAGTAATAAAGTTTCACATATATAACATTGTTATTTTTCACTTTGTAATATGCAAATTTGCTCTTCTGGAGCCTTTGTATATCGGTAAATAATTATGTATATTTCAGGTACACAATTATTATAATTTCATATTCTAGTAATAGTAAACATTTTGCTTACTTTACTTTGGTGTGAATTTCACTTCAGGTGGTTAAAATTTGTTATGATCATCGAGACTTTATTGACCATAATCATCGTCATGACTATTAGATGATTTTACATTCACTTTAGGGAATGATATTAATTAATTTAGTTATGCGAGATAAATAATTTTTCACCCATAATCATTAACATTGAGCAATTTTGAAGAACAAATTATTTCAATCATCTGACTTCATTTATTTGATGATCAAGTATACATTCTAAGATATATAAATTGTAATCACAATGAATTAATAAACAATTTCTCAAAAAATACTATTACAACGAATTGTAACAAATATCAAATAAGATATAAGAAAATATATGTCATGTACCTTATTCCATATCTTACTTTGAGGAACGAAAATAACACGACCTTTGCTAACCAAAACTTTTATGAGAAACAACAATAATTATATAATTTAATAAAAGAAGAATAAAAATATTGTACATTTTCTTCTCAAAAACCAAAGCTTCAAGCTATGATGTGATTGTATATCATAATTGCATGTTCAATATGATATTAACTCAAAACTTCAGGTTTTGATAAAATTGAGAATGAAATTCTTTTCCAAATCACATCAATCATTGTAATTAGTATTAGAACTTCAGGTTCTAAGTAAATTACAATTATATCTTAATATTATGATATATTTTAAAAGATCTTAAACAAAATCACTATGAGGAAACTCTAATAGTCGTTGCTATTTAATTTCCATATCTAATAGCTCATACCACTATCAGATCCATGTCGTCACTGGAAAAGTAACGATTTAACCATAATACAAATAGATTTAACTATATAACATGAGGTATGAGATCGTTTTATACATATATATATATATACTTGATCAAGTAATTTGTATTAAATATATGAGTATGAAAATACATACCTCGATACGTTAAAATTCATAAATAAAAAATATAATACTCAAACTTAAATTTCACGATCTATATATCCTGAAACCATGAATAAAAGTTAGTATAAAAGATCTTCAAGTCTCTACTCACCCTTAATGAGGAGATATGTTTTCAAACATAATTGGTTCGAGTTTTTTTTTTTTTTTTTTTTTCGTATCAAATTCGAATTGATTTAATTTTCTCAATATTTTTCATTTATAATTTTGAAACTTCTGGTTCCAAAATCTAAATAAATTATAATCTAGAATTAAAGTAAGGATCTGAAATTTCAGGTTTTAAGATCCAAGTAAAACTGAGAATAAATTTATTGCGAATCTGAAACTTCTGGTTCAGATTTAAAATGAAAAAATTAGGATTCAAATCGTTCATTGAGAATCCAATCAATTAAAACGAATTTGATAGAACCATTATGTTATATGCAAAAAGCAAGAATATAACATCACAAGATCGAATTTGTTCGATCTTTATTTAATTTTTCATAACCTGAAAGAATTACATTGCTTTCTGTCTATATGTACATACATAACATTGGCTTCATATATGAAACACAAATTTGTACATTTTATTGTCTTTTGTGTTTAGATTCATGGTCAAAGACACACTCTTTAAATATAATAGGCAAGGGCTAATTATGTTGCTTCAGACAACTATAATTTATTTGATATATACAATCGCCCACATTGAGTATGAAAGTCAACAAAATTTAATTAGAATTTAACTAGAATTTCTAGTTTCAGATGAATTAGTATTATAGAACTTTCTGGTTCTAATAGATAAATATATCAGAATTCATAATTCTAATTAAATTGAAAGTGTAGAACTTCTGGTTCTAAACAAATTTACAATATAAACCTTTTGTTTCTAATGAATTGAAAATTTAAAGAAAATTAAGATCTTATATTTTATTGCTCTGTATATTATAGGAAAATGATGAGGATATTGAATAACATATTGTGGATAAATGTTGACATAAAAATTATTGATCAAAACAAAAGCAGAGCTATACTTGTATTGTTGTATTAAACTTATCATATGGACGCTTGAAGACGTCATATGTTTTGATCAAAATAATTACTTATATGAAAATTGAGATAGTGAGATATAATTGTATTTTAAAGGTTTACTGCAGAAACCCAATATTGATTGTCTCATAGTTGATTTCACGTGATGAGAATTAATAGCCCTTATACAGACTAGTGCCCCAGAAGAGGTAAAATCTTCTGAAAAGATACAAAATCTTGGAAATACAAAAAATTTCCTTAGAAGAACTATGAAGTCATGATAAAATAATCATTGACAATTTATTTGTATATGCACTAGCTATTGAGATTATAAATAATGATCATAAACCATGTAATATCCATATATAAGAAATGAAAGAATAAAATAGCTACTCCCTCTCCAGAAGTTCTAAAATTTTTTTAATGATCTAAAAACCAGAAGTTTTAAATTTCTAAATTGTTTAGAACCAGAAGTTCTAAATATTAAAATCGATTGTAATTAGAAATTCTTTACATTTTAATCTCATACATTAAGTATTGTCTGCCATTGAAATATGCATTGATTTAATATTCTTATTTTATCAGAAATTACCACAATGGGATATGCAATATTTGAATTTTTATTTATATATTTTTTACCATACACAATCGAAATAATTTTTTTTCTATTCTTCTTTAACATTTGTTTGTTTAATTTATGACTATGAACTCATATATACATATATATATATATATTTCTACATCATGTTGAGATTTATATGAATTGTGGAATTAATATTAAATTTTATCTATATTATTTCTTTCATTGTTTGCAGCAATATTAATTATATATTGTTTTATCTTTTTAGCATTTTAGAGATGTCGAACTCCACCAAACCTGAATTCAATGTGCTTGACATTATTGGAAAAAATTATCAATCATGGATTCTTGATATTGAGCTAAAGTTACAATCAATGAATTTGGTTGATACTATTAAAGAGAACAATATAGTAACAACACAAGATAAGGCTATGGCGATGATTTTTATTCGCCGCCATTTGCATGAGAGTTTGAAAACTCAATATTTTACGGTGAAAGATCCGTGGATCTTGTGGAAAAATTTAAAAGATCGATATGATCATTTAAAGACTGTTGTTCTCTCTAGAGCTCGATACAATTGGCACCATCTGAGACTACAAGATTATAAGTCTGTTGTTGACTATAATACTGCTCTTTTTTATATCACTTCAGAGCAGGAGTTATGTGGTGAAAAATTAACCGATACGGATTTATTAGAGAAAACTTTCTCTACATTTCATGCCTCGAATATGCTCCTGCAACAGCAATATCGAGAGCGTCGGTTCACAAAATATTCTGAGCTAATATCATGTCTTTTAGTTGCAGAACAAAATAATGAGCTGTTATTGAAAAATCATGAACTACGCCCAACTGGTTCCTCAACATTGCCTGCAAATGCTAGCTCAAAAAGGGACCATGAATCATATCAAAGACATGAACGTCAGCGTGGGCGTAGACATGGTCGCAATTATCGTGGTCGGAGTAGTAAAAAATCTTCAAGTCAGCAAAATCAGAAAAATATTCCCCAAAAGTGGAATGTTGTTGAAGCCAAACATGATAAAGACAACAAACATGTTAAAAATGTTGGTAATACTTGTCATAGATGTGGCATGACAGGACATTGGTCACGTGTTTGCCGTACATCTAAGCATTTGGTTGACCTTTATCAAGCATCCATAAAAGAAAAAGGAAAGAAAGTGGAGGCAAATTTTGCAGATGACTTTGACCCTGTGGACATTACTCATCTTGATGTTTCTGATTTTTTTGCACATTCAGATAGAAAATTTGATCATTTAATTGGTGATGGGCATGTCCATACCGATTAAACTGAAAAACTATTTGTCATGTTTTTAATATTATTTTCATTTTAGGATTTAAGAAATTTATTTTTTCTTGCTATGTTAGAATTATAATTATATTTATCATTGTTATTTAGAAGATCAATAGAATTATTATTATTCTTATCATTTATTTATTTTACAAAAGGAACATGGATAGACAATCCAATTTCAATATGGAAGCTGGAGATATATGTCTCGTTGATAGTGGAACTACGCATAGTATTCTTCAAAATAAAAAATATTTCGTGGATATAATCTTGCACAAAGACAAAGTAAATATTATATCTGATCCTACAGACCTGATTGAAGGCTTTGGAAGAGCTATAATCATATTAACAAATGGTACGAAGTTGAGCATAAATACTGTTTTATATTCAAGCAAATCTAAAAGAAGTTTGCTTAGTTTTAAAGATATCCGTAGTAATGGATACTATATTGAAACTACTAATGAGAATAATAGAGAATATCTCTATATTACATCAAATGTTTCAGGCCAGAAGCTTGTTTTAGAAAAACTCAATATTTATTCATCTGGCTTATATTATGTGCATATAAAGCCATTTGAAACCTACGCAGTAGTGAACCGGAAGTTCACAGATTCAAAGTCATTTTCACTTTGGCATGATCGTTTGGGTCACCCAGGATCTACAATGATGCGTAGGATAATTGAGAATTCTCATAGACATCCATTAAAGAATTAGAAGATTCTATCATCCAATGAAAATAAATGTACCGTTTGTTCACAGGGAAAACTAATTATTAGACCATCAAATTTGAAGGTTGATTTGGAATCCCCATCTTTCTTACAAAGAATACAAGGAGACATATGTGGGCCTATCCACCTAGCAAGTGGACCATTTAGATATTTTATGGTGTTGATTGATGCATCTGCATGATGGTCACATGTTTGTTTATTGTCTACACGTAATACTACTTTTTCTAGATTGTTAACACAGATTATCAAGCTCCGAGCTCATTTTCCGGATTATCCAATCAAATCTATACGTATGGACAATGCTGGTGAATTTACGTCAAAAATATTTGATGAATACTGTGCATCAATTGGAATAGATGTTGAGTATCCAGTTCCACATGTGCACACGCAGAATGGCTTAGCAGAATCATTTATCAAGCGTATTCAGATAATTGCACGAACTTTATTATTACGTACGCAATTACCTATTTCTGCATGGGGTCATGTCGTGCTACATGCAGCGACTTTAATTCGTTTTAGACCCATTACATCTCACCAGTATTCTCCATTACAAATTGTACTTGGTTATGAACCAAATATTTCACATTTACGTATATTTGGTTGTGCTGTGCAAGTCCCTATTGTACTCTCACAAAGAACTAAAATGGGTCCCCAACGTCGTTTAGAGATTTATGTGGGTTATAATTCACCATTAATAATTAGATTTCTTGAACCCATGACAGGAGATCTTTTTACTGCACGATTTGCGGATTGTCACTTTGATGAGACAATTTTCCCATCATTAGGAAAAGGGAAAACTTCTCCTGAAGAGAAGCACGAAAAAAATTTTTCTCCTAAAGAGAATGGTAAATTTTCTTGGAATGTTACAAAATTGACTCATTTAGATCTTCGTACAGTTCAAAGTGAAAATGAAGTACGAAGGATAATTTATCTTCAGATGATTGCTAATTAGTTACCTGATGCGTTTACAGATGCATCTAAAGTAACAAAATCTTATTTACTAGCTGCTAATACACTAGCCTAGGTGATTGTTTCTGATGAATAATCTAATCGAATGACAGCAAATGAATCATCTGTTGCACGCCAAAAACGTGGTAGACCAATTGGTTCAAAAGATACAATTCCCCGGAAGAGGAAAACAAAAGATAAGGATCCTATCGAAAATGATGCTCGAGTCATGAAAAATGCCACATTCTCTAAAATATCAACTCAAGAAGAGTTAACAGCCCCTACAGAGGCTGGTATCCCAGAAGAGGTACAATCTCCTGAAGAGATACAAAATATTGAAAATACAGAAATTTCAATAAATTATGTAAGAGAATTGTGGAGTCGTGATAAAATAATCATTGTTAATTTGTTTGCATATACAGTAGCTACTGAGATAATAAATGATGATCATGAACCACACGATATTAATAAATGTCGACAAAGGCATGATTGGCCTAAGTGGAAAGAAGCAATTCAAGCAGAATTGACTTCATTAGCCAAATGTGAAATATTTGGACCAGTAGTCCAAACGCCTGAAGACGTCAAACCCGTTGGATATAAATGGGTATTTGTTCGAAAGCGTAATAAGAAAAATGAAGTCGTGAGACATAAGACATGACTCGTAGCACAGGGTTTCTCACAAAGACCTGATATTGATTATGATGAAACATATTCACCTGTGATGGATACAATTACGTTTCGATTTTTAATTAGTTTGGCAGTCTTCGAAAGACTTGAAATGTGCCTTATGGATGTAGTAACGGCATATTTATATGGGTTATTGGATACTAACATATATATGAAAATCCCTGAAGGATTTAAAATGCCAGAAGCATATAACTCAAATTCTCGTAACTTGTATTCAATAAAGTTACAATGATCTTTATATGACTTAAAGCAATCCAGACGAATGTAGTATAATCGTTTTAGTGAATACCTCATAAAGGAAGGATATGTAAATGATCCTATATGTCCTTGTGTATTCATAAAGAAATCAGAATCTGGATTTACAATTATAGCAGTATATATCGATGACATGAATTTAATTGGAACTCCTAAAGAGCTCTTAAAAACTGCTGAATATTTGAAAAGAGAATTTGAAATGAAAGATTTGGGGAAAACAAAATATTGTCTCGGTTTGGAGATCGAACACAAATCAGAGGGAATGCTAGTCCATCAATCAACTTATGTTGAAAAAATCCTAAAAAGATTTAACATGGATAAGGCTCACCCCTTAAGTACTCCTATGGTTGTTCGGTCTTTGGAACCAAAGAAAGATCCATTTCGACTGAAAGATGATAGTGAAAAGATACTTGGTCCAGAAGTACCGTATCTTAATGCCATTGATGCTTTATTATACTTGGCACAATACACAAGACCAGATATTGCATTTTCGGTAAATCTTTTGGCAAGGTTTAGTTCTGCACCAACCCGAAGACACTGGAATGGAATCAAACATATTTTTCGATATCTTCGAGGAACTACAGACTTGGGTTTATTCTATTCAAGGTCAACAAATGGTTCTGGTCTTATTGGTTATGCTGATGCTGGTTATCTCTCTGATCCTTATAAATCACGATCACAAACTGAGTATGTTTTCACATATAATGGCACAACAATTTTATGGCGTTCTACAAAGAAAACTCTTGTTGCTACATCATCCAATCATTCTGAGATCTTTGCACTTCATGAAGCAAGTAGAGAGTGTGTATGGTTGAGGTCTGTTATTCTTCATATCCAAATCACTTGTGAATTGCTCTCAGTTACAAATTCACCAACAGTAATTTATGAAGATAATGCTACTTGTATTGCCCAAGTTAAAGGAGGATACATCAAAGGAGACAGAACGAAGCATATATTACCAAAAATTTTTTACACTCATGAACTCCAAGAAAGTCGATAAATTGATGTCAAACAGATACGTTCTACTGATAATCTTGCAGATTTATTTACTAAATCTTTACCAACGTCAACTTTTGAGAAGATGGTATATGGTATTGGTATGTGTCGACTTCACAAACTGTAAAATTGACAGTTGAATATTTTTCAGGGGGAGAATATATATATATTTTTTGGACATATGTGCACTGCACTCTTTTTTCCTTGATCAGGTTTTTCCCACTGGGTTTTACTGGTAAGGTTTTTAATGAGGCAGTATTTCGGCACGTCCAAAAATTTCAAAGAGTATTATCAAGTGGTGTACGCCTAAGGGGGAGTGTTATAAATATATGATCTTAACACCACTTTTCCGTTTTGATAATATTCATTATCTTATTTATTGTTATTTATTATGAAATTTATTCCTCAATTTGCCTATAAAAAGGCCTATATTGTAACCATTGAGAGAATCAATTGAATTCCATTTATCATATTTCTCTTGTTTCTTCTTTCTCTATTATTGTGGTAAGCACTCTAAATCCATTGTTTTATAAGTTATTTCACAACATTAGGCGAATATTACCTGGAATATATAACATTCATAGTTTAATGAGAACATATCATATTTGTTCAATTCATGATCTAAGGAGAATGTCCTGCGAGTTTACTGACTGTGACACAAAATTCTCTATTTTGATTTATTTCTTCCATGTTTTTTCTCAGTAGTTTATAGGGTTTGTGTTTTAAGACTGATAATATTCTAGGAGCCTGTGAGTTTTTTTGATATTCTTTATCTTGAAGTGCGATTGCAATGTAAATTTATAGGACATATGATAAGAATAAAATTTAAAAGATATTACTTTTAGGAGAATAATTTTACAGAAAATTATTGTAAGGTTTAACTCATTAAATTGAAGCTAAGTAATAAATTGTGACTGTTTACCTTCTGTTTTCGAAGTTTTTTAGCACTTTTAAGATATTCGTGTAAAAAGAAAAAAATGAAAAACAATTTAATAAATACAATTCAAATTTATTATAGGTTAAAGTGAAAAAAAAAAGAATTAATTGTATACTTCTGTCTCCATCATGGTCAGTGGGGTTTGAGTTATTCTTTATTCACACAAAGTTTAAATGCGTAATGCCATAAAAAAACAAAAAAACAAAAAAAGGAGCTTTATAATTTTTAATCAAATAAAAAGAAAATTTTTGTTTTATCCATTATTTTTTTTTAAAAAAATTGTTTTTAACTTGTCAAACAAATTATTTTTATTTTATATCCAAGATTACTAAACTATCCTTAAGTGAAAATCATCCAATTACCCTAACCCAAAATTACCAAAATAGTCTTATTCTTCCTAACAACATCCTAACCTTTTTTGTCTACCCGATTCATGGTTTTTCTTCTTCATTTAATCATTGTAGTCGAAAAACAAGTCTCATAACAAGAGATTCTTCATTGAAACTTTTTCGTCCATTGAAGGTTTTTGATCCATTCGAGTTTCATCCATTGAAGGTTTTCATATTTCTTCTATTTCAAGTAATTTGAGTTTTAAAGGCACTGTATGTGTTTTTGTTAATTGATTTTTTTTTTTTTTTTTTTTTAAATATTGCAAGTTAAAGGCTTTAAGAGTGATTTGGTTGGGATATATAACATTGGTAGGACAGATATGTAGTTTTTGCAAAATTTGCAACGAAATTGATTTTTAATTGGAATGAAAAACTGATACTTGGACTAAAAAACTGGTATCAGTTTTTTATTCCAATGAAAAATTGATTTAAGCAAATTTTTCATATTTTTATATTTGTTGTGTTTTAGATGTTGTGTATTAAATTTTAGTGTGATATGTGGTTAGATATAATTATATTTTGTTTTATTTAGTTAGATTTGATTGAAGAATGTTGTGATTTGTTTTTCTGCATAATAATTGCGTTAATCAGTTTTTTGGTGGACTAAAAAACTGGTATCGGTTTTTTGATCCACTTAAAAATCGAGTTAGATAGTTTTAGCATAATTTTGATTTTTTTTGTGTTTTTGATGCTCAGTATTGATTTATAGTGTTAGATTTGGTTCGATATGATTGTATATTATAATGTTGAGCCATTGAAATGAGAATAATTTATTAAAATTCTTTGAATGTTACAGGAATGACTCAAGAGACGATCATAATCAAGTTCAATGCAAAATGGAATGGATCTAACTAAATTGGGAGTAAGTCGATCATGTGTGGGGTTTATAAAGATAGTAATTTTTCAACGTTGGTGGACGTTGTGTATAAAGAGACTGACATTGATAGAAGAATGTGAGATATACGTATTTATTGTTTACAGTAAAGTATGACAAATGACCAAGTTAAAAAGATACACATTATGTTTGATCTTGGTGTGGTTAGTTTGATGGCGGTTAAAAATATTGATGTTAGAGAGATTTATATCAATAAGATTGCGAGTGATTCTGAAGGTGGAGTTAGCAAGCCTACTGTTAAGTCCATATGTCACCGACTTAATACTAGACATAAGACATGACGTGGCAGATACAGATAGACCTGTAAACTTACGTATGGTTGAAAGTTAATTTTATCTTGCTTTAGGTATTAGCAATCAGATTAATGCTTTTGTCGCCGCATTTACATCTACAAAAAGTCCTATGTGCAACATTAATGGTGACTATATGAATGAGTGATGATAAAGATCGGGATAGAGATGATAATGGTGATGGGACACGAGATGATGATGAAGAGGAAACTTGAGATAGTGATGAAAAGGAAACTCAAAATGATGATGCTCTTGACGATAGAGGGTTTCAAGAAATAAGACTTTCAGGTTTATAATTTCAATTCTATAATTTTTGTGTCTTTGTAGGGCTTAACATTAATTTTATGGTTTTTGTATTTTTTGAATCATTAGAAACCTTCAAAATAAGCGAGAAAAAGAGTAAAAAGGAGAAAAAAAATGTTGGATTGGATTTTTAGTGGGTCTGAAGAACTAGTTTTTCACACCTTTTAAAAATCAAAAAGTGTGATATCGGTTTTTAATGATAGTGAAAAACCGATTTCGATTTTCCATTGCCATTAAAAATTGATCATTGCTTCTGAAGTGTTTTAGATGAGTGTTGCCATTACTTGGACTTTGACTTTCTGTTTTCAAATTGGCAATTATTTACTTTAATTAATATAATATCAAATTAATTGATAAATATTAACTTATTATATACTTAACAATATTAACTAAAATAATATAATCAATATATTATTTTTATAAGTTAATAATTAACAAAATGACTAATTAATAAATTTTATTGATAAATTTACTTCTTATATACAGCCTCTCCATCAGTGTCTAGTATTCATAGTTCAAATTTGTCTACCTTATATAATGGTGCAGAATACATATATATATATATATATATATATCCCTATCAATCTCTACCCATAATGCAACAGCGTCTTCAACTTGATCGCGTCGTCTTGATTTTCATATACGACAGCTACACTTACAATTAGAAGATGTTAGTGATATAGAACTAATTCAAATGATCAAATAATAACTTTTCATCTTTGAAAAACACTTACATTTTCAGCACGCCACCATGGGATTAATGTGTCTATTTGACCACTATTGAATGCATGCCACTCTGTAGGTACAATAGTCGCAGTTGGATCAAATTTTATTACCTGGGGGATGTAATGTTTATTATAGTACAATTACATAAATACCTGCAAGATAAAAATTAAACATATTATTTAACTTTAAAGACATATGACTAGAAATTAAAATGCATGACTACAATGTAAATACTCATAAACAAGGAAGTTCTATGGACTGTGTATCGAGTGTCCTCAACCTTATTCCACCATTTCTTTCATAGGCACATCAAATAACAATCGATGTGCTCTGAACTCAACCAATGCTGCTTGTCCTTGAAGGTTTTTAGCATGGACGTTATCATGCACCACTGGAAAAAATCAATTGCACGCCTAAAATAAAAAAAAATAAAGTTATGTAAGTTTTATTACATTAGTAACCATGATGAAAGGATAATGATGACTTTTATCAATACCTGAGGTTCTTAGATGAAAAAGTTTTGTATTCATTATACATAACCAGTATGGGTCTATAGACTTTGCCACCTCTTTGATTGCTAAATTTGAAACTTTCTTTCTCTTTGTTGGCGGTCCTAGATTAGTGCATGGCGTCTACAAAGATGTCGTTGGCTTCGTCTTTCGTTTGCCCCATTCTTGGATCATCCTGCAATTGTAAGCAAATCTAAAATGTAAATGAGATATTTAGCATTATATGTCAAACAGTAACACAATAGAATTACTATATTTACTTGATCATCTCCATGCTTAGTCTCTAAGACTGATGGATCTCCTAAGACCTTCTAAGAGTGGTGGATCTCCTAGTCCTTCAGTTGGAAGGATGACTAGTGGACCTTCTAGTCCTCCTGATGGACAGCCGACTGGTCCTTATGAAGAGGTGACTAATCAATTATCTAGTCCTTATGGAGAGGTGACCGATGGACCTCCTCATCCTGATGTGATGATGGTGGTGGGCTATAGATGTGCGTATCTTGGACAAAGTTCCTACCACCATTATCATCGTCGTCGTTGTCATCCGGATCATGCCTATCAACTAGAGACTTTGGAATTTTTAAATGCTCTTCTACTCTTCTCAGTCTTTTATCCATCTCTCTTACGATATTGTGAGTTGTCTTCTATAAATCCACAAGATATTTGACAATCGCTTTACCTATAGAATATATGTACACACACACATATTGTACATAATTTTAAAAAATTTTTGATAGTCTCCTCGATTTTTTGAGTATCTAGGAAAATATAACATGCATGTTTAAGTAATTATATTTTATCATCATGTTTAGATGCTGCATCTTTCTATCTAACTCTATGCTACTATACAATATGTCCACAACTTTTCCATTTACTAAAATAGATATTCATTTAACAATAAAATGAATAAAAAATTCGTATCTCATGATGTATGTTTTGTACATTGTGCAACCTTTTTGTCCTCAACTTTGAAAATGTATCCTCTGATTCAGATTGTATGATTGGGACGTCTTCATACTGCTCATCCTTCTCCCTTGTAAACTCTTTAACCACATGATCATCATCACCCTCCACCTCATCATTACCTCTTCCATCCTCCACTTCATAATCATCATCACCATATGCACCATCATCATCATCATCATCCTCACTCTACCACAACCACCACCAACTTTATATATCCCTTTACTAACCAAATGCTTCGGATTGAAAGATTTCTAATAATCTGTGTCATTTTCGACATCAGTGGGCTCAAGAGTTCTTATCATGCCAATTACCTACAATATATATACATACATATATATAGTTATATTATTATTATATACTTAATATAAATAAGGATAGTTTAAAAAAAAAAAAAACCAATTTAAGTTAAGTTCAACATTTACAGGGGGAAAATCATTAAAGGTTTTTATACATTTTGGCATCTTCTTAAGTGTCAATCTCTTACACCTTGGTAGGTCATTTTCCAAGGACTAGTTACTTTTCCCTATCTTATCTCTCAACACGAAATATTTCGAATAGCCACCACTTTAATATAAAAATGATTAAATAAAAAACAAATATATAGTTAGTCCCTATATTTATATATATAAAACCTTAAATATTAACTGTATTAGGAGAATGCTATAAATGTTAACCGTATTTGGTGTATATGAAATGTTAGGACATAGCCATAAATGTTAACGGTCTTCAATGAGTTTTTAATCCATTCCTCAGTAATCATCATATGGAGATTGTAAACCAGCATACTATAGCTTAATGTATTCCAAGGGAATGAGCTTCACACCTTTGCATTCTCTATAATGACCCACATAAAACAAGTAATGACGGACTTGTCATCTTGCCCCAAGAATAGATGGAAGGCAATCCCTACATTAGCTAATTTTAACAGATCCTCATCATTTATTACATCTTTAATTGCATGGCCCTTACACGATATATGGCTTCTTGCCTTAAGAAAGGTGGCCCTCCATTGAAAAATCGCCATTAGAGACTCTTTCTTGTCATTTTGCACCGTATTAAAATTTTTTCAGTCGATACACTCAAAAGAGAGTCTTATCATCAATAAGAACTCCTATTTTCGAAATTTATATGTTCTTACCCCAATTTCAAATCATATTTCATCACATCATTCACTGGAACCACAACCTCTCTAGCAAGAAACCCTAATATCACAGAGTGAGCAGTTATATTGTTATTGGATATCAATAAAATATGTTCGAACATGCACTCTCCTGTGAATTGTTCGTACAAACCTCGTTTATTAACAATTGTAATTATTTTACCAAGCCATTTTTTACCAATATGTGTATTCATGCCCATTTTCACGTTAATTATTTACAAACTATGTAAATACTTAAATTCCATCTGTAGGAAAAAAGAAAAAAGTAAACGATTAGTATGACTTTACTAAAAAAAGGGTAATTAAATACAAGAATTAATACAACCTTTTCATTTCTATTTTTGGTCAATATAATTTTATTTTCATTTCTTTATAATTTAATTTAAATAATTTTTACTCCAATTATATTCATTTAATAATGATCTCAATTAATTTAATTAAATTTAATCATCAATTTAAATTTTGGTTTATATTTAAATGAAAATTACCTTTTACAATTTACACTTATATATTTCTTACATTGTATTTTACTTTATTTCAAAAATTTCCTTAATTAATTAATTAATTAATTTCATTTACAATCTAATTAATTACTACTAATTTAATAAAGTTTAATTTACTAATTTAATTTAGTTATTCCTAAATTAATTTCTTGTTACTAATTTCAAATTTTAATTTATTAAACTGACCGGTTTTTTAATGGGTGTGAAAAACCAATCAATGTTATTCACTAGTTTTTCACATCCCAATCAAAAATCGATTTCGCAAGATGGTGCTCTTATAGATGCTCTCAACGGATTCCTCTATTTTTCAAGCCAAATCTAATCAAATTTAACCTAATCTAACTCTATTTATCATTATCCAACTTTTATAACACAAAACGAATCTAAAAATGACAAAAGAAAATCAACAAATCACAAATTTTCAATATTCGACTAATCGATTTTTCAATGTTATTGACAAGTTTTTCACATCCTAGTTGAAAATCGATGTGAAAAACCGATTCATCAAAATGAAGATAACGACGCTGCTTTTATTGTAATCTACCATTTTCAACCTAAATCCAACCAAATCTAATCTATTCTAACCCTAATCATCATAACCCAACATCCATAATACAAAAAATATCTCAAAATTGCAAACCAAAATAAAAAAATCACAAATTTTCAAACGCAATCCAAAGGTCATATATCTTGGCAAACGAAGGAGGTAAACAAGTTTGGTGGCGATCAGAGAAGCTCTAGTAAGGTCGGCAATAGCGTGAGAATGGCTGGAGACGGTCTAAATGGCTCGTTGGATCTTGATTAGGTTAGGGTTCGAGTTCCACTTATGGGTCGATGTTCGAGTTTTGAAATCGGTGACAATGGGTTGATCAATTTCTTAACCCCTTATATATACAAGGGATGTTTTGTAATTATATACTCCAGTTTTTTTAATAAAATTTTAAAAACAAAGGGTTAAAAAGTAAAATTGTGTAGGCGTATATCAGTAATTTGAGTATAGGACAAAATTAATTTGTTTATGGGTTAAAAATAATTTTATTTTATTTTTTAAAAAGTAGTGGGTAAAAATAAAAATGACTCTTTTTAAATGAGTATTTCTAGTAATTTCCATGAAAAAAAAAGAAAGTTTAAATGTGGAATGTATTATTTTCATATTTTATGTCAAAACCAATATTTAGACTGTGTTCATTACCATAGCATTTGTTTTAGGTCGATTTATGCTTAATCCAGAGTCCCATATCGATGTCAACTCTAAAAAAGAAATAAAATGCTAAAATTTTTCTAGATAATTAATAAGATGAAGATATATTATATATGATTAATTTTACTATCAATATCTTTTAACTTTAAAAAATTAAAATAAACCAATCAAATTTATTCATTATATTTGAATTAAATATGACAGAATTTATTTAAGAGAGAGAATGTAATTGATAATTTGAATGGTCTGTCCTAATTTTTAAACTTAAAAAGTACTGATTGTAGAATTACTATATACATATATATGTATATATATGTTCATTTAGTTCATACTAATTTATTTTATATCCACTCTTTTTTTTTTTTTTTTGAAATATCATTTGTGATGGAACGTACTTTAATTAGGGTTATTGCCATATATTCATTTACTTGACACTAATTTATTTTATATCCATTAGATTTTTTTTTTTTTTAATATTATTTATGGTGGAACTTACTCAAACTAGGGTCATTGCTAGGGTTAAGTGCTTATCGTCACTAAATCATATTGGATAATATTTCGAATACCCATTTTTATAAATAAAACTCAATATAGTTATTTCAAATAAATAATAATAAATCTCAATATTATGAGTTAAATCTCAGCATTTATAATTCATTAAAATATTAAAGCGGATTTAAAATATAACAAAAATTCGTTTAAAGAAAGAGGTTGAAATGATAAAATCTTTTATATTAATATATTAAGATTGTAGATTCATATGCTATTCCTTTCCCTCAAATCCTAAATGGTGCTAAAAAAATAATATAGTGTGAAACAATATCACTCCAGAATCCGCATAGAATATATAAATGTGAATAAGATTATGACATTATACATTATCTCTATAATTGTTGTAGTTATTGGCGACTAGATTTTAATTTAAGGTTCGAAATTTCAAAACAGGAAAAAAAAATCTAAAAAAAAAAAAAAATTTCTTGCAATTATCTCTCTGTGCATATAATTTCTTTACATTAATTAAATTTTGTGAATAATACTAATCAAAATGTACTTCAAAATATCTCAACCAATATGTTCCCAAAATGGACCACCTCACCGAACGAATAATGGCTCGGGCCGACCACGTTTACAGCTTCCAACTTCATAATAACCTCATACAAAACAAAACAACCCAAGATATTTTGATGCCTCGATTGATCCTCCGTTCATATAAGAAAAAACCATTTATAGAACCATCATACGGCTAATTTAATGAAATCGATTAATTGAAAAATTAAAATAATAATAAAAAGATATAAAAAATTTAAAAGAAAAAAAGATATTATTTCAACAGACTATCTCACCGCGTCATTGTCGAGACGATCTCGTGAAAACGTATCCTTCTACGTAATAATTTAATAATAAATAAAAACAAGCATAAAAGCTGGCCCCACAAAGCATTACAGCAGGCGCGTCAAATCACTAAAAATAAAAACATGTTCTTGAGGTCCAAATCAAACGGCAGCCCTTTGTCCGTACCAACACCTGAAACACAACACGTGTATCATTTTTACAACCGTAACTGTTCAGCTCGCCGTTTTGTAGTTTCTCTCTCTACCCATCCAACTTGCTAGCTTGCCTGCTTGCCTACTTATTAAGCAACCACGCCAGCAGTTCACCGATTTTGTGTTCAACCAAAAAAAAAAAAAAAAAGAAAGAGGTA
The DNA here is from genome assembly GCA_019925255.1 of Litchi chinensis. NCBI lineage: Eukaryota > Viridiplantae > Streptophyta > Magnoliopsida > Sapindales > Sapindaceae > Litchi > Litchi chinensis. Next base: position 10,683,473 of record CM034471.1, read on the forward strand.
AACCATGTCTTCCGTTGAGTTTGCTTCTCAGGAAAACCACGAAGACAACAACAAGAACGAACAGCTTGATTTGCTGCTCAAGAACAACATGGATCCAACGGCCACCATTGACATGCTACTCCAGACTCAAGCTTTTCTTCGAGCTGCCATCTCTCTTAAAGATCAGGTGTGAATGCAGCAGTAGTCTATATTAATAATTGTTATCAAAACGTCAAATGTCTTTTATTTTCTTGTAATTGTGTATAACAGAGGTTTTTAGATTTGAATTCTACTCCGAGTTTGGTTTAGTTAAGAGACGATTTGTGGTTGAGTGTAGGTGGTGGAGATGACATGGCGGAGAGGTGGTGGTGGTGGAGGAGGTGTAGCGGCAAGCGGGACAGACCCCACACTGTACAAAGGTCTATTGGGGACGGCGTTCATTTGCTTGAGGTCCTACGAGATTACCGGTGACCGACACGATCTGCAATTATCCGACGATATTATTGACACGTGTGTCTCCGCCGCACGTGCTTCCGCTAGGTATTTTTACATTTACGTTTTTATTTTTATTTGTTTTAAGGATATCACGATGTCTTAATCTTGACGTATTTGTTGGTACAAGTTTTGAGCTGTAAAGTGGGATTGAGGTCACGCGAGCCCCATGTGGTCTTTGGCTTCCATTATTATAGCCCCTTTTTTTCAAAAAAATTTTCGGGACAAATCAATGTCTCTACTTGTACTCCGTTAAATAATCGTCTAAGTGGTTGTGAGGTTTAGAGAGAATCATTGCTCTTTCCACTAATAAAAAAGAATATCCGATTAATTGTTCGGATTTTTCTTAATAAGTCAAAATGGTCCGAAAGCGGGAAGAAATTACTTAGTATTGACATTTGACTTCTGATTTAAATATTTGTCATGACACTTACTGTAATTTTAGGTCTTTGTACCGAATTAGAAATTAAATCCTATATTTGATCTTTGAGAGCAATTGATCTTTTGACATCTGTGATGAAATCTATAATCAGTGATTCCAATTTATCATTTGCAGTTTTTTAATTGGGGGCTTAAGTGATTGGCAATATGATATTGTTACAGGCACGTGACATTTCTATGTGGTAGAGGAGGGATTTACGCAGTTGGTGCTGTAGTGGCCAGTCACAAGGGGGACCATCAAAGGCGTGACTTCTTTTTAAATCTCTTTCTTGAGGTATTTACCTGTCAAATGTTTTGTTCGTGGATTTTTTTTTTTTTTTTTGGCTTTATAATAAGACAAGTGTTTTATTTTATCAATATTTAGATGGGTCCATGAAAATTGATGTATGTTGAAAAATCCATGGTCCATAATCCTGTCACGAAATAACTGCCTTACCTTATGGAATTAGCTTATCTATGAATATTCTTCGTATTGAGAAGTATTTTCCGGTTCTCAATTTATGATCACATGGATCGCATGAGCTTGCCAGCACCATCATGAAATTCGACTAATGACTTCTAAACTATGTATACTTCCATACTAGGAAGAAATTACTTGTTACCATTGACAAATTATCGTATTGATGTACATCTCCTAAAGACAGACATTGACCGTCCAACTTGCAGTTGGTGTTAGGAAATATCAAGTCAGTGAATTGAGGGTTAAATAGCATCATAACATGAAAAGTAACTGGTGAATAGTTCAAAGCGTTACATGTGCACAAATCCAGGAGGGCATAGGCATACTGGTCTATACGAGCTAATATTATAAATATTTGCCCCTAATTTTGACTCCATCTTCTCTTTTTTAATGTTTTAAACTTGTTTGATCTTCTGATAAACAATTGCAGGTATGTCTTTGTTTAGAATATTTGAATTTATGGCGCTAAGGATGTCAGGTTTCTAGGAGAATTGTAAAAATTAATGAGACTCATGATTAGAAGGGGGACCATAGCATGAAGAAGAGATTTTAAGGGGTTCAAGACACAGAAAAACCCATTTGTTTTTTGGAACAAATCTGTGGGCTGGGGTGCCATGTTTTTCCCCTTGCTCAAACATGTCTCCACTATCGAGGGATGCTGTAGATAATACCTGCAATGTGCTTTTTGGGGTGGTAATATGATTAAGGTAGGGCTGAAAGGTATCTTCTTTTTGGTGTTTTCATGGAGCAGAACTGGGTTCTAGTCAAATAAAGATAGTAGAGGAAGCTAACTTGAGCACCAAGTTTTGAAGTTTTTCATGGATACTGTTTTATTATGAATCATACAATGCAAGTGCAAACGTAGGAATAAAATAGAGAAGATATTTTTAATATCCAGAGAAAGGTAAACTAAAGAGCTTATTCACAAAAGTACAGGGTAAAAAGAAACAAAGCATAGTTGAATATATATGAACTCCTAGTTATTGTATGCAATGTCATAGCTTGGAGTTCATTGGCAAGGTGCTCTTTTCTTGTAATTTATCACACATACAACTCTGATCAGTGTGTGAGCATTTGTCCTGCTTATCTTCAGATGCTTGTCTCTGCTTTGTTGGATTCATTTGTATCTGCTTTATTAAAAGGCCAGGCTCCTTTAATTTATAAATGGAATCTTTTGTTCTTTCCGAAGTGGTCCTATATCTTATCTTATATCCTATGGTGACTGTTCCTGTTGTTTTGCAATGTGACTGAGGTAACCCACAAGCGTTTGGGATCTTTTGTAGTGAATCTGGTTCTAATTTGTACAAGTGTGGAAGATAATTAACCTTCATTCTGTCTATGCCAAAACTCATCTGGGAAATAGCGTTCTCAATCAATGGTGCCCAAAGTGTTTGAATTCACTGGATGGCTCTAAGTTTAGACTTTATGAAAATGCCTTTCCTTCTTGTTGTCAGATCTCTTTATACTTGTCTTAAGAGTTGGATGTTTGACCTGATGGTTAGAAATCTACCACTATCGGTTAAATATTATTTTGGCATATACAGCATACTAGATGGTAAATTATTTTGTTCTTTTGAGTTCTTCGGTTGCCAATTCACACAAAGTTCTCATGGTTAAAGAAGGATTTTTCCCCACTACTTTTGCATTGCTATGCAACATTTTCATCCCAAATTCTTTTTCGCAAGTACAATAGTATGGGAACCTTTCAATTTATACCTGCAAGATTGATTTTCACTTTCTATTTTATTTTATTTACTTGCAAGGTTGGTGAAGCAAACTGAGAAAAAATTTCTGAAGATTGAATATGCATGTAGTTCTTGTTTCACTAGTAAATACTCTTCACCAAATATGACAGATGCTTATCTTAGATTTGAGACATTAATTTGCTTGTTATCATGTCCAATTAGTGTTGTGTATATGCAAGGCAAGAAAATCTTATCTAACAGACATTTATATTAATTATGTGTAGATGGCACAAGAGAAAGCTCTCCCAGTTGGACCAGAAGAAGGTGGTTTTGGAATGTCCTATGATCTTCTTTACGGGCGAGCAGGGTTTTTATGGACTGCATTGTTCATAAACAAGTATATTGGACCGGAGACATTACCCAATGAGCTTCTCATGCCTATAGTCGATGCTGTCTTAGCTGGAGGAAGAGCAGGGGCATCTGATAACACAGCCTGCCCATTGATGTACAGATGGCATGGTACTAGGTACTGGGGCGCTGCCAACGGTCTTGCTGGTATCTTGCAAGTGCTGCTTCACTTCCCTCTGTCTAAAGAAGATGCAAATGATGTCAAGGGGACTTTAAGGTATATGATGAGTAATAGATTCCCTCACAGTGGTAATTATCCTGTAAGCGAAGGGAACCCAAGGGACAAATTGGTGGAGTGGTCCCATGGTGCAACTGGCATGGCTATGACCTTGTGTAAGGCATCAAAGGTAAGTATCTTCAGAAAATTTATTTCTTTTTGTTGATAGTGGATAGGAGAAAAATAAATATGGGCATAGTGGATTTCAGATCTTGCTAAGAGGACAAAATTTGGGGGGCTTTGACTGTTTTAATCCATTTGTTATAATAAAAATGTACATCTAAATTATGTTCACTCTTTCTTGTTTCATAAATATAACCTGACCATATAATGGGATGATTTATTTACCAAATGGAAATTAATTGGTTGCCATTATAGACACAAAAAGTGCATGGAAAGCTAATAGTTCTATCCGTTGAACTTAAGTGATTTTAATGTGTGTTGGTTCATTTTGATTTTGCAGGTGTTTCCAAGTGAGAGAGATTTTCGCGATGCTGCCATAGAAGCAGGAGAAGTTGTATGGAAGAATGGTTTGGTGAAGAAGGTGGGACTAGCTGATGGAGTGGCTGGGAATGCATATTCCTTCCTTTCCCTCTATGGTTTGACAGGAGAGAGTATATATGAAGAGAGGGCGAAAGCATTCGCAAGCTTCTTGTATCACAATGCAGAGAAACTTGTGACAGAGGGGCATGCACGTGGAGCTGACCATGGCTATTCCCTTTTCCAAGGGCTTGCAGGAACCGCATGCCTCTGGTTCGATCTTCTTGCCCCTGTAAACTCTAAGTTCCCTGGATATGAACTTTAGGCTAAAATATATCAAACTGAAGTCTTCTTTAGTATTATAAATTGTAACTTAACATGTATATATGGGTGTAATTTTACCAATCTGCTGTTGTCTCAAGTATGGAGAATGCTGGTTGCCTGTTTAAATGATCCTAGTCATGTGTGATGACTGGATAGTTTGTAAGAATGTTATAGTTTTGGGTGCTGAGGTGAATGTGCAGCTTCTGAAGAATATTCTTGTTTCTGTCAATACTTTGAAATCAAATATCACAACTCTTATGATTTATGAATAATCAGCAATTTCCCTTGGGAAATCCGATTGGTCAGCAGGGCAATCCAGGAATCATGCAAGACCGAATTAAATTAAGCAAACAGGAAAATATATAAACACTAAATTCTGCGTTTCAATTATTTATATATTTTAATTGTTTGCTTGAATAGGGAGCCCAACTCTGCCGACCACATGGCTTGGCACCGTGACCACTACGCACCTGTTTGACACTTCTAGACATAGGAGTACTTCTGCCGCCGAATCCAAGTCATAACTCATGAACTTTAGTATCATAGTATGCACCATTTGGCTCTTATACTAGATCTATTAATGTGGGGAGAAAAAAAGGAATGAACATCCCACCCCAAACCTTGAAAAGGTTTGGTCACCAAAAGAAATGAGAAAAATCTAAATCAGTTGTAGGGGTGGGCAAAAAAAAAAAAATAAAAATAAAGACTCAATCAGAGGGTGTTCAGTTTGGATAACATGTTTTTTGAAGAATGTTCAATTTTGCTAAAAAAGTATCGAAATTTTATCAAGTTGGTTCGGTTCTGGATACCTAGAACCAAACTAACCCTATATACCGATTGTAAAGGCACATGCGTAATTGTGCATGTGCCCTATATAAACTCCAACTCTAATAGATGCCTAATCAGACACTTAATCGTTATCTTTTTCACAATTTCTTCTTCTCTTCTTTTTTTCTTCTTCTTCTTCGCATCGCAACCACCCAGCCTTACCACCTTTCTCTAGCATCGCAACCAAACCAAAATACCTCGCAGTTCTCTCTTTAGATTCCATCTGCTCATCCCCTTTTTATCAAGTATCCAAACTAGTTTTCTAGGGATTTTATATGCTTGTTTTGGGTTTATTTTGTTTCATTTTATTTTGTTTTGTTTCATTTTCTTTTGTATGTTTGTTTATTATTGAAAATTAGTTGTTTGTTTAATATTTGTTTAGTTAATCAAATGCATTTGAGTCCTAAACACACATGAATTATTGCTATGGAATTCATAGCTTTGAAATCGTGTTTCTTTCTTATGATATGTTTTCTACGGTAATAAAAGAATTGTATTTGTGTTTGTTCTATGACAAATTGACACCGATTTACAAATCATTTGTGTTTTCTTATGACAATCATGATTAGATCATTTGTGTTTTTTTAAGGATAATTAAGAAATGAGGGTTCGACCCGATCCGAACTAAACCAAACTAAGGGTATTCAGTTCCGATCAATTCTACCTTCAAATACCTTCTATGTTACACCCACTTGCCCACCCCTAATCAGTTGGACTGGATTCTCATACAAACACCACTACGACTATCAAATTAGATAATTAAAGTCTCATTGTTATACTTAGAAACAATAATAGGGTCGGATTGAGGTCGGATCTGCCCATCCCAAATTTGATCCAATTTTTTTTGTGGGGATGCTCTAAACCCAACCCATGTTGCGAACAGGTTGCTACTTTTCATCTCAAATTTGAACCCAATTGGGGCAGTTTGCCCAAACTCGACCCATTTGATCTGATTTAGTTTTTAACAAATCAACTATTTAATATTAAAAAATATAATAATTTAAACTTACACAGTAATTCAATCTTAACTCTAATATAATATCACATCTAAATAATTAGTAATATAAAATTCATGACAACATAAATTCTTTAAATACAAATACTAAAATAATTGAGACTAAATCATATGAAATAGCACCTAAGAATTGGACACTTGTTTCACTGACACTAAAAAACTGAAATGAATTTTAATAGCACCTATTAAAATAAAAAGCCAATATTGCCCTTCATTTAATGACTTATGAGTTTTCTACTATCTTGCATCTCAACTACACTCTCTAACTGGTTCTCCATCACCTACAGCCATCACCCACGTTGGCCACCATATCTCTCCGTTGATAGTTCTATATCATAGAAATAGATAGTGAACGGAGCAATAGATATCGAACATATAAATAGATAGCGAATAAAGCAATAGATAGCAAACATAGTAATTGTTAGGGTTCGGTATCTAACAATGCCTTCTACTCTTATTTTGAAATAAGGGTATTTTTGTCATTAAAATTTATGCATTGTAAAATAATGTTATTAAAACTCGTTTCAGTTCTTTGATGTTAGTTAAACAAGTCACCAATTTTTAGTGCCATATAAAAAAAGAACCCAAGCAATTAATACATAAAAAATTTTATTTACAAATATCAAAATACTTACTATATACATGATAAGGTTTCATTAAACACACAAAAATATTACTAATACATAGTAAAATTCTCTCATAAATATCAAAGTAATAATTATAACATAACAGTGTAAATGTCTATATGGCAATAAGTTGGTTCGAGATCGAATTGGCTAGATCCAAACCTAACTCATGCCTCGAAAAGATTGTTACTTTCCCTCTCAAATGCATTAGTGCCCGACGGTTTGGGTTGGATTGTGTATTTTTACTATCCCTAATCATTCTCAATCAACAATCAAATCAAGGGATATGGCATGACGTGGCTATTTAGACCAACCCTTTATGTAATTCCAACGAGTGAATCATAAACAAAATGTTAAGGTGGACCGGGACCAAGATGGGCGCTCGCACATGTGAATCAAGATGGATAGTCGCATAAAGGCCCAAATTGACACATGTAAAACGAAATACGAATAACAATTGATCTTAAATCTTAATTATTAACCAATAATTATGAAATTATCATAAGAAATGAAATCAAAGTAGACACTACTTTTACATTATTAGAATGGGATACAAGTATGATGTGAAAAGATGAATGTATCAAATGAAAAAAGTAGACACTCCTTTTGTTCCTTTTACATTACTAGAATGGGATACAAGTATGATGTGAAAAGAATAATGTATCAATCATCTTGCCTAAAGTTTCCATTTTTAAGTGTTATAGAAGAATTTATTTCTTTAACTATCATCAATTTATTTAGTTTAAAAAAGACTCTTAGCCGGTAAAATTTTATTTCATGATTAAACTCATTTATGAAAACTAGGATATAAACTAAGTTTCTGACCCTTCTTTTAATATATGTAAATTATGTATAATTAAATTCATTCAAATTTAATTAGATTTTTACTTCAAAAAAAATTAATTAGATTTTATATATATGTATATTTTTACAAAGTGTGTTGGCAAAAATATAGCATAATTTATGTGCTTAAAGTGTACACGTTAATGCAACATTATTCCAAGTACATATAACATAGGGACAAAAACACTGGAAAGTATAAGATAAAATGAAAGGAGGCTTAAACGACTGTCATTCATTACTTGTAGATCATGGTTAGGTCGGATTCTACCTTCTGTAATTCATGATAAGTCTATTCACAACTACATATTGCACCAAGATTCTCTATAGTGCATGTGGATAGCGGATTTGGCCATGGTGATGAACTAATTTTTGCTGTTGAATGCCATAAAATGAGGTCGTTTTCAGGTGGAGATAGTTGGCTTTCAAGAAAAATGTGGACATCTTATATGAGGAGTCGGCTATGAACAAAAATGGACGTCCACATTAACAAATAAGTTCAGCTTTCACTTTCTTTCTTTTGATATTCCTCAGCCAAGGAGTTAGCTAGACATAAGCGTTTCCTCTTATTTATTGAACAGTAAATTAATGTAAGTTCGAAAATGACAGGATTTGGAAGGTGCATGCAATCCAAATTGAAAATGATAAAACAAAGAATTCACCACACCAGCTGTATCGAACTTGGCAAGAATACTTCAACTGATGTAGAGGGCAACACTTGCGACAGTAATTGCGAATTAACTTCATTAATTACGATAGCTTTGGCATCTATATATAGTTAATGTATGCCTACAACATTTATGTTTTTGTTAGTAATAAGGAGAATAAACAATATAGTAGTAAATGGCAAATAAACTTTTCTTACAGGCAGAGAAAGGGAGTGCGTGACAAACTCCTTACAATCATGAATGTCTGTTAAATGTCATATGATAGATGTGGCATGCTATTGACACATCAATTGCCAATTATCTTATAGCTTTATGAATATAGGGTGTTGATTGCTAGATTGATAAAGCAAATTAGCCTCCAATGGTCCAGTATTGCATATGATCAGATAAAGTACAGTGTCACATTTGATTAGACTGTCCTAAATTCTATTGTCCTTTTCAAAACCTCAATTTTCATATCAATCTATCCTATTATACATTGAAAGAAACAAAGAGAATAAAGAAATTTTTTAGATTTAATTTAATGTAATGAATTTGGGAGTGATATCATATTCGTGTGCAAGAGTAGTTTTACTTGTTGGATACTTGTGTCACGTGTAACTAAAGAAAAAATAATTAAGCAAGTTCGATATATCCCATAAGAATGAAAGGTACAAAAGAAGCACTAATAAATAGGAGAGCAACCCACTTGTTCGACCAAAATGTGCGATGCTATGATTATTGACAACTGCGTAGTTTTTGCGCTTGCTTTCTTTGCGTTCTTCCAAGAACACTACCACCAGATTAACGATCAATCAACTTCTGGGGACCAGCATCAAATCAATTTGCCCATTTCCTTCTGTCAACCCCTCCATGCCGTCCACGTCATTTTTCTGTTCTCTATCCTGTCACCCTTCTTCGTCTCCTCCTAAAATGACCTACTTTTGTACTCTTCTCACCTAAAACCACTCTCTTGCGAGTACCAAATTCTTCCATACATTGCTTCTTTTTTTTTTAAACTTCTCCTATATTTGCATTTATTAACTTGTTTATTGTCGTGCTTCACATAAGGTGACCCCTTGCCTTCTAAATAACTTTTTTCTACTCAAGTGATGTAAACTCGGCGAATAGGTGACCGAATAGGTCCAATTACTTATTGAGTATTTAGTGAGCGAGGTTATGCCAATCTAAAAACTCTCAAATTATTGGTTCTACACGTCTCTGGCATTTGACCCAACTCAATGAGTACTCGGTCCAGACAGATTTTATGAGACAGATTTATTCAACGAGTATTCTGTCAATTTGACGAGTACTTAGTTCAGGTTAGCTCAGCAAATACTATAGTAAAGTTGTTTTTAAGATTGTATAAGACAAATTTTATGATATTTTGTAATCCTATGGTTGTACTTTGACCCTATAAATATATATTTACATATATTTTTATAGATTTGAATGTCGATCAACAAATAATTTGTTTACCAAAGGTTAAATTGAGTATTCGCCAAGTAATCGGGTACTCACTATTCGTTAGGTCATCGGTTGAATAACGAGTTCTATAATATTGTTCTACTCTCAATATTTAATAAAAATATCATTACTAAGATATCCTTTATTAAACTTATGGATATACCCTTAAGTTTTATTCATGATTATCCAACGATTCCTAAACCCCTTGTTGTTCTTCTATAGTGCATAATCTTATAGTACCAAGTACCAACAAAACCAAAATTTAATATTCTGAATCAATTATCTTTTCAAGTGGATCTTATTATGCTGCTAAAGTTAGTGCCAATAGAGTAGTGTACAATATGCCTAGGGCATAATACCTTAAGGCTCCATTGGACACATGAGTTTGGAATGGATTGGATTGGATTGAAAAATCATTGTTTCATATTTGGTAGAACCTAAGATTGAATTAGAAATTATATTATATCATGTTTGGTGTATGTTAGAATTAGATTGGAATAAAATTAATTTAAATTTTTTATTATATAAAATTAATTTTATAAAAAATATGAAAAAAAAAAAAAAAAAATGACCATAGTTGAACCCAGTGTTTTCAACATCATCAACCTACAGTTCATCAATATCATCAATCCAATTCATCAACATTAACATTTCCCGTAACAACAACATCATTAAAAAAATCAAAACATCAAAACATGAACAAAAAAAAAAAGACAAAAAAAGAAAAGGGGTTCTGATCAAACCCATAATAAACCTAGAACCATTTAATTAAAGTGGTTTCTGGGTTCAATGAGCCTAGAAAACTAGAACCCATGGTTCATAATCATTAATAATAGTAATAATAATAATAATAATAATAATAAATAGATAAAATAAAAAAAAATGAAGGTGAGATAAAAAAAAATTGAAGTGGTAGTTCTTGTCATTGCTGATTCGTCTGGAAAGAGAAGGAGATAGACTCTACTTAATTGAATTTTGATTCAAAGGAAAAAAGGCATGGAGCTGAAATAGCTCACTCAAAACACCTTTTAAAAGGTTACGTGGTACGATTGGATCGAATAAGCCCTTATGAAATAAATATTCAGCCGCTTGGGAACCTTCAGGTACTGTCTTATTCAATGTTTGTTCAATTACTCTTTTACCCACAAATGCAATATAGGCATTAGGTTCGGCGATAATGATATCCCCCAACATACCAAAACTAGCTGTTACTCCACCAGTAGTAGGAGATGTAAGAATTGGTACATAGAATAACCTTTTATTTGATTGATAATCTTATAAAGCGGAAGAAATTTTCATCAAGCTCAAACTTCCTTCTTGCATGTGTACTCCTCCAGAAGCATACACTAGAATAAAAGGTAAAAAAATTTTGGCAGCATACTCGATCAAATTGGTGATTTTCTTGCCTACTACGAATCCCATACTACCCCCCATAAACTGAAAATCCATAACCCCAATTGCGATGGGAATCCCGTTTAGTTGACTTGTATCTATTTGAACAACTTCTGTTAATCTTTTTTTTTTTTTTTTTTTTTTAATAAGAATCAATACAATCTTTATAAGGTTCCTCTTTTGAATGAAATTCTATAGGATCCAGAGAGATCATGTCGTCATCCATCGGATCCTAAGTACCTGGATCAATTGAAAGTTCGATTCTATTTGAACTACTTATTTTCAAATAATATCCACATTGTTCACAAATATTCATTTTTGACTTCAAAAATTTCTTATAATTTAATTCATAAAAATTTTCACATTGAACCCACAAATGCCTGTATTTTTGAGTTACATCGGGATCATTAGAACTTTTTTCTTATAATTAAATTAATACCATTCGTACTTGCTTTTATATTGGAATTTTCGCTTTCACTACTATTTCCACTTTTACCGCAAATGGAATTATAAATGTAATTGTCACTGTAATTGTTATTACTACTTAAAATGTGATTATCAATACAGATTTGAGACTGAAGATAAGAATCAATGTAATTTGTAATGTGATTTTTCCAACTATATTTAGTATTATAGATAGAAAGATCATAATCGGGATCATCACTTTTCGATCCATTATTCCTATAACTATAATTACGAAAATCATAAAAAGAACTTTCTAGTTCACTTCGAAAAGAATGATCATTGTTAATCTCTAAAATTTGTTTTTCAATGTCAAAATATATGGAATAACTATCCCTATTATTACCCCTAACAAAAAAGTTGTAATAAGAGATGAAATTCCGAATGCCCCTGATGCTAACTAAATGATCAACATTACTGTAACTCAAACTATCATTATCACTCCAACTATGAATGTTTTTACCTTTCTCATTTCTAAATGGGCCCTAGCTTACACAGGTATTTTTAATAGGACCAAGATTATCCATTGATTTACTTAGCCCACACCTATATTCGAACTCCCCTTTAAATAACATCAAATTGAACCACCATTTTTTCCATAGAACTTTCTTCCCCCTATTTATATGAAAATACAATTGATGAATACTCAATTGAAAGAAATCATTCCTTTTTGTGAGACCCCGGAATACTGCTTCACTATATACATCACAACCCTTTTCAATTATAAATAGCGGGTGTCCCATATTGTGTAAAATTGGCATCGAAAAAAAAGAAATATTTATTATCTCTTATGAATATGAAGAACTTTTTTTTGTAAAATCCCATCTCCTATCTACTAACATAATAAGTTTATATTTAGAATAATAAGTTTATATTCAAATATGGAACGAAACGGACAATATACAGGATGGGTAGAAGAAGTTGTGATACTTGGCTCGATCCAAACGAAACTACGGGATCGAAAAGAATACACCAATCCTAAGGGCCCCTAGGATTAATTGTTGACCCAACACAACATAGAAAGAATTGTGTTTAGTCTTCTATTTTGTATTTAAGATATTGTATATCTAGAAAAATATGTAGTATCCAAAATCTATACAATAGAATCGTCGGGTTCGGCTCAATCCTTTTAGTAAAAGATTGGACCGAGTTTAACTTTAATTCAACTAATAAACCAAACGTGAATCACTGGATTATAAGGTATCCATTGCTGGGAATTCAAATTTGATCTCCTTCCATACTTCACAAGCAACAGTCAATTCAGAACTCCATTTGCTAGCCTCACGGATAATTTCATTACCCTCGCAAGCATGATTAGAATAGGGGGTTTTGATCGAACCCAGAACAAACCCAAAACCACTTGGTTAAAGTGGTTTCTGGGTTCGATGAGCCTAGAAAACTCAGAACCCATGGTTCATAATCATAAAATAATAATAATAATGATAATAAATAGATAAAATAAAAAAATGAAGGTGAAATGAAAAAAAAATTGAAGATGGTAGTTATTGTCACTGCTGGTTCGTCTGAATATCGGAGGAGATGAGAGAGATGAAGAGCGGTTTGTGGTGGTGGTGGTGGGTCAGTGTGGTGGAGAGAGGAGAGACAAGGTTTGTGGAGAGAGGATGAAATTAAAAAAAAAGAAAAAAATCACATGAACTTGGGAAATGACAAAGATATGGTTTAGCTTGGGATTTCATTGTCTAAGTTGAGTAAGAATGGAAGTGGGCTCGAAAATGAAAAATTCATTCCCTTCTCTGCCTCAAACGTGATCAAACATGGAGTGTGGGAGGATTAGAAAAAATAAATCCCAATCCCATCTCATTTCCCTTACACCAAACATTGACTAAAGAGAACGTCCTTCCGTGGACTTTGATTGTTCTGGTTTCGTCATTTGCTTGTCCACGGAAATGTTCTCAAACTTGAAAATATAAAGAGTTTTATTGAATTCTGCATGAGTTAATGATCCTTTAATTATGTCAGACTGGTTTTGAAATTATTACAATTTACTAGTATAGTTACTTTTGCTCAACTTTAGATGCATATGTGGATAATTAAATAACTAATTCTCTTTTAACGAGCTAAGTTTCATTCCATCTATGGAGATACAGTGTACCATTAATGGAGACATTGGAAATGAAAATGATAAGGATATGTTTGGTATTATGAACTATGTTGAAAGAATAAAAGCAATTTTCAAATTCATGCATTAGGTGCCACGAGTATATTAGGTCGTATCAAGTCACCTTTCAAATGACGATGAGTTGTATTGGGTAGTGTTTTTGCATCTGTAATTTAAATAGATGTGAAAGGTATGATGTCTAAAGCGATCTACATAGATTAAACTTAACAACATGTTTATTTTAGATTTCTGCATATAAATATTTAAAACACATCACCTCCTAATGCATATGTTTGTGTACCTCCTCCTTCTACCCAAGCAAATAGATATTGCAGCCCAAAATTGTTCCAACGAAAATGTAATAGCAATGGGCATTTGGCCCTTGATAATGTACTTTTTTTCTTTTTTTTTTGTAGTGATGGTTTTCTTTTTTTATCGTGGAAGTAATTATTCCCGCTTTGGATCCGAACATATCGATCTTCCCCTCCGCTCCATTAACTAACCTCACATGTTACATATATATAAAAATATGAGCCATATAGTCAACAAATATATTATATAATTGAATTTGCATTCACTTAATGTTAATGTTGTACTCAATTTTGTAATTACATTGTAATTTTAGAAGGGAGAATTATCCTTCCATAGCTAACTTACCAAAATTTGTCACTTTTTTTCATGAAATACGTGTGTTAGGATTTTTTCCTCAACTTTTTAAAAATACATAAATTTAATTCATTTGACATTTATTGCATTTATGTCATGTTTAGAATATATACATTTATGTAATATTTTTGTTAATTAAAAATTTACATTTATTGCATATTGTTATCAAAGGTAAAAATCATTTTAGTCCCTAAATTTTGGGAAATAATTAAATTTTTAATTATGTTTCAAAAATGCTTAAATGAATCTTAATTTTTTGAAAAAAATTAAATTAATCATTTATATCAATAAACTAATGGTCAAACCTAACGGAAGGTATGAAAAGACTCATTTATCCTTGCATCGGTTAAAATAGGCAAAAGATCATTATACGCTTAGTCAAATTTAAATATTACAATAATATTTTATTACGAAAATATCCCAGATGGGCTTTTACAACTAGAAAATTTGGAAAAAAATTTTATAAAATGGGAAATTAAAAGATCTATAATTAAGAAAAAATTTTAAAATAATAAAAATTTAGAGAATAAACCATTAACAAAAGTTAAAAAAACAATAAAAATTATTTTTAAATAATAAAAATGATATTTACCCTAAAAGAATTGAAAATTTTTAACATTAATGAAAGAAAATTAAAAAATTAAATGAATTTAAAAAAAAAAAATCTCATAAGTCTCTTTTAATTTGTAGTTCGATCAAACCCAGATTCAAAAACCAGTTTCACAACCACATATCAACCACACCCACATTACGGAATTCAGAGGTAAAGAGCAAACGATAGAGAGATAGAGAAAAAACTGGGTTTCGATCAAACCCAGTCTTTGAGGATTGAATATCCACAAACCCAGATTCTTGAATATCCACAATCCTAGTTCATCTCTTCATCTCTTTACCTTCTTTATCTACCTTCACCTTCGTCCATTCGATATCATCTTCTATCCATAAACCCAACCCAAAAAACCACCACCACAAGGCTCCATCTTAAATGGATACAGATGGGTCAATCTTAGATGAAGGCATCTCAGACGGATGCTTCATCTGAGATGGAACAACCATCTCAGTCGAAGCAAACTATCTCAGACAGATGCTTCATTTGATTTTTTTTTTTCCCTAAATTCATTTATTTTTTAGTTTTCATTGGTCAATGGGGTGTGGGTTGACAGAGTTTGAATGAGGTATGGGTTCAGTGGATGAACAGGGTGTGGAAAAGTTCTTGACGGGTGGATTTTTTTTTTTTTTAAGTAGAACAACTATATCTGGGATAAACCCAGGGGGTATCCGGGACCTTTAACCGAGATATGACACTGGTAGCACGGTCTGAGGGACTATTCCCAATTGAGAGGGATCCACCCACACGGAGGTGGGAGAGATACCCACATTGGGGTGGGAGAGCAACCCACACAATTGGTGGGAGATTAATTATCATTAGTATTATTATTATTATTATTTATATTATTATAGTATTATATTATTATTATATAATATAGAGAAGTTTTGGATCTGGCGGGTGTTGAACCCATGCCTCTTGCAAAGGGAGGCATGGGTGGTTGCTGGCACCACCAACTACGCCAACAACCAAATGACCTTGACTGGTGGATTTTGTGTGTGGTCGCTTGTACATATCACCCTAATAAAATTGACTTTCTTTTTATTTTTTCGTCAATTTATCTACATCCTTCACGTATCACCATCATACATCATCATTATAAATGATAATTTTACCCTCACACATATGCTGATAGTTAAGTTTGATTATTAGTCAATTAACGAGAGGGACTAATTTGAAACTTTTTAGAAAAGTTAAGATTCTGTTAAGTTTTTTTTTTTTTTTAAACATAGTTAAACATTTGATCATTTTCTAAAACTTAGGAACAAAATTGATTTTTGCCCTTTTGTTAATTAAAAAAATTAAGTTATACTTATTGCATTTTTTTTGTTGATTAAATATTTTATACTTGTCACATGTTTTAAATTTTAAATTTTATATTTTTTAAAATCAAATTATATTCGAAAATAGGGGTGAGCATAAAAACATGACCCGAACCAAACGATCTGACCCTACACATAAGTTTTCAGTTCCGATCATATGACCTATAGAACGGTGTTCAGTTATGCAAGTGTAGAACAAATTTTTTTCTGGTCGGTTTGTTTGTGGGTAATTGAAACCAAACTGATAATGCTAATATATACTGTTATTTTGTACTCATTTTAACTAGTGTTTGTGATGAATATTCGAGTAAATCTTGTTAGTTATTTAATATTTTTATATTATTTTAGTCAAGTGAATCATGGAAGGTTATGATAAGTAAATTGATGTGTTTTAAAGCAAATTCAAGATAAAAGAATAAAGAGTATTACAAGTTGAAGTTTTAAGACAATCGAAGTTGAAATTTCAGAGTTTTTTAGGTTAGAAGATAGGTTGACTTGTTTAAACTTGTATGAGTTCATAATTGGAGTTATATGAGTCATAACCTATCAAATTAAAGCTCCAGATATTTAGTTTCCATAGTCGCAAATGATTCGTCAATCAAAGTTCTCTAGAGGAAGTTATGACTAATTTAATGACCGAAGGTCAGTGCAGTAGCAAGATCACAAGTTTGACAACATGCGACAGAGTCACGACTTTGTGTCACAAGTTCTGAAGTAACGACACCAACCTGTGACAAGTAATAAGGAAGAGTCGCAAGTTCAAAGTCACGACAACAAGTCGTGACGCCTAAGTTTCAAGATTTCGTGTCATGGTTGGATTTATGCATTAAATGCTGTCATTAATTTTGTAAATTGCTGACTTTTGCAATTCCAAATTCAACTAGACTTCAAGCTCTACAAATAGAGAGCTTCACTTCATAATTGAGACACACAATTCAAGGGAGAAAGAGCAGTAGAGAGGTTAGGAGAAAGAGCAGTAGAGAGGAGAAGAGAAAAAGTTTCGAGCGTGAGTTAAGGGCTCTACCCTCAACCATAATAACATTCTTTGGAGCATTCGAGTTTTCATCAACAATTGCAGGTATGAGGTTTGCAACATATTGAGGGTCGAGTTGGAGGGTTGAATTTGACCTCGAAGACGAGGGGATCGTGCCTATTTAATTAGATTTTCTTTAGTTCTTTATTTTTAATTATTTAAATATGTTGTGATTCTTGTTTTAATTATTTTAATGATGATTGACTAAATTCTCATGTCTAGGCTACAATGTAACTTGACTATGATTTTAATTTATTTAATGATTCAATAATATTTTAGAATTGATTTTTATTTTTATAGTTTATTTTATCGGTGTTAAATGTTAGTCCATTAATTTGGATCCATTAATTGATTAGATATTAGGAATCTGATACTATCGAGAGAAGTATTATGAGATCAAAACCTAATAAAATAACGTAATTCATATGAGATAGAGATATATTAATTTGGTTGTGTAATCGTGTGATGATAATTTAAATTTAATGAACTCAGGTTAGTTAATCTATATAGAAAATATAGTCAGATTAATTAATTTGAGTAAGTGCTTGATCATCGAGAAAGGCTAGTTACTTCTTTAGGATTATCCGATTAAATACAAGATAAAAATAATCTTTGGAAGAGGAGAATAAATTAAATGATTGATTAAGTGAAATTGTATGCTTTGATATTTTCCAACTGTTAATTTTTCCTAAGTTTAATTGTTAGTTTAATTTCTTAGTTTATAATTTCTTCACTCGATTCCAATTCCGATAGTTTGGATAAGGTGTGGTCTTAACTGGTTTAGTACTTAACATAAATTATTTGGATAATCCTTGTGAGAACGATACTGTACTCACTATTATATTACTTATGGACTATGTATACTTATACGAGTTTTTCGTGTGAATATTTTGTATTATGTTTTAATTAAAAAATAGTATCATTGAAATTTATTTTTAAAACACATTAGAAATTTGTCATCGTGAACCAACTCGAGAAATAAGGGCATATGCGTAAATTTGTAAATGCTCTATATAAGCCTTGACAACACTAATCAGATAGCCAACCTCAATTCGTCTTCTTCTTCGTAGCCATGCAACCTACCCCATTTTCTTCTTCTTTGTCTTTATAACCACTGTCAGTTTATATCTTTTTTCTTCTTCTTCACAACCACCTAGGCTTATCTTATTTTCTTATTCATCTTTTTCGGAGCCATTGTCATTTTACATATTTTTCTTCTTCTGCTTTACAGCCATTTACCTCAACCCCATTTTGCCTTCTTCTTCATAGGCACCTAACCCAACATTACTAAAATTGCGGTTGTTTGGACTTCAACAACGACTACCTTCTTCAATAGCCATTGATCTTTAGCTTCTCATTGAACCAAATAGTCGCTATTTGGACTCCATTTGCTCTTTAAGCATCCATTTTCTCTTAAGTCTATTGATTTAATTTCTTCATTGTATTTTGAGTATGAGTGGCCAACTTAGACAAATGTAGACTTTGATTTGGTTTGTTAATATAGCTACTAATCTATTTTCTTTGCGTAAATTTGTCTTTTGGTACAAACTTTAATAGATCCAAGAGAACCAACCTAAACTGAGGATGTTCGATTCTAGTTGATTCTACTTCCTAATTTTACCATGTTCTTTTCTCCATGTTGAGAATTGAACATAACTTGGTTTGGTTCAAAAAAATACCAAACCAAACACCCTTTTACCCATTCCCATTCGAAAACACATAAATGTAGTTAGATTGAAATTGAATTGCTTTTATATTTAGTTTGGGTAAACTTTTACAAATTCATATTTATCCAATACGTGCAGTAAATATCCTTTTTTCAAATCCACTTTTGGATCTACATATGATTGTATCAAACCTTTTTTTTGTTAGATTTCATCAAGAGTAATGGTATTACACCCTTTTAAAATTGAGCTCCCTTTGGTAAGTACACTCATTAATTTTTTTTTTTTTTTTCAATTCAGTTTTGCTTTAAAATATAACTTTAGTGAGATTAAAGTTAATAAATATAATAAAATAATTGAAGAAATAAAATCTTTCATATTAAGTGAGTTATATTAAAGTTAGGGATAATCTCAAAAAACCCTCTGACTTTTGATAGATTATCAATTTTCCCTCATATAGTTTTGTTTTTATCCAAAATACCATCTGACTTTTAATTAAACATCCAAAATACCCGTTAGAGACGTATGAAAGAATGATTATGCCTCTAACGATAACAGATCTCATTAGGTGGATAAGATTGACCATTTGACTCTAGAAGCAAAAGAAAATGCGAAGAAAATTTAAAAAATATATATCAATTAAAATGTGAAAAATCAAAATAAATAAATAAATAATATTAAATATAAAAATATAAAAATAAAGATATTTTATTTAAAAATTAAAAAAAAAGTAAAAAATATTGAATAAAAATCAATCTTTTTTTGTCACTTAACACACTCTCTCTAACTTCATCAGTCTCTTCTCTCTCTCTCTAACCTTATTGTCTATGCTTCATCACTCGCTGTCGCCTCAACCAAACATCCACCACTACTCCATCCAATGCTGACTCCTCTTCATCTTATTTCTTTCCGATATTGCTACCGTCACGCTTCCTCTCTTTTGCTCTCTTCTTTCTTTTTAGATGAGAGTCGAACCCAGATGAAATCTCATCTGGGTTCGAACCTAGATGAGGGTTAGCTTGGGTACCCTCATCTGGGTTTGAACCTAGACAAGACAAACTAGATTCAGACCCAAAAGATTAGGTTCGTCTCGTTTGGGTTCAAACCCAGATGAACCCTCGTCTAGGTTCGAACCTAGATGATAGTTCATCTAGGTTTAGTTAAACCCTTAATTGGATTCGAACCCAGATAAACTCGAACGTAGTTGAACCTTCAACTGAGTTTAAACCCAAATGAACCCAATTGAAGGTTTGATGCTTGATAATGTTTGATGATTTTAATGATTTTTAGGTTTTAATAAATTTTTTGGGTTTCCAGTTATGTTTGATGATGTTTGATGATTTTTTTTTTTTTTTAAATCTTTGTGGTTTACTGATTAATTGTTGTTCAATGTGAGTTTATTGATTTATTATTGTTCATCTTTGGTATGTTGATTATGATAGTTATTGGTATGTTCATCTTTAATGATTGTAGGTCTGAAGATGGATGATGATGATGTAATGACCGATAGAGATCCAATTGGATGGATGGTGAAGATTAAGATTAGATCTCCACCATCCATCTAAATTGGATGGACTTGACGAATGGTGGAGATCCGATTTCGATCTTTATTTTTTTATTTTTTAAAATTTTTTATTAGTTTATAATTTTTTATTTTAAAATATTATTTTATTTTTTAAATAAAAATTTGAGAGTTAAAAGTGTCATTTTACTACTTGTCCAATTTTTCTATTAATTTTTTAATAAATAGGAAATTTTAGATAAAAACAAAATCATATAAGGGAAAATAGATAATCTATCAAAAGTAAGGTAGTTTTTTTTTTTATGATTTTCTCTCAAAATTATGTTGTATTAACTTAAAAGTTTGACTTGAAACAATGACTATAATATCTATTCACTCAATTTAATAATGAAAAAATAAATGAATTAAATGGATCGATGTTGAAGTTCTTTTTTTTTTTTTAGTCTAGATATTATGTTACTCTTAACATAATCATTTTTTAAAAAATAAAAAAGTAAACATTTTCATTTTCATACATGACGTTTAAAATTGGAAACGTGTCAACGCACAACCGCGAGTAGTGGAATGTAGGGTAGACGAGGGGAGAAGGTAAAAAGCAAGTACGTCAGTTGCAACTTGTTTAGTTGTGCTCGAAATACTGACCTCTAGTTTGGAGCCACGTGTAATGTCAGCTGTTCTTGCAGTTGTCCCTCGTCAAGTCCTCGTTGACACCACCACTACTCTGACATTCGTAGCCCACCAAACTTTTCATCCATTGGCCTTGAAAACTATGGAGATTCTTAACTAGACATACATATCACACATATTGCAACGGGGACCAATAAACAAACAAACAGAGCAAACAAACAGAGCCAAACTGAGACTCTTCTATTTATAGTTACTTCCTTCTTTAGCAGTTAAACACAAATGGACCGTTATGATATACTCAAAGATATTGGTTCTGGTAACTTTGGTGTTGCTAAGCTTGTCAAGGATAAATGGACCGGTGAGCTTTACGCCGTTAAGTATATTGAGAGAGGCCAAAAGGTACTGCTTTTGCTTCATTTTTTTTTTTTTTTTTAATTTTCCTTTTCCATGTTGATATGAACATATATGTTTTCTACAATCTTATCTGGATTATGTTGTTTTTGAATATTTTCTTCATGTGAGTTGTGGCTGTACGGAGATGGGTTTTTTGAGTTGGATTGATATTTGATGGTGCAGATTGATGAACATGTGCAGAGGGAGATTATGAACCACAGGTCCTTGAAGCATCCCAATATAATAAGATTTAAGGAGGTATCATTTTAGTTGTTTCCAACTTCAAATGACTTTGTTTTTTAGTGAAATTTTAATTTGTCTGTATGAGTTACATGTTGTTATATTCTCCAACTTCTAGAAAGAACTTTCACAGGATCTCTGTACTTATTTGCTTCTATGAGTCTATTGCTAGAATAGAATATCCTTTTTATGTAATTACCTGAAACTCGTGTTTAAAATCTAGCATATATCCATGAGAATATGGACTTTGTTTTAGCTGAACAGCCTCTATTTTATTTTATTATATATATATTTTTTTGGCGGGGGGGGTCGGGGTGTCGAGACACTGTAATATGATACTTAATATTGATTTTCAAAAAAAAAAAAACAAAATTCATGTTAACATCAGATGATAATACTGGAGAAACCAATGAAAAGAATAAATTTTAATTAGCCCGAATTGTTCTTAAATGCAATTTTTTTTTTTTAATATATTCCCTATTTATTTTGGTCTTGCCAGTTGAACAGGATGTGAAAGCTCTAGTTCCTCCGAGTTGTACCATTAATATTAATATCGAATTGCTTGAACAGGTCTTTCTAACACCTACTCATCTAGCCATAGTCATGGAATATGCAGCCGGAGGAGAACTTTTCGAGAGAATATGCAATGCTGGTCGATTCAGTGAGGATGAGGTGTACAAATAACTGCTGTGTGTTTTAATATTTGTTTGTTATTCAATGGTGGCTTGTTTAAGTTTTCTAATTTTAATTGTTTGTATCAGGCCAGATATTTCTTTCAACAACTTATATCAGGAGTTAGCTATTGTCACTCTATGGTACTTGATTTGTCTCCATTATGTTCTCAACTATAACATTTTTCACTACTTTTACAGACCCAATAATAACTAAACTCTTGAATCATGCATGGCAGCAAATTTGCCATAGAGATCTTAAGCTGGAAAACACACTCTTGGATGACAGCACAGCACCACGTCTCAAAATATGTGACTTAGGCTATTCTAAGGTAATTAACTTAAAACTTGATTTGAAAGCAAGTACTCCGCAATCTTACAAAAGAAAATCATATTAATTCCAATAATCAAAAATCTCTTTTATGCTGGTCTATTTGTTAAGTATAAAAAGTTAAAAATAAGTCACCGTAAAAAGAATTTATTTCAGCCATTACATGGTATTCTTTATGCTCAGCATAAAGAGCAATACAGGTGGGGATGCTAATTCCAATGAAGTGGTGTTTTTTTTTTTAATAGTAATTGTTCCTGTTTTTATTATTTTTTATTTTTTTATAGTCATCTGTTTTGCACTCGCAACCAAAATCAACAGTAGGGACTCCAGCTTACATAGCGCCAGAGGTGTTATCTAGAAAAGCATACGACGGGAAGGTGATTTATATTAAACATTTAATAAATAATAATTATTATCAGATAATTAGGTGGCAATTGGTCCATGTGTATGCACGACCACTAATTTGGTTTAATGGATGAGAGTTACAGATTGCAGATGTTTGGTCTTGTGGGGTGACGTTGTATGTCATGTTGGTTGGAGCTTATCCCTTTGAGGACCCTGAGGATCCAAGAAATTTCAGAAAAACAATTCAGGTTAGTTATATAACTTATTATAGTATTCGATATTTTAAATCGTTGACTTTTGATCTACTTTTTCTTATTGTGGTTAATTAATTATTAGAAAATGTTGGCTTTGTGGCAGCGGATTCTCAGTGTCCAGTATTCAATTCCAGATTATGTTAGAGTTTCCAATGAGTGTAGACATCTTCTTTCTCGGATTTTTGTGGCTAACCCTGAGAAGGTACTAATTATATTTAACGTTTTAGTTTGAAAGAGAATAATAACATTGACATGTATCCTTTCTGTTTTGGATAGATAAGTTTACTAAAAAAAATTAGAAAATATAATTTAAAAATTATTTTTAAAATTTTGTTTAATTTGATCAAAAACCTCCTTTTAAAATGTTTGTCTTTAAGCAAACGTCAAAGAAGGCCAGTGATGTTTTCCTATAAAAAGTTGTTACTAGCTAGGACTAGGGATATCCCAAGTCCCACTAAATTAACGAGGGATCATATGGGTTTTATAAGTAGGATGAATTTGTCTATATTAAAGGTTAGTCTTTTGGGTTAAAAATAAATTTTTACACATTTTTTTTTCCTTTGGTTGAATTCAAGATATTCTAAGTAATAGTTATAATGAATTGTATAACCAACTAGGCTTTCATTTAGGCAAAAGTCAAATGAGGTCAACGATGTTTGAAAAGTTGTTGTTAAATGTTTTGACACGTAATTATTCTTTTTCATATAATTGACTGGGATTAAACATATGGTGCAGAGAATAACAATCCCAGAAATAAAAAAGCACGCATGGTTCTTGAAGAACTTGCCAATAGATCTAGAATTGATGGAAGAAGTAGAAGTTGAAGGTGGTGTGCAAAGGGATGAAGAAAATGAAAAATCATCCCAAAGCATAGAAGAAATACTATCCATAATTGAAGAGGCACGCAAACCAGGAGATGGCCCCGAAGTTGGTGGACTTTTCGTTGCAGGGAGCATGGATCTTGATGATTTAGATGCTGATGCTGACATTGACGATATAGAGACAAGCGGCGATTTTGTCTGTGCATTATGATATAGACGGGAATGCCATGCAAAGCAAGATGCTACTCACTACTTTTATTTTAGCATCGTGTAAGCTTTTCGAGGTACTCGATCTTGTCGAAAAAGCAATGCGAGATAAGCTTATCTTCTCATCGTGTCTTGGGAATCAAATCAGAAATTGTTCTCTTTGTATTACATGGCATGACTAGCTGATGTTGACTTTTCTTCGAATTTAAGTAAGCTTTTTGCTTTCTTGTAGTTTTTCATATGTATGATGGGGACAAATAGCTGGGCAGCAATCATGTGTTATTTTGCTTCTTATGGTTTTGTAATTTGTAACACTTTTTTGAGGATTTCTAATTACTATGCGCTCTTATGTCTAATTTTGACTTCACTATTGATGTTTAAAGAAATATAGATAGAATATTACTTCTTATTTGTTAAACATATCAATCCACAAGTCAACTTGTTTGGTGACGTTTATTTATTATTATAAGTTCCAATTCAACACATTTCTATGGAATATGCAATTGTGATGCTGGATGCTCAAAAATAGCAATATAGATTCCACTAAATTTTGATAAACTTGACATATAATTTTATATTAAAACGCACTATATAAGTTAATATGACTAAAAAAATTAAATAAATAATAGTGACATTCATATTGAAAGATCCGATTTTCTTTGAGTATATCTAAGTTTTAAATTAATTCTGATTCTTTCAGTTGTGTTGCAACAGTCCAATAATTACATGTTGCAACACTGAAATGATAAATGTTATGACAAAAAAAAAAATCAATTTTCATTTATATCTACAAGACACGTCCAAAGAATAAAACTTATTAATGAAGTTTCAAATCATACAAACACTAATTGACTCATTCAATTAAAGAGACGAAAGGTTTGTATTTTCTTCACCAATCAAGTGTAGTGAGATGCTTTCGAGTTCAATGATCCCTTACTTCTTGAACTCCTTTCAATTGAGACATGTTTTCTCCTGAAGACTAGCTAACCAGTTCTTCCTCTCGAAGAACTCATACTTCTTGAAATCTCTTCAAGAGCTTGAAAATCGTCTCCTCTCAAAGAATTTATATTGTTGTGTTTGCTTAGAAAGCCACATTCTTTCTAGACTAAAATACCATAGAAAGATTCATTCTATAGCTCACAAATATATAAACTCTTTAGTACATATTTTGATATTACATTTAGGTGTTCATTATCTGCACACCAACTTCCATGAATTCGGTCAGCTTTTATAGAAACCAAAGACTAATTCGGTCAAATTAAATTTGTAATTAAAAAGTTAGATTCACTTGAAAAACTTGCAAAGAAAAAATACAGATATTTCTAATTTTTCTAAAAAGATTATCTCAAAATAATATCTTTATTTAAAGTAAAAATTCCATATTTTAGAATAAGATATTTCTAAAATAAATCACAAAATTATCTCTTTAAAAAATATCTACATTAAATTCATCGAATAATAATTAAAAAAAAAAAAAATAAATAGAAAACATATCAAAATTGAAATTTGATAAAAAAAAAAAAAAAAAAAACTACTTTTTACGTAATATTCACATTTCACGAATGTTATAACATAGGATAAACATTTCGTTCCAACACTAATAAAACAATCTTGTCGTAGCATAGAATTTGAGACACTTGGTTTTGAAATCGAGACACTTGAGTTTTGCTCAAAAACTTCCTCACACGCTGCCAAATACTGCCAACACATTCAGTAGCGAACTCAGAAATTTATATGAGAGGAACACTTTATATAATAATTATAATATTAAGAAACTAAGTCATATAAAATTCTATTTGTAATGTTTACTTCAATTGCTAGAAGAACATTATATGAAATAAAATTAGTTAAAATACATAAACAGTAAAGGATATATAGTTTTAACCCTTATAAGATTGTAAACAAATTTTTTTAAAATAACGTTATTAATACAAATATAAAAACAAAAACATACTAATTGTGAGTTGATTGTACACTAGTTCCCATTTATTTTCTAATTCGTGTAAATATGATATAGTTTGTGATAATTCGAAATGAGTATAATAATTTGTGAAGTCAAAATATTTTGAATTTGAATATCAATTTGTAATAATAGGAAAAAAAAAAAAAAAGAAAGGGAATGTTGACGTTCGGAAACGGTCAACCAGAGATTCTGGGGCCCAAACGGCGAGCTTGGTAATTAAAGGTTCTGATCGTACTGATGGAAGGATAGTAAATGAGCAATTAATACAGTTCAAGGTTGGTGGTGATTAATAAGGTGAAGGAATGTCGATCTTGGAGGTTGGTCGGATTTAATGAGGTGATCAATGAGGAATTAAAGAGAAAGAGAGAGAGAAGAGTGAAGAAACACAAAGATTTTTACGTGGTTCGGTGACTGCACCTATGTCCACGGCCACTCTGGGGTAATTTCGGCAGAGTGACAGTTCTCTAGTATGTTCAACTTATATATACAGTAAAAAGGTCTCTCATCTTTATAGAGGAGGGGAGATCACAATAGAAAATACAAAAGAAAGTTATACACGTTACTGGCAACGATTAGTTTCAACTAATCCTGACATTGTCATGTTGCATTAATTGTAAAGATAATGATGATTCTCTTCCTGCACAAGTCTGCGTTTAATATACCTGGAGAGGTCTTCACTTCATTAAATGCTTCTGGGTAATTGTGTAGGCTGTTTCCGACGAAAAATCATGAGAGTTAGTAATTCTGATAACTTGTCATATATGATATCTCCTGAGTAAGCCTTCCGGTTAGCCAAGAGACCTCAGGAGATGCACACTGGAGGGGAGGTAAGACGGTCTGGAGGTTCCCGCGAGCTCGCGACCTGTACAACCTCTCGAGCTCCACGAGCTGAAGGTACAGACAGGAGGCATTCTGGAAACTGTTGCTGGCTTACGACCTGGACGGCCTCACGAGCTGGGCTTACAGCCGCTGGTTCTATCCTTGGGCCTCCTGGGCCCTTGCTTCTGTTCAAGTTAATAAGACATGTACTGGCCCATTTGGGCTGATCGAAAAAATGAGTATAACAGGGAAAAACAACATGTTTTGATAGGGGAATAGATTGAACTGTAATGAGAAAAAAAAATTGAGGAAAAGTAATATATTTTGATAGGAAAAGAGATTGAACCATGGTGGATGGAAGAAAGAAAAATAAGATCTATGTCATAAAAATTTAAAAATTATTAAAAAAGAAATGAATCAAGAGAGATTAAACCATGATTCACTCTAAGAAGAAAGACAAGCACAACCAGCAAAACCAATCTGCGTTTGTGCTAGTATTTGACATTTTATTTATATAATATAGTAAATGAAAAACAAGATCTATGCCATAAAAATAAAGTGACTAAAATTAATAGTAAAAACCTATTTATGAGACAAGAGAGAGTCGAACCCAGGTTCACTTTCAAGAGCAAAGCATGCACTACCAACAACACCAATTTGTGCTTATGCTAACATTTGACATTTTCTATATAATATATTAAATAAGTAAAATGGAGAAAAATCGACACTGTTCTGGTGGGGCAGTGAATCGACAGCTGAAAAGCAAGCGATCCTTACCCACAACGCCATGTTGAGTTTGTGTCGGATTATGACATTACAATTATATATTTAAAATAATAACTAATAATTAATTTTTAAAAAATTTTAAGGGGGTCACGTGTCCCCCCTGACTCAATGGTAGGTCCGCCCCTGAGCACATCTGCACTTACACAAACATTTAATATTATCAAGCCGGTTAACATATCCTAGAAGAAGTCATTTGGCTGCTGGTGCCGCCCCCACGCCGTGTGTTGGCGTGTGCTCGACGCCCACTGCATCCAAAATATATGTATATAATATAATATAATCTATAATAATAATATAATATTATAATACTAATGATAATTAATTAATCTCCTACCAATTGTGTGGGTCGCCCTCCCACCCCAGTGTAGGTCTCTCTCCCACCTCCGTGTCATTAGCATCATATCTCGGTTCAATGGTTCCGGATATTCTCTGGACTTATTCCAGTGCAGTTGTTGTATTAAAAAAAAAAAAAAACATATCCTAGAAGACAGGGACAAAATGCTCACACTTACACATACATTTAATGTTATCAAGCCGATTAATACATCCAAGAAGATAGGGTCAAAATGCTTATATTATTAATAATAAGTGGAAGTTCCATTGTTAGCTGTATTAGTCGTGAAAATAACTTAATCCTTCAAAAATGGGAGTCTTCTCTGTTCTCAGCAAAAAGGGTCTTTGCATTTGATTAAATTATGACCGGCTGAGAATTATGTAGTGTGATATTAAATGGTGTAGAACATGCATATACGACAACGTACTGTCACGTCATATATTTATCGCTCGTTATAGGATCCTACTTCTTAGAATCGACGAGAAATTGGAAGGCCATTAGGCTTTGTTTTGTTTTAGTGTCCATTGAATTACGCCTTATATATAATTTAGGTAAGATATAATTTAGCTTTAAAAATGCATACGTGCAAGCCCCTTTGAATACATACCCTTTTTTTTTTTATTAGAATTAATTTATTGTATAATCGAAACCAATTACGATTTAATTTTATAATGTGATCCGAGAATCAACTCTAAAAATGGAGGAATAACCCACATAGAGTAGGGAAAATATCCACAATTTTTGTAAAACTTATACCCACCTTTTACCAATACCGAGACATGTATTTTTTTTTTTTTTATAATTTTTTTCGAACTAAGATACATGCAGACTAGTTATTGAATTTGAACCCAAAGGTTCTAAAAAAGATTGAGAGTTTGAAAAGTGGTTAGCAAAAGAAAAAACTATTCTTATAATCATTTATTAACATTATAATATCTATATTGTAGTTAAATCCTTATTATATATAATACTTATAATTATTTTCAAACGGTCATAACATTATAACATTATTGTTGTTATTCATTTTAAATTCATACACTTTTTTCATCATTAGATTAAATGAAAATGAATTATAGATGAATATTAAAGTCACTTTTTTAAGTTAAGATTTTAAATTGGTTTAGCCTAACACTTAAAAGTAATGTTACACTACTCAAAATTTTATTTAAATTTATTGCTCAAATAATGTGGTATACTTATATGTAACTACCACATTATTAATACATCATCCTATAATCATAGTGATTGTTATAAATCATCTTATCACACCACTAAAGTAAAAAGTTTGGAAAAATTTTTGTAAGTTATAGCACTATACAAAATATTAATATCAATTATATTAATTTTTTAAAAAATAAAAAAATATAATATTTATAATAAGTGATATTTTTTTATATTAATTGAAAAAAAAAACATTTTAGTTATTATATATAATTTATATTGTTACATGGCTGATTATGAGAGGAAGAAATTATTTCTTAATAAATTTTTTAATGTAAACTTTTTATTTTTGTAGACTCTTAAGTAGAATCTGGTGACTAGTAATTAATCATATGTATGGTGGTATGATTCAAAAAATAAATGTTATTTTAAATTAAAACTATTTCTTAATAAAATTTTTGACTTAAACTTTTGATTTTCGTGAATTCTTAAATTATAATGTAATAACTAGTAATCAATCCTATGTATAGTATCATGATTCAAAAAATAAATGTTATTTTTAAATCAAAATTACTTGTAAATAGTTATATTTATTTTTTCAAAATTTTTTCCAAAAATTAATTTAAAATTTCATTTTATTTAAAAATTAAATTAAACTAATTTATTTTCTTAAAATTAATTAAAATTATTATAGCTTATTCAAAAATTAAGTTACCTAATTTAATACTAAAATCTTTCATACTTTATCAAACATATAATACAATTATTTTTATTCAATTTATGTTATACCAAATAAAAGACAATACTATTTTTAGTCTAATCTCGACTATACCAAACATAATATTAATTTAATTCAATTCAGTCCAATCTAATCATATCATATCCACTCCAATATCATCTTTTAAAATAATTTACTCCAATCTCGTACGTCTCATGATGAGCCCGTAAGTCATTAAATTTGGAATGGTGGCTTTCATACTATTCTACTAACAATAATTTTTCACTTTTAGTTACATAGCAATTCATTTAATCAATTTCATTTATATATTGACTTATTATTACGTTTAGTGGCGGACCAAAAGAATTTTTAAATGAGTGGTACATGAACAAAGTGACAAAATTATCAAAAATTTAAAATCATATTAAATACATTTTTTATATATAAAATAAAGTTTGATAAAATAATATAGTTTATATAAAATGAAATATATAACATATTTAAACGAAAACAATTAGTTTTACACTTAAAAATCCTAATAAAATCATTAAAATAAATAAGAATTAAAAAAAAAAAAAATGAAAAATAACATAAACTAGGTAATGTTATTATTTTAAATACTTTCTTAATAAATTTCTATTCACAAAATGCAACTTTTATATGTCGTACAAAGTTAAATAAATGCAGTTAATACATATAAATTTCAAAAATTAAAAACTCAAGGGATAGAGAAACCATGCACGATAAGTTTTATGTGGTTTGGCCAACACGCCTACATGCACACCGTAAACCCACCAAGCTTGATGATTCTCCACTGCTTAAGGCCCTCAAGGCCCAAACTTCTTACACAATACAATATTGGTGATACCACTTGCTAGTCGCTACCAAGTGATTTCCTACACTTGGATTTCAACCTTATAATTGATTCCGACAATAAACAAATGTTTTCTATACTCGAAAGCAAATATGAAAGGTTAAGTATAAGATAAACTCGCTCTGAAAGAGTAAATAAAAAGATTAAAGTACTAATAATTTCTGATAATATGACTAACTCAAATATGCTCAAAAACCTTATGGAGAATTTTTTTAGATGATAGAAAAGTATGGGATCTCTTCAAAATCTCAAAATGGGGTGAAAGAGATGATGTTTAGTGAAAACTATTGAAAGAGATGATGTTTAGTGAAAACTATCAACTAGCGGTTTTTTAACCATTATGGTAACAAGTTATGATTTGGTCTAGTAGTGCATGAATCTATGCATTTGGTTGCTGTAAAAATCATGGTTTAATTCCTATATGTTCAAAATGATTCAAATATATCCTTGACGGACTATTATGTACTTTAGGTTGGTTTTTAGGTCTGAATTAAGATTTTAAGTTCTAACCAATCTAGACAGGGTCTCAGAACACTTAAGATAATATGATAAATGTAACTAATGGTGCCTAATGTCTAAACTAAGTAATTTGAGACAAACCATTCAAATACATATAAATATAACGTACAAGCATAAAATTATTTCAAGCTTTAATGGAGTTTCCCTTTGATGTCTAAAAACTTGATGATTACCTCTTCATGCATTTGAATTGATTTCCTCCTAATATAAAGCCTTATATGGTGTTTTGCTCATCTCCATAAGGATTGAAACTTTACTTAAATCAAAAGCAAATCAAACAATGTTAAAACTTCGCTAGTGTCCGTTACCATCAAAATAAAATACTAAAAACTTGAAGCTAACAAAAAATTATCTTACAGCATATTATTTCATAAACATTTCACAAAAGCAATCCTTCACCTACTTTTTAAAACTACTATCAAATTTGCTCAGACTATTAAATAATAACTTTCAAAACCAAAATTATTCAATAATTAAATTCGAACTTCTCAAAAGCATTATCAAACGAGGCTAAAATATGTTTAATTGCTTTGTGTAATTTATTTGTAAAACTCCAGGCCAACAAGATTTGTGTTTAAAATTTATTGGCCCAAAAAATTTTGGTAAAAATTTGTGGAAAAAAAAAAATTCCCATCAACCTGATCAGATTTAGATTGAGACCCCGGACAAAAAAGGGTCAAAACAAGTCAAACCTGGGTAGGGTCTAGTAAAACTCGCAATCCTTATGGGTTGGGAGTCCAGTCCCGGACCCATAACCACAGAGTTTTGCAGATTGGGCCTGGTTGGGGTCCATAGTAGACCCATTTTGGTTTGCAAACCTAAACGCGAAAGAAGTCGATCCCTAAAAGCAAGCCCAACTCAATCGGAAGCACATGGTCCACGTGGACGGCCCAGACAATGCTAGGCACAGCATAGTAACATGCTCGTAAGCGCACCTAAGCATCCCCGGCTTCTATATATATATGACAGCAAAACCCTAATTCGCTTCGTTTGAGAGAGCAGCAGCGGAGCCGAAGCGCAACACATCTGTGCCATTAGCGACAGACTCCGTCGAACAAGATGAAGGTCGTTTTCAGTCAAAACAACGTTTTTTTAGTTCTGCACAATCTTAACGCTTTCAATTCCTCTAACGTGATTCTGGTTTTGTTTGTTCTGTTTTCAGTTCAATATTGCAAATCCAACCACTGGGTGCCAGAAGAAGCTCGAAATCGACGATGACCAGAAACTGTACGTATTCTTCCGTTATTTGTTGCTCATTTAGTAGCTCTGAATCTGTATGTGTTTGAAAGTTTGATGATTCTGGTAGAGACTTATTCATATGTTTAGTGGCTTTGTTCTTGTACGTGAGCTTTTGGTTTTGTTGTTGATAAGTGAGATATAAGAAATGCCATTTCACTATGGAGAATAGTGACTAGTGAAGTATGACTGATTTAGGCCAATCTTTGAGCTTTGAAGCTTATAAAATTATTGCTACGGTTTAAAATTGTAAGACTCGATATTAATTTAATTCTCCTTCAACAGGCTTTTTGTATGAGTAAATGTTCGATTTTCATTCGAATATTCGGTGGGTAGTTTTGAAAGAATTAGGTCTTGTTATTCTAGTATTAAATGTTGTAGTTTTAAAATTAGTTTGTATTGTCACATGTATGCATTGTCTCAAAAAGAGAGGTGAGGCGAGGTGCACCTCGCCCACACCTTGAGGCGGCCGCCTCTGGCGATGCCAGTGTGGCATATGCCTCAGTTGAGTGAGGTTCTGAGGCAGTCCACACTGGCAAAGGGCAAAACTGTCCGTGTCTTATTATTTTTTTTAAACTAAAACGTGATATAAAAAGAGTGAGACGTGGTCAAATCAGGATCGACTCTCACTCCCTTTGCTCTCATAGGCTCTCTTTTTGTCTTAAACTCCCAAAATGCTAACCTAGAAATTTCCCACTAAAATCCTCTCATTTGATGGTTATATTTCTAACATGGGTTGTTTTTTTTTTTTTCAATGTTATGGATGATTTTATAATTTTTTTTTTAACATTTTATATGCACACATATATATATATATATATATATATATATCATTTGGAATTGAGTCAGTTGTCTCAATCACCTCGAGGCAATTGCTTGGCCTCATCAAGGCTCCACTGCCTCGTCTCGCTTTCCACCTTTTAAAAAATGTTGCTTGTATGATATCTTTGTTTATGTATGAAGTTGTGTTGTGGTATGTACTAGAGGTATATTTTTATAGTAACAAGTTTGGTGGTTGTTGCTAGCAATCAACTGTTGTTTTCTTGGTAAGAGGTATTATGTATTGATTCGTAAGTAGAGAAGGAAATCTTATAAGTAAATTTAATGATGTGCAGCCGGGCATTTTTTGACAAGAGAATCTCACAAGAAGTCAGTGGAGATGCTTTGGGTGATGTATGTTTTTGTTTTGGACTTTCTACATTGTTCTTTTAGTTGTTCACCATTGTTTTCCTTGTTCCTTCTGGACACTAGTGTTTGTATAGTTGAATCATGTTTATGTATTTGACAGGAGTTTAAGGGCTATGTATTTAAGATCATGGGAGGCTGTGACAAGCAAGGTTTTCCAATGAAGCAAGGAGTGCTGACTCCTGGTCGTGTCCGTCTTTTGCTCCATAGAGGTTTGTAAACTCTAGAGTCCCTGAATTAACTGTTTTCGGTTTAATGTATTTGTATACCTGTTCCTTGGGTATGCTTTTTGAATGGTTTTGTATTTTTATGGTCATTTGCAATTTCTGGTACTAGAACTACTCTTGAAGTTAGTATTCACGATATCTATAAAACTGTTTTGGATCTTAATATTGGCTGGTTCAGGTACCCCTTGCTTCCGTGGATATGGCAGGAGAGATGGAGAGCGCAGGAGAAAATCTGTTCGTGGGTGCATTGTCAGTCCAGATCTCTCAGTTTTGAACTTGGTCATTGTCAAAAAGGGTGAGAATGACCTTCCTGGACTTACTGACACTGAGAAGCCCAGAATGAGAGGTCCAAAGAGGGCATCAAAGATCCGGAAGTTGTTCAACCTCTCCAAGGAGGATGATGTTCGGAAGTATGTCAACACATATCGCAGGACATTTACAACCAAAGCAGGTGCATCATACGATAATTCTTTTGATGGTTGTTACAAGCAAATGTAGTAAGCTGTTGACTTCAATAACCAAGGGAATTGTCGTTTTTCTGTTTGGCAGGCAAGAAGGTTAGCAAGGCTCCAAAAATTCGGAGGCTAGTGACTTCTTTGACTTTGCAAAGGAAGCGATCAAGAATTTCAGAAAAGAAGAAGAGAATTGCCAAGGCCAAGGCTGATGCAGCTGAGTATCAGAAACTTCTTGCCACCAGGTTGAAGGAGCAACGTGATCGGCGCAGTGAGAGTTTGGCAAAGAAGAGATCTAGGCTATCTGCTGCCTCAAGGCCATCTGTTGCAGCTTAGATACGATGGTTGTGTTTTGGTCGATTATGTAACAGCACTGAACATTTTTAATAGGAGGTCAAGGTAATTTTGAGAGTTCATTGGATTTCGAGAGCATTTGGATGTTTATAGCATGTGATATGCTATTGCTAGATGCTGTTAAACATTTCAGATTTTTGTTTATTTTAATTTTGAGATGTTGAACTTATTTCATTGGGTATTCTTATGTCACTTGAATTATATTATGGATTTGGTTCAGTATATTTTGGCATGCAACCGTGTCTCGCTGCTTCCGAATGGGCTTCTGGTATGATGGAAGGATTGAAATTTGAGTTATTGTTTTACCATTTATGCTAGAAGCTCTCTGTTGAGCCAATTTTCTCTATGCTACTAAGCCACGTTAGTAACAAGAATTATTTCCGCTTTGCTTGGCTTTGTAAACAAAAGCTTTTCCTTCTCAACTTCTGGGGAATCAAAGTAATTTGTAAACAAAAACTAGGGTTTTTCACTATGTTTCCTTCTCAACTTCTGGCGAATCAGAGTAATAAGACAACGTTATTGTATAACGTTATTCATAAGACTTGCATTTAAGTTGAGTGCTCAATGAGTAGTTCATTTTTCAACGTCTTTCACTGCAACTAAGAAGTCTGCTCCTTAAAAGAGTATCAACTGGCGATTGCGATTGCATGTCTCAGTTAAATTACTTATGAACAAAATGGATTTACATCATTTGTTCATCTTACTGAGTTGTTCAAGTAGAAGCTCGCAGATTAAAAGTAGATCTAACATGTGGACCTTTATGAGCCTCCTAAAATATCTTTTGGACAGTTTGTCCTAAACTGCTAGGCATGTGATCTGCTGTGTAAAAAACATTTGGTTATCTGTCCGGTGTTAAAAAATTGGCTACATGACGAAGGTACATGTACCCGATACCTTGCCCACAAGTGATAATGACGGAACACGTGCACTGCGAGTTATAAGATGGTAAATATTGGTAATCCTTCTCACACTTCACTTTTGGCGTATTTATATATTGCCTACAACAAATTCCAAAGTTACAAAATGCAAGGAAAGGGTCTAAATACTGCCGGCCTCAGAAGTAAAATAGTTGCGTAAAATTGATTCCTTTCTTTTTCCATTCAAAAGAATAAGATAGGCCAGCTAGTCCAATCCTAGCTTTTCAATGCACATGATGTTGGTTGAAAGTGTCCTAGCCAAACAATTCATCTAGATATATATGTGTTGAGAACTTAATTGGGCATTTGTTCGATTCTTTCCCCCTGGATTCATTCGATTATATTAAGTTCAACAACTGCCGAATCTAACTGAAATAGGACTCTATTGCACGGCTGGGATACTACTTCTAGAAGGCGGGAGAGATAGAGGGAGCAAGATATATTTTATCTTTATGTTATCAGAATTTGAAAACAGAAAACTACATCAAACTATGCAGTTGAAAAGATTGAAATATATATATATATATCTAGAGATATAAATGCCCTGTTTTTGCTAATATCCCACTTTACAATAAAATTGATAATAAATAATAATCTCATTGATCAGTTCCAGATATTATCAAACTAGAGAGAGCATCCCACATATCCCACTAAATGGATTTTCAAGTTTTATTTTATTTATCCTTTTTCTCAAGCTTTTGTATTCTATAAATGGTTCCAATCAGACAAGAACTCTCATCCTCGAGACTCTAACAATATATCGACGGGCCGATGATTGTTGACGACTCTACAGTTTTTTCTGATCTCTCCAGGTCTCCCGGACTGCAAATCACCCATTTTTATCATTCCCTCAACAAATGCCTTGAAAAACTCACTTTGATTCTGGCTGAAAAGACGAACATACTCTCTTGTCAGCGGGAACGTAAACAGCGTTTCGTCAGAATTCAAGAAGCCCCTACCAGCAACCAGATCCTTGAAGTACTGGTTGTCGAATAGCCGTGGTGTGGCGTCAAGTTCGGAGGTAACATTCTCATCGCCTCCGAGCGGACATAGCTTGTCCAGCTTTTCTCTATAACGAGGCTCAAAGGCTGGATCAGGCTTGCCCGATCCGGATTGATTATACAGCCTGAACATGACAGAAAAGCAACGGCCTTCACCTATGGAGTGGGAACCTGAAAGTGCCACGAGGTCTTTCACTGAGAGATTAAATCCCTGGAAAAGATCAGTCAAATAGCTTGCATTGGCTCTCGGACTTGGCATCACTTTGTCCGAGTCTTCCTGGCTTGCAGTCAAGCTATCTTTCCTGCCTAGCTTCACCTCCCAGTAGGGTCCTCCACTCTGGTTTTTAGATACAATGATGAAGGGTTACTTGTGCTTGAAGGGATAACAAGACAGAAACAGGAACAAACATAAAATTGATTGATCAGAGTTGGCCCCTACTACGAGCCAAACTCTGTTGACCAACTTGTAAACATTGCACATCTTTACGCCAATTTTACTCCATCTACATTTTATCACCTCACATGACAAAACCAATAGCATTATAATGTTATGTGATGTGACTTTATGGACAAGAGTCTTTATTCACTCGGAGAAATATTGAAGTGGAACAAACATATAATTAAAATAATGAATTTAAATTTATATACAAATATATTTATATAAAAATATGTAAGCAAGGCGATATGATTCCTCAACAAAACCTTCTTCTCTCTCAGTGTTAACATAAGCCTATAAAAGAAGCATTGGTCCCCATGATTTTTCTATGTGGTGGAATAGAATGGGTAAATGGGGACCCTGCAAAGCTGGCATAGAACCCAGTAGACAAAAGCTAGACACAGAGGACCCATTTCCCCTAATATCCAGCGGCGATATTGTTTTTTGACGAGAAACATTCGATTACGTAACCCACATGCTCAAAGTTTGTGGTAATAATATATGTTAGCAGAAGATAAAGGTAAAAGAGAAAACTAACCAATGCAACGGCGTCTCTAGAGGCCATGATTATAATATCAGCACAAGAAACGGTTCCTGGACAGACCTCCTCTAAAGCCGCCTTGACCTCATCGACCACTTCGTATGACCTTAGTGAATTTATGTTGGAAAGAGAGAGCTTTTCTCCAAGCATGGATGGTGTGTCATCAAGCAACAGAGAAGCATCACAGCCCTGTAAATATAACAGATAAAGATGATATACCAATCAAAAAGACAGATTCCAAGATCATGAAATCAAGATAAATATTGATAAAACGAAGTTTTTTATTACATTTACAAAGCAGTCATGGAATTGGAAACGCATGACAGAGGCAACGCTTCTTGGTTCTCTGATCATGGCCTTCATCATCACATGTCTGACGATGTATTCTGCTTGTGGGCAGGTTTGAGAGTAAAATCCAGGGCGCAGTGTGGTGGTGGGAGAGGCGATTGTTTGGATGAGTAGGAGGAAGAAAAAGAGAAGAGGAGCCATTGTTTTCTTGGCTTTGGGTTTTTCTTTTTCTGGTTCTGGGAACTAGTTGAAGCAGTTGCAGGTGAACTGGTCCAAACTAGTGTTTGGTATGTACTTATATAGACTAGTTTGTATGCATGTATGTGTAAGATGGGATGTTGGTGGGTTATGAATGTCAGAGATTGAAAGGGTAAGGGAAGAGAAAGAGGGATGGGATTCTGTTTTGGTGTCAACAGATTACAGGCCTTTGCAATGTTACGACAACAGGGC
The DNA here is from genome assembly GCA_019925255.1 of Litchi chinensis. NCBI lineage: Eukaryota > Viridiplantae > Streptophyta > Magnoliopsida > Sapindales > Sapindaceae > Litchi > Litchi chinensis. The sequence continues at coordinate 10,722,319 of CM034471.1, forward strand.
GCAGGCAGAGAGCAGCAGCCAAGGTTATCAGTTTTATCAAGTTTGAGAGAGATATGTAACCGAAACAACGAGGACGCTGTGGGCCTATTTTTGAAGTGTGGAGGCTGGTGGTTAATTAATTAATTAATTTTTTTTTAAATTTTTCACGGAGATTCTGTTAATAATTTTGAATTTTAATTATTTAAAATAAATTTTTAGGACGAAATCTTGGATTTTAATTTGATAATATATATTTTTTATATAAAGTTTCCTTTTCAAAAAAGGAAAAATATTCTTTTGCATTAAAATTCTTTGAAAATATTTTTACAAATTATCCTGATGTTTTATTGTTAAGTGAAAAATGCCAAAAATAACAATAATAAAAACTGGAAATTCGTTTTTTCCACAACTTTTAATAAAATTCCGTTTAGCCATTCAAACAAATAATTTATAGTCTATACCCACTTTATCCAAATTACCCCAAACAAAAAATTACACATAAACCCTTATCTTTTAAAATTCAAAAGTTAAAAAAGGGAAAGCCTAATTACGAAACCGCCCTCCTACATATAAAATGAAAAGCTGGGGCCAAATCATTTCACTTGCCCTTCGTGAAAACACAAAACCCGATCTACGACCTGATAACCTATTTGTTACCCAAGGAGCGATTTGCACCGTCATAGGCCTTCTTACGCCGTTGTCAACCTTTACAAACCTTTGTCTGGCGAGCTGGTTGACCTTCTCCATTAGGTACGTGACCATTGGCTTTCCTTGAGATTGTTTGAGTTTTGTTTGTGATTTTTGGATTTGTCTTTTTTTTTTTTTGTGATTTTTAGATTTGTTTTGTGTTTTATATGTTGGATATTGATAATTAGGGTGAAATTATGTTATATTTGGTTTGGATCTAGTTGGATTTTAACTGAAAATGGAAGTTTGGTAGAATTCATCATTATGGACAATGATGATCGACTTTTGTTGGTCCACATACCTCGACGTCGGGGTACAAGTTTATATACCTTGTCGTTAGGGTATATGGACCAAATTGAGGTATATGGACACATACCTCGACATCAAGATATATGGACTAAATCGAGGTATGTGTCCATATACATTGATTTGGTCCATATATGCTGATGTTGAGGTATATGGACACATACCCCGATGTCGGGGCATGTGGAACAACAAAAGTTGATTTTTTTTTTTTTTAATCGGGGATGTGGATCAACAAAAGTTGATTTTTTAATATAATTAAATGAAATTAATTTAATTAATTAATATTTAGAAAATAAGTTAATTTAAAATTTAATTAATTTCAATAAAATGTAAAAGAAATTTAATTAATAAAAAATTAAAAATAAATTATTTAATTAATAAAAATTAAGTTAGAAATAAATTAAATTAAAGTAAATGCATTGAAAGTAATTAAATTATAAATTAATGAAAATAAAAAAAATAATTATTGAAATTTTCAATTAATTAAATTAATGTTATTATTTTTATTTTAATTAATTAGTTAGTTTAATTTGATTGAGTTATTAACATTTAAATTATAAAAGTTTTAAGTAACCGTTTGTTACTTTTCTTTTCTACAAATGCAATTTAATTATAGACACAGTTGTAGAGACTTCCGAACGAAATGTCGAGGAGTATACACAATAGTTTAAAACTTATTAGTTATCTAAATGTACTTCTTTTGGAGAGACATCTCTTAGAAAAGTTCGAGAAGGAGAGCTCAATTGCACATTCTACAAAAGTGTCAGGTCAATAGCTACTTAGTACTCCACTGATTCTAGTCATTCTTATTAGAGAGTCGGTATATCCTAATTAACGCCTTGATGAGATGTGGTTCAAAATTAGGGAGACGACATATAGGTTTCAAAAGCAAGAGTTCTTATTAGTGACACGACTCATGTTCAGGCATATCGACCTACATGTCTTTAAGGCGAAACAACAAAGCAAGAATAGTCATAGTGACGTTTCAAAGGAAAGTCGTCAAAATTGGATAAAAAATTATGCACATGTTCAAGGTACAGTAGTAGGATATAAGTGATGATGATACCTTAAAGTTGGTTAATATAATCATCACTTTCACTCTATTCTATGACTACGATGATTGGTCTAGGGTGAACGATTATCTATGGGTCTTGATAGAGGATGCTAATATGTGAAATTCATTCCCCTAAGGTACAATCGCCTATAGTACGCTTCTAGAATACCTTCATCAGGCGCTTGATGAGGATCATATTGAGAATGGACGTAAGATTAACTCGTATGGCCTTATTTGAGCATTTTAGGTATGACACTTAATATACTTTCTTTAGTAGTAATGAAAATTATTTAATGTTTATATATATACTAATTATATGTTTATTTTTTGTTTAATCCTATGAAAATTATAGTGATGACTAGTCGAAATATTCCCTTAGTTGGAAACAAAGAGAGGGAAATGTAGCCTTAGGAGGCAGTATATTGATGCCAAGGTGTCTAAATTGGAACTATAATAACAGAAAGCATATAAATTGGTTTAATGAGCTTCCTCGTGTAAGTGTTTAAGCTAACCTAAATTTATTTCATTTTTTTACTATTCTTGTTTGTAATAATATTAAGTATATTATATATATTGTGTAGTTAATAGTATCGAGTAAGACTCTTGAGGCCACTCCCACGGAGAGAGAAAAGGCTTATTGGAAGTTCTTCAACCATAAACATTTTGGTTAGTGAAAACGTCTATAAAGTGGGTGGCAGAAGGGGTGATGACATGAGCCGAGGATGAGCATGATAACACCCTAGACCAACGGGGCCACAATACAGCATCTGAGCTCTCTCAGCGTCAGGTACGAATTTTGTATTATCAATCACTGTATTCCATTCTCATATGAATATTTATTTAATTTATATTATTATTTAACTATTTTTGTAGGAGACTCAAACAAAGGTAGGTAAGATTATAGCGTTATTGGAGTCTATTTTAAAGACACAACAAACACAAAACAAGAGGTTAGCTGGGATTGAGAGGGTACTAAAAACCTGTGAGCTGTTAGATAGTAGAGATGACCTAGATGACGATAATGATAATGATGATGCTGAGAGCTCTATCTGGAATGAGCACATCCATCGCTTTTCACTTCCAAAAAGACTATCACCACTAAAAAGACCACAATCACCGAAAAGACAACAATCACGACCTTCACCCCCTTACAGGACCTACACTAGTAGGTTTTAGAGGTTAAGGACCTATTACCCTATAAGGAGCCAACGCCCAATGAGGATCGTCTATCGCAGCAGGTTTTGGAGGTCCAAGACTTATTATTGTAGGTTTTGGAGGCCCAAGACTTACTATCGCAGTGGTTGGTAGAGGTCGAGGACTTACTATCCAAGCAGGTTTCGGAGGTCCAGGACTTACTATCGCAACAAGTGTGGAGATTGAGGTCTCAATACCCCATAAAGACCCATCACTCCATCATGACCTATCATCCTAGTATGACAGTTGTTATGTGCATTTTCTGGACTCATCAAATGGACTGGTAAAAACCTGATAAAAACCCATTAAGTTGACTAAATGCAAATGCCTAGTAGACAAGACCCAATTATCAACTCTAAGCCCAGCGAGTTATACAGCTCGCATTAGTGAGCTCGTTTTACAGTCAGATTACAGATCGTTATAGAGTTCGTTCTATGCATAGCTCGCTATTCAGCAAGGTCCAGCTCGAGGTTGCTCAGGATAGTGAACAGCTCGTCCGGTGGTCAGTTAATACAAAATCTTCTAGAATAGGCAGTTACCTGATTTGATCATGATTCTCTCACCAGAAACGGAAGTTAATTCAAATTCAAATTCAGTCAACGTAATCTCAAGATAAACAGGGCAGTTTTTCTTGATTCTGCTCCAACCGATTAGGAAGTGTATTTATTATGAAATTCTTTACCTGTTTTAATTCTTTCAAAACTATAACAACTCTTCCTCTATAAATAAGGGCTAAAATCATTGTAACAGAGATATCTAAGCAATAATATACTGTCACTCTACCAGATTATTGAGAGACAGTTGTGGACGTAGGCGCACTCGCTGAACCATGTAAAAATCTATGTTTTTTTTGTTCTTGACCTTCTGTCTTTATTTTCCTCTTGGTTTTTGTGTTGTTTGACATTGATTGCAGGTATTCGGCATTGAATTCTCGTCGACCAAAAATCACATCAACAACAGTGATGAGGTAAATTTTATATTTATTTTGCATTTTAGTTTATTTTTTCATATTATTATAAATGTGCAATTACAAATTTTGATTTTCTTAATATTACAGGGAAAGGTAAAACCAGAGCAGGATAATTTAAAGGTTAAACTGTCGACATCTCTATTGTTACTATACACAGATCTTGGAGATGCAAAAGAAGAAAAACAAGAAAAGTATCACAGGAGCATATGGCTAATAAAGCTTCCTCTTTTTTGGATCAAATCTTGATTACCTTTTTTTTTTTTTTTTTTTAAAATCTAATTACTAATCTAATATTAATACCTTTTAATTCCTATTTTTATTTCAGGCGCTACATTGATAGTTATCTAGTGCTATTCACCCTCGATATGTTTCTTACCATTGAGAATAAGGTCGTTGGTTGAGTTCAAAGCATATCGATAGTTATTTGCACTGCCTGTGAGCCAAAAAATACGGATGATGGGATGAGGCTCATGAAAAGAGATACACAATGTATGGGTCGACCTTGTTTTTGAGTGTCTACATTTCAATTACTCATTTTTCGCATCTTCGTTAAATTGTAAACAACTGAACAATTTTTTTTTTTGCATGCGGACATAACAGTAGTTATGAATAGAAAATGCATCAGTCAAGAAAAGACATTTGATCTCGCTATAGCTGTGATCCCCTCATACTGGATAAGCACCACTTGCAGTAAGGAAGCCACTAAAATCTCTTGGTGGTCTGCTCATAATGTTAGTATCATTCCACGATTAAAAGTTATTATTTGATAATTCCAATTAGTTTTTTACCACTGATGTATTCAAAATGTAGTTGTTGCTCTCATGTAGTCTATATCAAACCTATTAGATAGTATATAAGGTATGCCTAAGAAAGTAAAATATAGTCATATATGAGATCCAGAGGTAGAGATAGGGTTTGAACACTGGAGAAGAGCCATTGAGCCATTGGTCTGCTACATACCAATAATCTTATGATCGATTGATTACTATGAGAAGACCAACACAAAAATGCCACCTATGGAAAAATATGGGATGTGAAATATATAGATATATAGGATGTGCCTCAGCAAAGTAATAGGTAAATGCCATTTTTTTTTTTTTATATATATATTTAGGCCAATTTAAATAAGAAGGTTTTTAATAAATTATCTGACTTGTTCTATTTCTAATACAAGACCAGCTGTAGGGCATATTGTCCAATATTTATCCACGATTTTTTATGCTCTCTAAAAGGTGAATGAAAGTTTATCTGGAATAAGGAAAACATCTGTCGTAAAAGGGCATAGATAGCATACTATATATATTCCGCCTCAAAATACAAGGTAGACGAATGGAGACGATGAACATTAGACAAGAATGAAAAAGTTGTACATGACTAATGTTATAATCCGTTGCAGTTGTATAATTTATTAATTAATTGTAAATTTTTGAAAATGTTGTGTGGCTGTACAGAGATAGGCAGAGAGACTGAGTCTTTAGATGAAATAGACGAAGTGTTGTTTTTTATAATGTAGTTAAACTACCCGGTTAACGGAAAACAGAGGAGACTCTATGAAATTTATCATGAAATTAATCAAAGGAACATAATTCTTAAATTAAGTCAAATTTATCACAAAAGTCAAATTGATCAATATAGTGAGATGTTGTAATTTGTTTCATCAACTAAATTAAATTAATGAAATTAAGCAAATAGAAAGCATTTTTAGGCCACCAAAAGTAATACAACTATTGTAAAATAATATAAAATTGCTGGCATTAGGTTTTATTATCTCAAAAAACCTGACATCGGGTTATTTGAGGTTATAAAACCTGATATTTAGTCCGGTTTTGTGAGCCAACCAAACTCGATGTCGGGTTTTCTGAGCTCACAAAACCTGATGTTAGGCCACGAAAGCCCACAAAACTTGACATTGCATTTTGTTGGCTCACAAAACGTGATGCTTTAATTTTTTGAAAATGTTTTACACTTTTTCATTCACTTTTTTTTTTTTTTTTTCAATGACCAAAAAAATCCAAAAACTAAAAATTTCATGTTAAATAAACTATGAGATAACAATATAAACAAGCATGGTCTAATGTATTTCAAGTGTACATATGCATAAGGTGCTATATAGTAACCTTATCCCATCTGACAGTCTAATGTGATCAATATAGTAAGATGTTGCAATTTTTTTACTCAATTAAATTAAATTAATGAAATTTAGGCCAATAGGAAACACTTTTAGTCCACTGCAAGCAATATAAATGAGTAAAATAATTTAAAAAAAATTTGGGACAAGGTTTTGTGATAGTAGGAGACTCAACATTAGGTTTTATGGCCTAAAAAAACTCAATATAAGGGTTTATTAGGCCATAAAATCCAGTATTTGAAATGCCACAAATTTTGTGTTTTATGAGCCAATAAAACTTGACTTTGGGTTTTGTGGATTCACATAATCCAATGTCATTCAATTTATTTTTGGGCAACAATTTGAATTTCTTTCGCTTTTTTTTTTCTTTTGGGGGGGGGAAGGATGGGGTAAAGAGGGAGGACAAATTCAATTTTCCCTTTGTAGTTTAATATATTAGCAAAAAAACCTTTGACTTAAAAATTGCTAAAGACCCCCTATACTTTATAAAAATAGTAAAAAAAACCTTGGCTACTTATCAAAATAGCCAAAAGCACCCTACTGTCAAGTTGGATATTAAAATCAGTGTTTGATCATTAACTAGGAAGGATAAAATCCTCAATTTAAAGTAAAATAAGTTTAAAAAATTTGAATAAACATATGAGTGCCACATGGACACTGCATCTGACATTAGCAGATTATATATTTTTAAATAAATGAATAAAAACACTTCTCTCTCTTTTTCTCTCTTTCTACCCCTTTCTTCAGTCTCTTTTTCTTTATTATCTTCTTTTCTTCTTCACTTCTTCTTCTTCTTTTTCTCCTTCTTAAACCCATTATCATCTAAGTTCGACTTTGAACCCATAAGCGAACATCTGGGTTCGAAATCGAACCTAGATGTTCGTGCCTAGGTTTAAAATCAAGTCCAGATGCAAACTTCTGGGTTCGAAGTCGAACCCAAATATGAATCTCTAGGTTTGAAGTCGAACCCAAATACATCTAGGTTTGAATTCAAACCTAGACATTCATCTAAGTTCTACTTTTAACCCACATATTCATTTAAGTCTCTTTCTTTTTTTTTTTTTTTCTTTTTTTTCCCCCATTTTTTCCAAATGGTTGATGATGATGATTGTGTGTTGATGTTGTTGATAAGGGGTTGATGTTGATGAAGATTTTGATGAATGGGTTGATGATGGTTAACTGATATGGTGGATTGAGGATGATGAATTTGGGTTCGAATGACGAACTGTGTTTGTTCTTCAATTTTTTTTTTTGTTCAAATGCAATGTGGTTTCCTGATTTTTTGTTGTTGATGATGTGGTGATTGTTGATGAAAAATATAGAAGAAGAACATTGTTCTTCAATGTTCTTCATTGAAGAAGAACATTGTTTTTTTTTTTTTTTTTTTTGAATAAATCTGGGTTTGGAGCTACAAACAAACCTAGAAACATCTGAGTTTCAATTTAATTTTATTATATTTTAATAACTTTTGATATTATTCTATATTACATATTTTGAGTGTAAATTAGTCTATTTGTTATTTTTTGAGAGGCAATTTTGTTTGTTGTGCACTATCACAGTCAAAATTAACTTTTCATTAGTGGAGTTAATAGAAGAGAGAAAATGAGATTTATCCAAACTACAACGAGATAATTAGCGATTAAATCAAACTACAAGGAGATATTAGAATTATCTTATATATATATATATATATATATATATGTTTCCAATGACCAAATAGACTCAAAAACTATAAATTTTATATTATATACAATTGTAAGACAACAATATAAACAAACATGGTCCAATGTCATCTTATACAATCCAAAGTTCAATGTCATCAATATAATGAGATGCAATTTATTTCCTCAATTTTATTAAATTAATGAATTTAAGGTCAATGGGAAGTATTTTTAGGCCATTGACAATAATAGATGAGTGTAACATAATATGAAACTTTTGGCACTGGGTTTTATGGCTTCAGAAAACTTGTTTTTCAAAATAACAATATTTCTGGTTTTGTGAGCCAACAAAACACGATGTCAGGTTTTGTAAGGCCACAAAAATCGACGTCAGGTTTTGTGAGCCAACAAACACATTGTTAGGTTTGTGAGCAAATAAAACCCGATGCTAACAAAACTCGACGTTGGTTTTGTGGCCACACAAAACCGTTCGATTTTTTTTAAAGATTTTTTTAGATTTTTTTTTTTTTTTTGCTTTCATTTTATAACATTTAAGTTTAGTTTGTTACTTTAATTCATTGCTAATTTCTTAATTAAATTCTCTCATTTGATTTATTTTTAGATTATAATTTTATACAAATTTTGACAGAGACTTCCTTATTTTTTGACTATCCAGGTACAATAAGACCTGCATTATACATAATATCATATGAATATACCACTACCATTATCACAAAACAGATGGAGATTCCATCTCTGTGCCAAAACATTCTCACAAATATGAATATAATATTAAAGTGCTCGATTATGTTTATTCATTGTTTCCATGCAAATTATTCTAATAAAAAGTGTCGTCAATTATAACATACATAAAAGTAGAATTTCAAACATAATGTCTATTCATTGTTTTCATGATTACCATTGTTTTCATCGTCTTGTGATGGTGGAATAAGAAACCGTTGATCACATTGACCTTGCATGTGTCCAATTGCACCACAAAGGTGGTATTTTTGAGAGGTCTAGGCACGTCCAATAGTGGTGGTGCTCATCCCAGCTTCTTCAAAAACTTTTGAGCTAGTCTCCACCTCTTCAACAAACCTCTTCAACAATGGCAGCACTCGTTCCAACCTTTCTAGCAACTCTTGCACTCGTCTTACCCTTTCCAGCAGCTTCTGCATTGGTTTTGACATCTTTAACAGTAACTCTGCTCGTTCTTCCAATGGCAAATGTAAAAGGGTTTGGGCAACAAAGACAATTATATCCCTTTTAACCACATTTTCCACTTTTTCTTACAATGACTTTCCTCTGCTAAAGGAATTCAAGCCTATTTCAGTTTACCTGATTGTCTTCTTCATTCGAATGGTAGTATAATAATACTTTTTACTTCTACAAGAACATGTCAATGTTTTAGGCCAGGGACAAGATTGATTTGACGTGTGCATGCAATTTTAAGTTATTCTTTCATATAATAATAATGACAAAGTGTATAATAGTGAACACCATTGAATTTGATATATATAACAAGTTACTATATGTCATTAAATAACGAAAATAACAAACTACAATTATGATACCTGACAATAGCAATTGCATGTGGACATGGAACTGATTTAGGCCCCATGACAACAATTGCACGACTATTGAAAAGGATGAAAGAACCCATAGCCTATCTCTCAGGATTTGTGACTTCGAATAGGTTTAGTTATTCATTGGCAGATACTTAACTAGTTGCCTATAATTCAGCCATCAAATTCACTTGATTCTCCATAGCTTTGGTAGCATGAGATATGATTTTCTCATCATGAATACATCTATCATTGTACCATTTTTTTAGCATATTTCTCAAATACTCATATGTAGTTGTTATTAGGAATCGACATGGTTTCAATATACATTTGTTGAACGACTTTGCAATGTTAGTGGTTATCATGTCATATATTTTTTTTTTAGAGAATATGCATGTGACCACTCCAGCATTAACCAATTTTTCATGCATTTTCGGATATAGCCTTCTAACTTCTTCCAAATATTTATCACAATCTAACTTTATATAACTATATACTGCAAAGTAAAATATATCCATCTCATTTGGTTGCTTTTTACAGTGTTGCTTCAGGTTTTGCTTTAAGTGGAAGCAATAAAACATGTGTGAGACTTTAGCAAAAATAATTTTTAATGCTTTTGTAATGCTTTTATGATGATTGAATATGATAATCAAATCGAATGAAAAATGTTGTGTCCCACTGATAATCTATAGTAATCTACTTAAGAATCAAAGTCATCAATTGTCTAACTCTTTATCACCAAATCTAAAAGCAATAGGATAAATCATCTCCTTTTCACCTTTGCAAGTAGTAAAAAAATTCACCTATTTATATTCAGTTTTTAAATGGGTGGCATCAACAATAGCAACTGATGTAAAACCGAAAAACCTGAATGGTGGCTTTGAGTGTAACAAACGAATATAAGAACTGGTTGTTTTCATCCTTCTTAATTGTCGTCATTGTACCAAAGTTTGTTTCTTTAACATGTGAAAGTACAAAGGAAGTTGTTGAAATAACTCAACTGCTTTCCCATATGCTAGTTTTTTTGTATATTATAAAGACCTCCAAGCTTTAGTGTATAAGATCTGCATTCCATATTGCTATAGGATTTCTTTGATCAAATGCTGAGGTGCAATAATATCAAGCCCTGCCTTTCTATAACACAATATTACTATGACAACAGTTTTCACACTCCGCCTATATGACTCGTAAACGTCCCATCAACACGTGTGTTTTGACACATACTTATACACATACCACATTGAACCACCTTTTCTACATCTTGCACAAACCTCAAAGTTGCAGGTTAGATCCTTGCAACCGGCCTCATATCGAATTATGCATGAATGTCTAACCTTATGTTGATACTTGAAATTAAGAACACATCTTCCGACGGTCACATTCAGTTCATATTTACTATAAAAAAAAATGCACATTTATAAAACGTATCACGTCGGATGAAAGTCGACATGATAGTTGAAGTAGCCTTAATTTTGCATTGGTCTACACTAGGAACAATCCAGTATGGTTGTGAAGGGTTGGTTTTAAATTATGAACCTAAAAATCTAACTTCTGGATACTCTATGTTCTTTCCATCGTCATTAATAGCTCTAGTTTCCTCATAATCATCTCTAGTTTTTGATGTCTCATCACCATCACTATCCGTGTCTTGATTTTCATCATCACGATCATTTTCGCCAAAATCAATATCGCACATTGGATTTCTATGGATGTAAATTCGAAGACAAAAGCTGAAACTTGATTACTACCCCTACATGAAACAAAACAATTTTGAGCTTTAGCTATAGCCAGACTCACAAGTCTATCAGCAGGTGTTTTCACATGCCTTGGGTTTGGTATTAAGTTAGTGGTATATTAAGGGATGGTAGGGTTAATAACTCCTGAAGCTTTCACATTCTTATCAAAATAAATCACTCTGTAATCAGTTTTTTTTTTTTTTTTGAAATCATACCCCAAACACTAAGATCGGTAGTGATAGGTAACCTAACTGTGGCATTCCCCTAGTTCGGAGTAAAGAATACAAACAGATGTCCTATATTTTCTATCAATGTCACTCATTGTGTAAAAAGTTCACCAACCAAAAAAAATTGACATTCTTGGGGACCCTCGTTATGAAGGTCTCACCCTTAACATAGTTGTTTTCATTTCACTCTCAATTGCATTTGATTATTATTGTCACTTCACACATTCCTCTAAAATTCAAAGTAGAAAATAAATTAGTCTCACCCATACTCTCGCCATATTCATTAACTAATTTTATAATGTCAAATTTGAAAAAAAAAAAATTCAATCAAATCTAACCATATATGATCAATACCAAACATACACAACACAAGGAAAAAAAACCAATAAATCCCATTTTTAGGTTTTCTAGACCTATAAAACCCAAATCAAGTTTTGTGGATACACAAAGCTCAATTTGGGTTTTATATGTCCATAAAACTCGAATTCATAAAACCCGAATTAGGCGTTATGAGTCCACAAAACCCGATTCGGGTTAAATGCAGTTGGTTTTTTTTTTTTTTTTTTTCCTTTGTTTTCTGCAGATCTTACTTAGATACAGTTAAATTGCAACCAAAAATCACTTTTACGGTTTTTAGCTAAGCAAAGTGAACAAAAAAATTGGAAAACAACCAACAATAAACACATATCATCAAAATTGAAGAAAAACTTGAATGTGGGGCTTGTTGGAGAGAAAGAAGCTTGAATATGTGTTTTTTGGAGTCAAAGAACCTTTAATGAATGCAAACAATCTTATATGGATGAGAGAAAATCGAAGAGAATGGAAAGGATGAAAATCGTATGGAGGAGAATGTATTAGTCATTGGAACAAGAAAGGTAGATTGGTAATTTGGGTATAGATTACAATTAGTTTGTTTGAGAGGTTAAAAAGGAATTTGTTTAAAAAGGTGGGTCAAAATGATTTTTTTTTTTCTTTTGGTTTGTACTAAAGCTAAAAATGACCCTATTGTTAATCTCTCATTTTTTTTTGAGGGTATTCATTGACTAAAAGATTAGAATTAGTTTCTTAGAGGGGTGTATTTGAAATAAAAAATTGATTTTAGATTAATATGAATTTTAAAAATTTTTTCAAACAAAAATATTTTCGATTAATGTTAGTAATAACAACTCAATAACTAAATTAATAATATATACATTGCATAAAGATTGAATTGATCTCTTTTGATTCTTATGAGATAGGCAACAATATGATGTTTTTAATCAATGAAAAACTTTGGTTCAAGTAGCCAAAAAATTATGTCTTTTAGTTACCAACATAAAACACTTTTTTATAATGGTAAACTAAGGTTTTTTAATTTAACAAGGAATCAAATTACCTTTTTAAATTCAAACACTTAGTTTATATCCAATATGGAATCAAATTCTTCATTGATTTGGAACTCTTTATTTTTAATTTAATATGGAATCCAATTCTTATTAAATAAACTCTTTTAATTTAATTTAATATAGAATCTAATTCCAATTTAATTAAATTATTGTTTTCATCAATTAATTAAATGATTTTTCACTAAATTAAATAATTATAAATCATAAATAAATTTATGACACCATTTAGAATTGAACTCATAATCTCTGCAAATAATTAAATAATTAACAATTAATTAAATAATTATGTATATTTAAATAATCAATTTACTTAAATAATTTGTGAACGTGTCCATAAAATTTATATGTACATTAATAATTGACAATCCAATTATATTCTTCTTTTGTTTCTTTATGTGGTTGTGAGCTAGTAAGGGGATCAAATGAATCTACAATTTGAGCTCCAATAATATCATAATTATTAATTAAACTTTTTAATTAAATAATTTATTATTATTAACCTTATATTTACTCCACTAAAAACTCAATGTTGCATTCTCAAAATTATAGATGTTTTACAAAATTTGAATTTTCAATGTCCATTGATTTAATTATTTTATATGGTTCAATCCTCCACAAATAGTTCATAATTAGAGTTAGGTTATTAAAGTCCATTATACCTCTCTAATTATATCTTATTCCACTAAGTACTATTAATTCTCTAATGAATAATATATTCATAACAACTTATGAATTTATCTTTCCGTTTAATCATAAATAGAAAGTCGAGCACTTTTATTGTTCAAGACTTGAATCAACACTTAAGGAACTACTCATCTACTTCTCGTAAGAAGGAGTGGATTTACTATTGTGTAGAATGCTCTCAGCCACTTATTAAATCACATTTTTGAAGTACGAAACTTATTAACCATAAATATATAACAGTCTCACCCATGTAAATCAAAAGATATGACTCAACAAATAGTAGTCCATAAAATACTCAAGATTAAGATCAATCATATATGATCATCTAGTCGATAAATATGAATTTTTTTATTCAACATATATTAATAAGAAATTCATTTTTATCGTAATCCAGTCCTATATAATCTTTGTTATATAATATGTCTTCATTTTTATGTCGCCACATGAATGATCCCAGATAAGATCATCATATCAAATACAAAATGGATCATAGCTGTAAATTTACCACAAACAAAGTATCCAGTTTTGTTTGCTTTTACGGACTCTTTAGATTACTAACATTAAACTAAATCCTCATATATATAATGCTTATGTACTTAGTTAATTTGAGACTACATAATTAATCATGGATGTTATATAATATTCATATGAAGCAAACATTTCATAAATACACATAAATTGAATAAAATAAATATATTTTATTTATTATTTATTTAAACATTTACAAATTACAAGCTTTTGAGGTATAAACTATAACAATATTCAATCTAGAATTCATTAGAATTTAAAATATTTTTAAAGTTTGAATATATTCAATTTAGATTTGAATTAATTTTATTGAAATTTAGTGTATTTAATCCAAATTAGTTTAGGATTTATTAAATTTTAGGTATATTCAATTTAGATTTATATGGAATCTAATAAAATCTAATTACATTCAATTCAAATTTCTATAAAATCCAATAAAATTTAAATGTATTAAAAAAATTGTTAATAATCCCATAGAAGATTTTCTCTCATGAGTAGTTCATTTTTCAACATCTTTCACTGCAATTAAGAAGTTTGCTCCTTGACAAGTATCAACGGACGAATGCGATTGCATTTGTCAGTTTGAGTAAATCATGAACAAAATGGATTTACATCTTTTGTTCGTCTGAGTTCTTACTGAGTTGTTCAGGTGGAAGCTCAGATTAAAAGTGGATCCATTATGTGGACCTTTATGAGCCTTCTAAAATATCTTTAGGACAGTTTGTCCTAAATTGCTAAGCATGTGATCTGCTGCATATAAAAGATTTGTATTAGCTGAATGTGGTTATTCGTCCACCGTTGAAAAATTGGGTACTCGACGAAGTTACATGTACCCGACACCGTGCCCACTGGTGATAATGAAGGTGCATGTGCTCTGCGAGTTCTAAAATGGTAATCCTTCTCACACTTCACTTTTGGCATACTTATTTATTGCCTAAAACAAATTCCAAAGTTACAAAATGCAAGGAAAGGGTCTAAATATTGCAGGCCTCAGAAATAAAATAGTTGCGTAAAATTGATTTTTTTCTTTTTCCATTCAAAAGAATAAGATAGGCCAGCTAGTCGAATCTTAGTCTTTCAATACACATGATGTTGGTTGAATGCGTCAAAGCTGAACAATTTATCCAATATATTTGTGTTGAAAATTTAGGTTCGTTTATTTTTTCCACTTAAGATTTAATAATGCTAAATTATAATTATTAAGCATTTTTTTGTTTGTTTGTTTTTTTTTTTAAGTAGTCAAACAACTTAAAACTACCAAACACTAATTGAAAAAATTAAGTAAGAATTTTTAAATTTTCACTTAATTGCAAATCACTTAATGATATTTAAAAGTTTTTATTCTAAATCCATCCTCCAAAATAACATAATTTCAAATTTATTTTAATTTTATATTATTTAATTTTTATTTTTCTTGATACTTACGAGAAATATATTTGAAAAGTAAAACCTTAATATATCTCATCTCAATTATCTTGGAATTAAACTAATATATTTTAATTAATAATTTAAAATAAATTAATAAATTAATATGTTTTCTTAAATATATTAATATATTTAAATATATAAATATGATTAATATTACTATATTTTTAATCATATTTTAATTATGAACAAAATATTATTGATATGAACATAGAAAATGTTTTAGAATTTATTAAATTATTTATTTTTAGATGTTTGTGCTAAATCAATTAAAATTACATAACAACAAATAATAAAAAGTTATAAATATAAATTTATTGGTTTTCAGATAATTTTAAATTTAAAAAATAAATAAGTTTACAACATGTTCAGAGATAAAAAGAAAAAACAAAAACAAACATGTTATTCAAATTTTATATTTCAGTTACTATTCAGTCTTCAACCGTCAACTGCACTGTTTAGTCTTCAAATAAAAAAATAAACGATTCTTAATTGGACATTTGTTCATTTCTTTCTACCTGGATTCTTTCGATTAATGTATAAATTTTAAGATTTTTTTTTTTTTTACCTCCTATTTCCAAAAGGTGGGAGAGTTTTACCCATGTTAAATGGAAAAATTGTTCCCAATTTTAGTGGACTGGCGCTCAAACTTTACCGGTGCACTTCGGAGCAAGATATATATATATATATATATATATATTAATATTATGTTATCAGAATTTGAAAACAGAAAACTTTATCAAACTAGAGAGAGCATCCCACGTATCCCACAAAATGCATTGTCAAATTTTATTTTATTTATCCCTAGTCTCAAAGTTTTGTATTCTATAAATGGCTCCAGTCACAGTGCGAGTCTCATCCTTGAGAGTCCAATAGTATCTCGACGGGGCGATGATTGTTGACGACTCTACAGTTTTTTCTGATCTCTCCAGGTCTCCCGGACTGCAAATCACCCATTTTTATCATTCCCTCAACAAATGCCTTGAAAAACTCACTTTGATTCTGGCTGAAAAGACGAACATACTCTCTAGTCCGCGGGGACGTAAACAGCGTTTGGTCAGAATTCAAGAAACCCCTACCAGCAACCAGATCCTTGAAGTACTGGTTGTCAAACCGCCGTGGTGTGGCGTCAAGTCCAGAGGTGACATTCTCATCGCCTCCGAGCGGACATAGCTTGTCCAGCTTTTCTCTATAACGAGGCTCAAAGGCTGGATCAGGCTTGCCCGATCCGGATTGATTATACAGCCTGAACATGACAGAAAAGCAACGGCCTTCACCTATGGAGTGGGAACCTGAAAGTGCCACAAGGTGTTTGACTGAGAGATTAAATCTCTCAAAAAGATCAATCAAAAAGGTCGCGTTTGATCTCGGACTTGGTATCACGTTGTCCGCGTCTTCCTGCTTTGCTGTCAAGCTATCTTTTCTCCCCAGCTTCACCTCCCAGTTGGGTCCTCCACTCTGGTTTTAGATACAATCATGAAGGGTTACTTGTGCTTGAAGGGATAACAAGATAGAAGCAACAACAAACAACATAAAATTGATTGACCAGAGTTGGCCCCTACTACGAGCCAAACTCTGTTGACCAACTTGTAAACATTACACATCTTTACGCCAGTTTTACTCCATCTACACTTTATCACCTCACATGATGAAACCAATACCATTTGCACTAGTGAAGTAGCATGATAATGTTATGTAATGTGATCAAAATCACTTGGTTTCAATCATATTGAAGTGGAACAAACATATAATTAAAAATTGAATTTAAATTTATATAAAAATATGTAAGCAAGGCGATATATGATTCTTCAACAAACGCTTCTTCTCTCTCATTGTTAACATAAGCCTATAAAAGAAGCATTGGTCCCCATGATTTTTCTATGTGGTAGAATAGAACGGGTAAATGGGGACCCTGCAAAGCTGGCATGGAACCCGGTAGACAAAAGCTAGACACAGAGGACCCATTTCCCCTAATATCCAGCGGCGATATTGTTTTTTGACGAGAAACATTCGATTACGTAACCCACATGCTCAAAGTTTGTGGTAATAATATATGTTAGCAGAAGATAAAGGTAAAAGAGAAAACTAACCAATGCAACGGCGTCTCTAGAGGCCATGATTATAATATCAGCACAAGAAACGGTTCCTGGACAGACCTCCTCTAAAGCCGCCTTGACCTCATCGACCACTTCGTATGATCTTAGTGAGTTTATGTTGGGAAGAGAGAGCTTTTCTCCAAGCATGGAAGGTGTGTCATCAAGCAACATAGAAGCATCACAGCCCTGTAAACGTAACCGATAAAGATGATCATATATACCAATCATCAAGATAGATTCCAAGATCATGAAGTCGAGATAAATATTGATAAAACGAAGTTTTTTATTACATTTACAAAGCAGTCATGGAATTGGAAACGCATGACAGAGGCAAGGCTTCTTGGTTCTCTGATCATGGCCTTCATCATCACATGTCTGACGATGCATTCTGCTTGTGGGCAGGTATGGGAGTAAAATCCGGGAAGCAGGGTGGTGTTGGGAGAGGCGATTGCTTGGATGAGTAGGAGGAAGAAAAAGAGAAGAGAAGCCATTGTTTTCTTGGTTTTGGGTTTTTCTTTTTGTGGTTCTGGAAGCTAATTGAAGCTGCTGCTGGTGAACTGGTTTAATATAGAATTTATTGGAGTTTAGAATATTTTAAAAGTTTTGATGTATTGAATCTAGATTTGAATGGATTGTATTAAAATTTAAATGTATTCAATCTAGATTTGTATAAAATTCATTAAACTTTAGATATATTCAATTCAGATTTATATAGAATTCATTAAACTTTAGATATATTTAATTCAGATTTATATTAAAATTTAAAATATTTTAAAAATTTAGATGTATTCATCTAGAATTGAATGAATTTTATCTAAATTTAAATGCATTCAATCTAGATTTGGTATGAAATTTATTAAACTTTAGATGAATTTAATTCAGATTTATATTGAATCAAATAAAATCTAGTTGTATTTAATTCAAATTTGTATAGAATCTAATAAAATTTTGGTGTATTAAAAAAGTCATTGATTTCATAGCTTTTATTTAAATGATGGATTTGGATGGATTTTAATTAAGTGATTTTTATTTAAAAAAAAAAAACTTATAACAAATCTTAGTGGGGTGTATTTAATTTAGGAGTTTATTGGAATTCAAAAGATTTTAAAAATCTGAATATATTAAATCTAGATAGTTTTAGAAGCTATTAAAATTTATGTATATTCAATCCATATTTGTAAGCATTCTAATAAATTTTAATATATTCAATTTAGATTTTTAAAAAATTCAAATAAATCTAGATGTATTCAAAAAATTAATAATTTTGTAGGAATTGAATTTTAATAGATTTTGATGGATTTTTTAACCATAATTATAAATAAAAAAGCCTATTTGAAATCTTACCCTACTCCCAAAAATTCTTAGATTTCATACTTTTTTTTTTCTCTTGGAACAGGCTCACATATTACTCTTCTACTGGTGGTGAATTAATGTATGTTTTGTAATCTTTTTCTCTTTCATATTCAATTGTTGTTTAATATCTACAAAACCTGAATAGGTCCTTAATAGAACCCCATTGTAGTATATGACAAAATCGAGATCAAAATCGAACAAAAATTATAATAAAAGAAGCACAACCAAAAAATAGATATGTGTATACAATCAAATGGAGCTATTTAGTTTACAAAATAATAACTGGATTAAAAAAAAAAAAAAAGACTTCAATAGGTCAAAGGAGCATGAGAGAGATAGAGAGGGAGAGAAGATGTGAATAGAATTGTGAAATAAATATATATATATTTTTAAATAGAAATAAAAGGGATCCTTTTTTTTTTTATGGGAAATTAGGAGATTTTGAAGTGTGTGTGTATGTTGAGTTGCGTTTGGCAATATGGCAAAAAAAAAAAAAAAAAGGTTAATTGATTTGGGTAAACCAAAAAAGAAGAGACTTTTGGTTGTTGCCAAAAGCAAAGAGAAATTCAGATTTTTTTTCTTTTATTAAAAAAACCGTGATGGGCTAAAATTCTAACAAAATCTGATAGAATCTATTAAATAATACAACAAACTCTTAAATGCAATTCTAATAATTTTTTATAGAATTCATGGAATCTATAGAATATATCAAAATCTATCACAAAAAAAAAAAAATCACCAAAAAAAAAAAAACTCCAACATACTCTAATGATGTCTAGATTGAATACACCCCTGTTAAATGAAAGCCAGCGAGATTCGACCAGCTATAAAATAGGATAAATATTCCCATTTTAAAACTGATTTTATTTGACCTATGTTATCTATAATCAATATCTTTATTTTATAGATTTTTTGAAGAAAAAGATAGCTACACATTAGCTCTAAAAAACTAAATTGATCTCATGAAGATTTGTGTGCAGACAATGAACATTTAAGTGTAATATGAGAGCACCAAATATGTACTAGAGAAATTTATGTATTTTATGAGATATAAAGTAATTCTCTCTAAGGTCTTTTAGTCTTTAAGACAAGTGTAATTTTCTAAATTAATACAATGACATAAATTCTTCTAGGGGAAGAACGGTTTCATATTTGGGAGGAGACGATTTACAAAGTCTTCAAGAGAGTTCAAACAACGTGTGTTCTTCGAGAAAAAGAACTATTTAGTCTTCGGGAGAAGAAGTCTCAAGGCCTTTGAAGAGAATTTAAGAAACTACATATCATTTAAGCTAGGGGAGCCTGTTATACTAGATCAATAGAAAAAGTATAATACTTTTTGTCAACTATAAAAATGGAGTCTTTATTTGAGTGAGTCAAGTTTTGTGTGTACTATTTGAATTTTCATTAATTAGTATCAACATTTGAGTATGGTTTCATGGTTGTAGGGTAAAATCAAACATTAAAAATGTTATTATCTTTTTGGCTTTTTGTTACAACATTTGTTAGTTAATTATTATAACAGAACATTATCAATTGTTACAACAACTTACTGTTAGTCGTTATAACAACTGAACAAATTAAATTTAATCCAAAAAATTTAATAACTTAAAAGGTAACTGATCTTTCAATGCATAACACTCACTCTTTTTTTTTTTTTTTATCAAAACTTCGGGCTCTTTCTTTTATTTGTCTTATCTTTTTTTTTAATACCATAAGCGATTCACACCGAGATCTCATGTTAGATAAAAAAAAAAAAGTTATTTATTTTAAATAAATAGTATTAATTGATTTTTTTTTTTTTATTTTAAAGAAGAAGAACAAGAAGATTTGATTCGTTACTTTGAGCTCATATCATATAGCAATTTTATCTATTTGAGGCGAATAGTATTCCTATATTAGATAAGAATGTCGTTCATGTTAGGTAAATAGTATTAATTGATAGGTTAATTGATCTCATGTTATATAGAAATGTTGACTAGTTGAGGCTAATAAAATTAGTAAGTTAAATAAAAATGTTGTTTATTTTTAGAGCATAGCATTAACTAATACGTTACTTTTTCATCCTGTTTACAAGTGTATTAATAACAAAATTTGTCCGATATCATATCTATTTTGACTTTTGAGATGACTCAGATGAATAGCATCTACACCCCACATCAAGAAGAAAGAAAATGCTAAAGGAGTTCTGTACCTTGGCATGAAGAGTGACTATGGTAGTATCATATTGTCATTACTAGTAAAAATATTATCTGTCCTTTCTAAAATATATATATATGTGTGTATATTATCTGTCCTTCATTATTTGTATTGCATATAATCTAACACTTTGCCTAGTTGAGAATCGCGTATACTAGACGAGCCATTGTATCTACCATGATCCAACACATACCACTAGATACTCATCTTAAGTAGAAGGATTTAAATATTCAATCACTAGGGAGAGAGACAGAGAGTTTATTAAAGAGAGAAAAGTAGATCCCAAGAATGTGAAAACACTACCAAAAATAATAAAGACTAGGGGTGGCACAGATTGGAACCATTGTGTTTACCATGATCGAATTCGCATAGATGGTGGTCGTACGCGGAAGGATCCAAACAAACTAGCACCAGGGAGAGAAATTTTATTAAAGATTTGAAGAACGTGAAAATACTATCAAGAACTGTAAAAACTAGAGGCGTGCGGTGTATTTCAGCCATTATATTTATTTATCATGATCCTTCTTTTTTTTTTTTTTTGGCACTAGTACTTGTCCAAGGATTAGTCAAGACCAAGCGGAATAAGACTTTGATGGTACGGTTCAGAAAGCAACTCTCAAGTGGGGAAGAGCAACCCACATGCGTGGCAGAAGAAGCCCACATAATAGTAGGGAACATGTAACTTGCACCCATGACGTGTGATAACATGGGTGGAGAGTAGCACTTTAACCACTGCACTAACCATACTTCGTGCATTTATCATGATCCTTTATGTATTACTAGATACTCGTTTTACATAGAAGGATTCAAACAAACAGCCATGAGATAGGTACGTAGCTAGGATTTAATGTTGGGATAGGATAGGAAAATTTTTCTTAATCGAACATCTTTGCATAATTAAATTTATTGAATATATAATGAAGAGTATAATAAATCTTAACCTCATAATGCATATTTTAAACTAAATAAATCACTAAAAAAGATACACACACATGTGCATGCACGCCCACACTCACACGCACATCTGAGCACGTACACGCATATATATATATATATATATAACAATGGACTATATTTTGTATTTAAATTATGACTAATATAATGATATATTAAGAATTAAGTCATAAAAAGCATTGAAAGATCTAAAAAATTAAAAAAAAAAAGAAAAAGAAAACAATAAGCCATAATTTAAATCATAAAAATTCTACAATATTATTAACTAAAGATCCAATATCAATCAAGATAAGTAGTACTAAATACTTGAATTTAACTTTAAGATAATCTGACAACTAAAGATTAAAATAAATGAATATGTATATATATTTCATGTGCTCATTTGATTATAAGTTACAACCGATAAGATTTTCAATAAACAATATATTATACAGTTAAATTTTTGTTCACTCTAAATTATGCATTATAATATAAAAGTTAGTACATATTTAAAAATATAAAGGAAATTTGTTTTGAAGAAAAAAAAAAGTCAATATATACGGTATTTTAGTAAATTCAATAAAAAAATAATTTTATACTTTATAATAATTTTTGAAAATTGAATTTTCAAAATTGGCGAGACAGGCTCTAGCCCAAACAGAGCTCTGTGCCATGAGATAAGGAAGGTTTAGTTAAAAAAAAAAAAAAAAGTGGTAGATGTGAAATTGCTACTAAAAACATTAAAAGCTAGAGGTGTACACGGATTGGAGTGATTATATTTGCCATGATCCAATACGCATCGCTAGACACTCATATATGACCCCCCCTCCCAAAAAAAAAAGTGCATATTCAAAGAACGTGAAAATTCTGCTAGAAACGGTAAAAACTAGTGGTGTGTGGTCGATTTGAGCCATTGTATTTGTCATGATCCAATATCTAATTGGATTGCATTAAGTCAAAGAAATTATAATTCAATCCAACCAAATTTGTTTGTTAAATACTTAAATATACTCCAATTCAATGATTCCAATGCATATATAATTCTAAATATAAAAGTGAAAAATTCCTAAAATTAAATTAATAAAATAGTTCATTCATGTGGCATTTTTCAAAATTAAAAAAAAAAAGTTAATTCATGTATTACTTCAAATAAAATTAACAAACTAATAATTAACATCCAAACAATGAATAAATACTATAATAATGTTAGGCTTCCCAACTTTTTTGTCTAAATCTATATCCGAATGATGTAACATGTGAGTTGTCAACATCTTATAAATCATAAGATGATGTAATAATTAATATAATGTTAAAAACTCATATAACATGTTATTTGGATATGAATTTAAGTAAAAAATTTGAAAAGTCTAGCATTATTCTAAATACTAGCTTCAATGTTTATAAACATCATGTTGCTACTTGAGAAGAAAGGAAAAGAAAGAAAGAAAGAAAAAAAACCTTAGTTAGTAACACCAAACAGTTAATATGATTGGACATTTGAATTAAATTGTTGTTAAGAGACCTCATGTTAAAATATAAGTAAATGAAATAAATTTACCCAGCATATTAATAATGCTTTATATTTTGACAGATCTAATGGATCTGAAATTTTCATATGAAAATTCATTATCTAATCCTATCCAATGGATTTTAGAATTTTGGTTTCAATACAACCCAATCATGCATTCAAACTTTAAATACATTTAATCTACTGGTTTAGATTTGATAAGGTGAATCTTGCATATCCTTAATGAAAGATGAAAGCGAAGGCTGAAATGGTTTAATTTGCCCAAAATTGACCTAGTTTTGTAGCAATTACTTCGTTATAATAAATTTTCTTCTTCTCATGGAGATGATTCTTACACCATATTATAAGCCTGAATTCTTAGTATGTACGTTAATTATTAATTTGCTATTTTGGTTCATAATATGAGGGTCCAAACTTTTTTTTTTTTTTTTAAATATATATATCATATGGGATATATTGACTCGAGTTTAAGACATTAATTATTGAATTGAATAAGTTTGAAACAAGGTTTTAGAACTCGCTACTTGTTACTCCATCAACGAGGCAATGAGTAGCAAGTTCTCAGTTACTCGAAGAATACTCGACGAGTACTCAATTTAACCATCGGTTGACAATCAAATCATTGATCAATGGTTTAACGTGATCAAACTTGTAAAAAAAAAATTATAAAAATTTTTATCACTACTTAAGAACTAATACAATGAAATATAAGCTTACAATGCCTATAACTGTGTATCTTAAGCAAATTTTATCTGAAAAAAAAAAAAAAAAAAAAAAGAGTGTTAAAAGCAAAAAAAAAAAAAAATTACTAGAGCGGCGATGACATGACAAACCGACGAGCAAGAGAGAAACACTAAGAAAAAGAAGGGTTTAGAAGAAGTGAGAGGAACTAAAGAAGTGAAGCTAATGAAGACGGTTGTTGTCACAACTCTCTTTAATTGTTTTGCCTTCGTCACACCAAAACGGTTGGTGTGGCCAAATTGATGTTATTACAGATTAATTTAAAAAATAGTGTTGTTTTGGATACATGATGTCGATATAGTATCATAGATTTGGGGGGAAAAAAAAGGCACCAACGAGTTGAGCTAAGTAGGCTGAGTTGGCCCAAGTACTCAATCAATGGAGGTTTTCGGATTGGTATAGTGCTAATCCGAGAGTAGTCACTGAGAACTTGGCCTAATTCTGAAACACTGGTTTGAAATTGAACTTTTTTCTAAAAAAGATAAAATTTACATTTTTAAGTTATCGTATTATCTCACTATAATAGCCTTTTACTCACCTATCACCAAGTTTCATATGAAATGCAACTAATGTGTATCTTGAAATTTAGTAACTATTTGCATGTTGATAACATGAAGTGCATATTTTTGGGATTTACTTGTATTTTATAGTAAACCAAACAATTCACAACAACTTTCCAAAAAAAAAATGGAAAAACAAATTAGGGTGATTTTCAGATTTAGACCAAACCAAAAGAAAAATATCATTTTAGCCATTATTTTATACAAATTCCTTTTTAGTCTCTTAGACAAATTAATTGCAATCTATACCCACATTACCCAAATTGCCCTTAAGTCAAAGATTCCCTTTCAACCTACAACAAAATTACCAATGTACCTTTCTTCTTCCAATGATCACTACTCACCTCTTCCATATGGTTTTTCACCCTCTTTCCATTCTCTTCGATTTTCTCATTCATTCAAGATTGTTTGTGCACTCATTCAAGGTTGTTTAACTCTAAAAAACACACATTCGAGCTTTTTTCTGTCCAATAAGCCTTACATTCAAGTTTTTCTTCAAGTTTGAAGGTATGTGTTTGTTGTTGGTTGATTTTTTAAATTTTTTATTCACATTGCTTAGGTAAAGGCCTTAAGAGAGATTTTCGGTCGTGATTTTACCGTATATAAGTTCAATATGTAGAAAATGAAAGAAACTGAAAATGAGCTGAGTTTTGCTATTGATTGGGTTTTGTGTGTCCTTAAAACCTGGTATCGAATTTTAAAGACCCGTAAAACCCGATCAATGGCAGTGGCATCTTTTTAGCTTTTTTTTTTTTTTTCCTTTTTGTTTTATAGATGTTTGATATTGATATTCAGGTTATATGCGATTAGATTTGATTGAATTTGGTTCGTTTTGACTTGAAAATGTAGGTTTCCTAGGTTTAGAAAACATTTAGGTTATGTTAGTCATTAAAACACGTAACCGGGTTTTGTTGGATATTAAAACTCGGTTACGCATTTTGTTGAACATTAAAACTCGATTTCATGTTTTATATTATTTAAGTAAATAATGTTTAGAAAATATTGAATTAATCTTAAGTAATTATAATATTTTGATAATAATTTAATTAAATTTGAAATGTTTATTAATTTAATGAAAATAAATTAAATGAATATGGTTTTTCTATGATGCAATACTATTGGTTATTGAATATTATGAGAGTACAGGTGAGACTAATTTTGTTTTCATTCAATTGTATAGGAATGAATGAACTAACAATAACAATCAAATGCAACGAAAAGTGAAATGGAAATAACTATGTTGGCAGCGAAATATTCATGATGGGGGGGCTCTGAGAATGTTAATTTTTTTCGCTGGATGGATTTTATTTACATAGTGATTGACATTGATAGAAGAATATGAGACATTCGTTTACATTATTTACTTTGATTGAGGGGTATGCCTGCAGTTAATATATCTATCATGACTGATCGTAATGTTTGGGGTGTGATTTTAAACAAAAAAGCTGATTATAGAGAAATTTATGTTGATAAGAATATAAGAGATTCTAAAGTTATTAGCCCTACGTTGCTCCATATACCACTACCTCAATATCAGACCTAGGGCATGTAGAGACAGATGTTGATTTACTTGTAAGTTTGTCTATGGCTAAAGGTCAAAATTGTTTAGCTTCCTATAATGGTAGAAATCAAGTTTCAAATTTTGTCGTCATATTTACATCCACTGCAAGTCCAATTTGCGACATTGATAATAGTATAAATGATCATGATGATGAACATTGGGACATAGATAGTGATGGTGATAAGACATAGAAAATTGGAGATCATGATAAGGAAACTAGAGCTAATGACATTGAAATTAGAGTTGTTGATGAAGTTGAAGAGAACACGAAGTATCTAGAAATTATATTTTCACATTCACAATTTGAAACCAACCTTTCACAACCATATAGATTGTTCCTAGTGTAGATTAGTGTGAAATTAAGGCTACTTCAACAGCCATGTCGATCTTCATATCACGTGATACGTTGTATAAAGATGCATTTTTTTTAATAGTAAATATGAACTAAATGTGGTCGTTGGAAGATGTGTTCTTTATTCTAGGTATTAACATAAGGTCAAAATTTCGTACACGATTCAATATGAGACCAGTTGTAAGGATTTGACTTATAACATTAAGGTTCATGTAAGATCCAGAAAAGGTGGTTCGATATGGTATGTGTACAAGTTTATGTCAAAACATATATGTTATTAGGATGCCTTCGAGTCATATAGAGGGAGTGTGAAGACTTTGTCATAGCAACATTGCATCAGAAAAAGGTTAGGCTTGATAGTGTTACACTTCAACTTTTGATTGTAGAAATATTGGAGCAGTACAACGTTGATGATGTACACTAAAGCTTGGATGTCTTTACAATATGCAAAAAAACTAGTATCTGAAAAAAAAAAAACAGATGAGTTATTTTCATAGTTTCCTTCTTATTTTTATATGTTAAAAGAAACAAACCATGGTATAGTGATGACAATTGAGACGAATGAAAACAACCAATTTTTATGTTCGTTTTTTGTACTTAAAGCTTCCATTAAGGGTTTTCGATCTTACATTAGACCGGTTATTGCTATTGGTGCCACCTATTTGAAAAGTGAAATACAAGGATGATTTTAGATGCTAAATGCAAATATTAGGAGGAGATTATTTATCCCATTGCTTTCAGATTTGGTGACGGAGAGTAAGATAATTCATAGAGCTAGCTCTTAAGTAGATTGCAAGAGATTATCGGTAGGACAAAACATTTGTCATCGGATTTGATTATCGTATCCGATTGTCATAAAAGCATTGTGAATGCAATGAAAACCTTTTTTCTTGAAATCCCACACGTGTTTTATTTCTTCCACTTGAAGAAAAACCTGAAGCAACACTGTAGAAAAAAATTAGATGTGGTTAATATATTTTACCTTACAGCATATTGTTATATAAGGGAAGATTATGATAGATTTTTAGAACAAATTTGAAGGGTATATCGAAAATGCATGAAAAATTGATTAATGTTGTAGTGACAAAGTGGTCTTGTACATATTCTCCAAAAAGAAAATATGACATGATAACCACTAATATTACAGAGTCGTTCAACAAATGCATGATAAAAGCACGTCAGTTCCTAATAACAACTACATTACTACATTTAAATATCTGAGACATATGTTACACAAATAGTACAACGATAGACGTGTTCATACTGAAAAACTTAGATCTTCGGTTACCAAAACTATGAAGAATCACATGCACTAGATGGCTAATGTATCGAATGATGGCATAATATCTACCATTGAACAACTGAAGAAGTTTGGAGTCACACATGAACTAGGCTATGAGTTCAATCAACCTTTTCAATAGTTATGCACTTATTGTCATCAGGACTTAGATCAGTTGCTATGTTATCATGCAATTGTTGTTACCAAGTATCGCAATTGTACTTTGTTATTTTTTGTTATTTAATGTCTTATAGTAACATTATACCTTTGTTAAACATATTAAGTTCAACGGTATTCACTATTATACACTTCATCATGATTATTTTAGTTATAACAAAGAATGACTTAAAGTTGCATATGTACATTCAATCAATCTTGTTTCTAACCTAAAAGATTGACATGTTCTTACTAAAATAAAAAGTATGATTGTACTACAACCCGAAGGAAAAAGAAAGCAAGTAGACCAAGAGAGACACAGATACTTTTAGTCGGGAAGTGTCATAAGAAAAAGTGTCAAAAATATAGTGAAATAGGATACAACTATCTTTGCTGCCCTAACCCTCCTAATCCGTCATCGAAGGGACGAGCGGAGTTGTTGTTGGAGGTGTTAAGACCAGCGTAGAAGCTGCTGTGACTAGCACAAAAGCTGTTGCAAAGGCTAGGATGAGTGTCGCCTTTGCTAGAGATACTAAGACCAGTGCAGAAGTTGTTAAAGAGACTAGGATGAGCATCGTTGCTGCTGTTGTGCTAGGACCTCTCAAAGATGTTACATTTGTGTGGTGGCTAGACACACACGACATTAATGTGATCAACGTTTCTTATTCTACCTTTATAGGATGGTGAAAACAGTGGTAATCATTTACAATAAATAGACTGTTTAAAGACTCGGTATCTTTTTTTTATTTATATATGTTGTAATTGAACATTTTATATTCATATTCCTGAAAATGATGAATGAACATAATATATCACTATTTTTATATATGTTAGACAATGAAAAGTCTCAGGTTTTTTTTTTTTTTCTTTTTTTGTGGTGGTAGTAGTGTTATTGGTTGTTATATAGTGCATGTATTATAAGACTCGGATAGTCAAACAATAGTGGAGACTATGTCAAAATTTAGACAAAATTGTCCTATAGTTGAATATAATATCAATGTTACATTTTTGGGCAATTTTGGATTGTGGAAACAAACAAAATAGCATGGAAAGTAGGACAAAAAAAATTGAGAAATCAAATTGATAATAAAACTAGGTTTTATGGATACTTAAAACTATGGGTTTTAATATATTAAAAGATGCGGGTTTTTTTTAAATATTCAATAAAACTTTAAAACTGGGTTTCAATGTACATCAAAACATGGATATGGGTTTTAAAGGCCATTAAAACCCGGTTATACTATTTTTTTTTTTCGCCTCTTTTATGTCTTTTTAAGGCCCCAAAATACGTCCAAATGTCTTTAATTTTATCAATTTAACATAATTAGTTATATAACTTATAAAATCTCCCCATATCATCACATGAGAGTGTAACATGGCATGAGGTTAGTATATATGAGCTTGTGTGATCTCACTTAAGTTTTATTGAACATTTTGTTTGTAGATAATGGTGTCCCAAATTTGCATATAACATCAATTTTATGGTTTTTGGGTAGTTTTGGACATTGGAAACGAACAAAATAGCATAAAAATATGGAAAAAACAAACCAACAAAATGATAAAATCAGGTTTTATGGACAAGGTTTTAATAGATTAAAAGATACAGTTTTTTTTTTTTTTTTTTGAAATAAAAAAAAAACAAAAAAGGAGGCGGGGGTGGGGGATAGGTGTTGGGGGGTGTTTTAAAGCCCGTTAAAACCCTAAGGCCATTAAAATTCGGTTCTACTATTTTTTTTCCTCTTATTTTATACGTCAAAATGGGTTCAATTTTGTATGACAAATGATTTGAATTGCATGACAATATGTCCAAAATGGCTTGAATTTCATCAATTTAAATTATTCCTTATTTCTATTTAATGGCTTAGTGTTTCAATTATTTCAATTTATTTCTATTTTAATCAATTTTCATTTAATTACAAAAATAAACATAATTATATTATATACAAATGATAGTAATTAGTCATATACAACATGTCGATCTTCATTTAATGTCCATCATCCAAAATCATCTATTATGTATTCTGGTGTGAAATGCATATATATATATATATCATATGCCATATCCCTCTTTATTCTAATGACGTCTTCCAAAGTTTGGTGAGACTTCCATTCATACTCTTGAGATTTTAAAAGGTCATGGATAAATATCGCGCAATACGCTCCACAATTGCTCCGTACTAGTAAAGAGACAAGTTAGATGATTATTAAAAACCTTTATATAATGAACTTCAAGCTAAATTTTAAATAAAGGTGACATTTACCTGTCAGCTTGGTAAGGCACATTCGCTATATTGACACATTTCACGTCCTATCTTTTTTCCATGGGTGGTATAGAGACTTCACTTTGTTGGTAAAATCCAGTCAACTGTAAGATGATCGGTACAAAACATATCAGTAACTGAAGGGACTGTCTCCAAAAATTAAAGTCGGCTTTTGCCATGGAATCATACACCATTCTCTTTTCCTATCTCAAGAACACCTTATTGATGCGTTTAAGACAAAAAACAAGGGAGCAGCACCTACATTTTGAAAACATTAGTGATATAAGACTAATTTGAAAGATCAAATAAAAACTATTAATCTGAGAACAACACATTCACTATATTGACACTCTCCATGTCTCATCTTTTTCCCATAGGTGGGGTAGGTGCTTTACTTTGCTCATAAAATCTAATCGATCACAAGATGATCGTATAAAACATGCCAGTAGTTAACATGACTGTCTCCAAAAATTAAAATCTACTTTTGCCATGGAATTATATACTATTATCTTTTTCTCTCTCAAGCACACCTTACTGAGGACCCAATGTGTCTAAGAAAAAAAACAAGGGAATAGTACCTACATTTTGAAGTCGTTAATGGTATAGGATTAATTTGAAAGATCAAATAGAAACTCTTAATCCTTGAATGACACTTACATTTTCAACCGACCTCCAAGGCTCTTTCTCATTTTTCATGCTGGTAACATAGTTTTTCCAATGATTGAGGACAATAGCCATAGACAAATCAAACTCCTTTTTTGGTTTGGTGTATCCAGCATTAAACACACACACTATGTTAGCTTGTAAGAGAAAAAATTAAACATGTTATATTACGAAAAATTAAACAAAGATGGCAAAAATAAATAACAACTAAAATATAAACACTTATAAAAAAGTTTGTCTTGTGGACTGCATATCTACAATCAGTAATCTCGCTCCATTACCCATAAAACTTTCACTTTCTTCTGCGGGCAACTTAAATAACCATCAATATGAATTGAAATCAACCATTATTTGACATCCTCGATGGTACGAAGCATATCCGGAGTGCATAACACCAAATAATCATCAATAATGTGCTTAAAGAAAAAAAATAAAAGGCATTTTATTACATTAGTAATCATATTAAAAAGAGTAATAATGTTTTTTATCCATATCAAAAGTTCAAAGAAGCAACTTTGTACTCCGTGTACACATTAGGTACAATCTTCGCCACCTACTCTGTCACTTGCTTTTACTCTTTCTTTTTCTTTTTCAAGTGCAGAGGATCTGTGTACGACATCCTGCAAGATGCCAATGGCTTAATTTTTGGATGATCCCCTCCTGTAATTTAAAGAAATTCACTGAACAAATTTAGATATTTACCTTAATACATAAAGGTAAAACATAAAATAAACCAACAAGATTTACTTAAAGATCACCAATGTGATGATCCCCCCTCCTTCCCGACTTATGGCGTGCTGAGTCATGGATGTCCTGGTCGTGGTCATGGTCTTGATCATGAATATGATGACCCCTCCCCCTTCCCCTCCTCTGACTCATGGCGTGTTGACTCAAAATTGTGCTGGTCGTGGTCCTGGTCCTGGTTATGAATATAATGATCCCTCCTCCCTCTCCCTCTGACTCATGGATGTGCTGGTCATGGTCTTAATCTTGGTCATCAATATAATGATCCCCCTTTGAATCATAGATGTGTTGGTCATGACCTTGGTCCCAAACAAAGCTCTTAGTAACATCATCATCTAGAGGCCTACTGATTTTTAGTTAATCTTCAACCCTTTTTAGTCTCTTATCCATGATTTGTAGAATCATGTTTTGTGTCTATATCATTTTGTTTTGCGATAGTTATATCAAGAGAATATGCTCCAAAAGCTTTATAATTTTGTCATCCTTTGTTTGAGGCTCCTGCAATTAAATATATATTATACAAATTATAATTTACACCTAATTTAAACTATAAATTATTCTACAATATTAGATTCATACCTAAAGGTGAGAGGGTCCAGACGACGTAATGTGCCCCCATCATACATTATGACACACCTTTTGTCTTCGGTTCCATCTTTTAATCCTTTTCCTTATTTGACTCTCTCTCACTCTTCGTCTACCTATCATCATCATCACCCCCTCTGTTGCCGATTTTATGGACTTTCTCTCCAATCAAATGTTAAGGGTTAAAGGACCTCTAATAATCTGTCTCTCCCTCATTGTTAACGGCCTTAAGAATCCTCTTCGATGCTATACATTACAATACAAATATAATTAATATATTACATGCAAGGATAGTAAACAAATGGAAACAAATTTAGGTTAGGGTAGGCACTTACAAAGTGAAGCTTATTCATCCTATCTCTTGCATCCTTTTTGAACATCTTATTACAAACTCAATTCCTGAACCTTGGCAGATCCATATCACTTGCTATTCTGTTCCTTACGTTCCCCTCCAATTATGAGAAAGTTTTAACAAACCACCACTATAATGCATTTTAAACAAAAAAAAAAAAAAAAAAAAAAACAAACAGATCGTTATAATATATACATAAACTAAACAATTTTCATTAATAATAAAGAGCATATAGTAAGTGTTGTACTTGGAACGTCTAAACAAGCACATATAGGTTAACTACCTATCCCCTCTTAAATAGTTCCTTAGTAATCACCTGACAAAGATGGTCGAGAAGTATACTATATGTCAGTGCACCCCAAGGGAACGCATTCTACGCTTCTGTATCCTTTATCATGGCCCACAGTGCCTGATCCACCCTTTGGCACTTATCTATGTCGTAAAATTATTGGAAAGTTATAACTATATTAGCTAACTTCAAGGTGTCATCTGCATCTAAATACACCCATGACTTGATCATGAAGACAATAGATTTCACTGTTAAATAATTTTCTTTGAAAAGTCGTCATAGAAGACTACTCTCACTTTTTTGTTACGCCTTAATGCAATTTACGTCGATACACCCGAAGCAGAGTCTTGTCACCAATAAGTACTCATTCTTTCCAAACCTATATGGTTACACTCCAATTTCAAACCACATCTCATCAAGCCTAGCACGAGGAATTTCTAACTCTTTAGCAAAAATGATCAGAATCAAAGGGCAAACCAATATCTTATTGTGGGCTATCTCCACGATATGTTTGAATGAGATCTTGCCCAGGAACCTCTTTAGGAGTTCTCTTTTATTAGGAGCTTCCTTTAAACCAGTAATCTCTTTGAAACCACAGTGTCTACTTAACGACATCTCTTTAGAAATAATTTGTAAACTGAATTTATAATTGACCTGCATCTGTACAAAACAAATCATAATATAACAATAACATTAATTTTAATTAATTGACTATTTACTTTAAAAAACTTAATTATTTTAAAATTTTCATTAATTTATAAATCTAATTTTAATTAACAAATTAAATTAACATATTACAATTACATTAAATCAAATTTAAAATTTAATTAATTAATTCTTCTTATTTTTAATTTATATTTTGTCTACTTATTTTAATTAATTTAATTTATTTTAATCATGTTTATTTAATATTTTTATTTAATTATTAGAATAATATATTAAATTTAATTTATTTCTAAATTAATTAAAATTTCAAATTTAATTAACTTATTTTCGAAACCAATATTATTTACTTAATTTAGTTTGGTTTAATTAAAAAAAAAAATTCTAAAAACCAAATTTTGTGTGTGCAAACCATGTTTTATTCAGCAACAAAATCCAATCTTTTAAAAAAGCCATCATTTTGTTTTGCACCCACAAACCTAGACTTTTTTGGAAAACGGGTTTTGTTGTTGCTTAAAACACGGTTTTTAGAAAAGTTCGAGTTTATGTCTGCACTTATAATTCTGATCTGTTTCACAAAAACCGTGTTTTGTTGTTACCTAAAATCTGATTTTTAGAAAAGTTCGAATTTTGTGTCTCCACCCATAAACCCGAACTTTTTCAAAAAACCATGTTTTAAGGCTGCATAAAACTCGATGTTTGGTGGTCTGTACCTATAAAACCTGGTCTCCAACAATTCATCTTCCTCAACAAGACACGCCACCAAAACCTCTATTCTCATGCCCAATGCATCCAAATACACCTAAACTAACCTAATCTAACCCTAATCAACATTATCCGACATTCATAACACAAAAAACCAAAATCAAAATTTCACTAATAAAACTCAAACAATCAAATGGAGGCTTCGATCGTATACCTTTGGTGATGGAAGCAGTGAATAAGCTCGCTGGCGTTTTGAGGAGGTCGATGAAGGTGTGCAAAAGTGCGATAAGGCTGGCGACAGTGGATGGGTTCTCGAGTCACAAAATCGGGTTTTGAGGTTTGCTGAATGTAGTGGAAAATGATTTGAGCGGTCATATTTTGTGGCTTTCATATATATGAGGGCAGTTATGTAATTTTTCATTAGGGTTTTATTTTGAATTTTACAAATAAAGGTATATGAGTCAATTGTGTGGTAGGAGCACAATGGGTCAGTTGGGTGTAGTATACAATTAGTTTGTTTGAGAGGTTAAAATGGTATTCTTAAAAAATTATGGCTAAAAATGAATTTTCATCTTTTATTGTTGTTATTTTTGATATTTTTTACAAACAAATCGCTACATTTGAGGTGCGTGTATAATTACGGTTAATAAATGTCTCTAAATTGTGCTTACAAACCTAAACGAATAATATGTAAAATTAGATATTAACTAAAAAAATTACTTACTCTCAAAATTTATTATTATTTTTTAATTTTCCAATTAGAATATGATGTCACAAATCTGGTTACATTAATAAAGCCCATAGCTTTGAAAAATGGTCACAAACACCCATTTTAAGGAACTATTTTTATTGATTGGAGATCTTAATTGTGGTGGATTAATATGGATTTACGTTAACCTCCTTGTAAACATTTAATCATATATTCATATGAAAAAATAAAAATGGTGCTTCAATGAATGAGAATTGAATTCTAGATTTAATTTTCAAAAAATGTAATTGCAAAATTTAAGTATTATCCATTGCTATTGAATTTGAAAAATTGAAACTGCATAATTGAATTGCATAGTTAATTTAAAAATAATATAACTGCAAGTAATTATTGCCATGAATTGCAGCAACTGCTTTTTGAAAAATTGAAACTGCATTTGTTAATATGAATTGCAGATTTTGCAAAAATCGAAATTGGAGTATTGAATTGCATACTTGATTTTTCAAAATATAAGAGCATCTCTAATGTAAATGTGGATTGTCTTTTAAAAAAAATGGACATATCATCAATATGAAGGAAATATGCATCATATGTGACATAAATATGGATTGATAAACACTCAAGTCTAAAAGAGCTCTCCAATGCTATTTTATTCATTTCAATAATAAACAGTCAAACAATAATATATCATTAAAGTAATTACCATAAATTATTATTTGATGGAAGTCTTTATTATTTATTGCTGACATGGTTGTCAAAGAGACTCTTTAGAAATAGACATTGAGGTTGATAGCCTTTATTTTCTTTTTTGTCATGTCAGCTTGATAGTGGTTATGAAAGTTTGCCTTGGAGAGATTAATTTTAATCCTCTATCAATTTATCTGATGTGACACTCCATTTTTTCACAATTCATACTTATATTAGAGATGTTCTAATTGTAGGTGTTTATTGTTGATTTGGTTTAATAGCTGATTTTAAATGAGTTTTGTAACCACCTCTACATGGAGATATAAATTGGCTCCTCGTCTTGAAGAGAGTATACACTTGAAAACAACTTCAGCTTCTATACTTTACATAGTTTTTGTATTCCTCTATTATAGTCTAGAATTTCAAAGTTAAAATTTCAAGTAAAATTCGATTCATAGTTGTTTCTAGTTTTAAATCATTATATTCTAAGAAATAGACATTGATCTTAATAATGTAAAGCAAATTTGTTTTAAGAATACTGTAATCCTACATGGATCTCGATTTGTTAACATTCTATTGTCTTTATATTGAATTATTACTATTATTATTTATCTGTTTTTCAATTATGTAATCTTGTATCGATTCTTTTATAATTTTATTCTTAATATCAAGTTGTACGTTTACTGTTATTTTGCCTAGCAGTCTATTCCCATATATTATCATTTGAGTCCAATTTAGTAGGCATGATTGTCAAAGTTGGTATGTATTGACAAAGTGGTCCAGTTTGAATGATATTCCCAACTTCTGTGTCCAAGTAGGGGGGACAGAATTGAGGCCCCCCTCCATTTTACAGAAGCCGACAACTGATGCTCCCTGTTCTCTTAAGTTAAACCCTAGCTAGCATTTTTCAATGCTCATGACTTGCACAGTTTGCACATTAACCGATTCAAAGCATATAGACACATAGACTTAATTAAGACATGGAAGCTTACCCACCCCAATTGTATTTTTCTGTCATGAGAGGTATCATTAAATCAAACATGCCAAGTTAATTCTAAGAATTTAATTATATCATTTACATATTCTAAATTTTATGAAGAGTTTGAGTGATTTTCTTAAGATTCTAGCCATTTAAAAAATCCTCTCTTATTTTTACAACTAAACGAAATCCCTATATCTTTTAGTAGACAATAAGATATTTCATCATTGTTTTAAATTTTAATATACTTAGAGGCTTAAGGTTTTTCCAGCTTTCCCTAAATATTTATACATTTTTATATGTGTATGTCAAATTTTGTAACTAGCGAGTTTATATGTATGAAAATAAATGTGAAACATATTCAGATATAAACCTAATATAAGACCTTCAATAAATTAAAATGATTTAAATAACATAATGAAGCAAAATAATATTGAAGTTGAACAGCATTCAAACTCTTAACAGTTCGGCCACAAGGCCACAACCCACAAATTGTTGGTGGTTTTGTATTGAAATGACGTGGGATAAGAAATGGACCAACACATTATGTCACCGTGGAGTGGTCCAGGGAAGTCTGATTTGCATGTGGGCACAACTTGTGGATGACCAGAATTTCAAGTTGAGTGACACTGGCAATTATTACTAAATCCACAACAGTAATTTGTGGGCAGCACGTTGCTTTAGACCGAGATTTGTGCAAACAGTTTATCTTACGTAAAAGCAGTTTCAATGGATATATATGAATATTTTTTAAATGGGTGATAACTTTTTTCAAATTAATAAGAATAAAAAGAAGAATATAAAAAACATCTTGAAGAGCTCCAAAGATTCTCATAATAAAGTAGGGCAATAACATAGGTGAAAAAAAATATATATACTTCTTATCTAGATTAGGCAACGGCTTTAACTTGCCGACCTTTTGAGATTAAGCTCAGATCATATCAATTGTAAAACATCACCTTTTTGTTATTTATGTATTAAATTACTTTTTTAAGACGACCGTTACTATATATTTAGTGGCATGGCATCTTAGTAAAACATTACCTTTTTGTTATTTATATATTCATTTACTTTTTTGATGACACATAATGCTAATTCAGCGACAATGACCCAATTTCGAGACATTCCCATCACATATGGCATCTCATAAAAAATAATTTATTATTATAATAATTATTGAATAAGTTTGAGACTTGCACATTCTTTCTTTCTTCAAGTGGTATGCAAATCCCTTTCCACAATTATAAACAAGGACTCGAGTCCTATCATATGCAAAATTTGTATGTGTTGAAAATTTTCTCCTTGGTGTTTTGTGAGTAGATATCTCCAAAAGATGGAAGTAGAAGTCTGGAGCACTCAACGACCCTTATCTCTTTCGGTGGTGCTAGATTTTAACAATTGAAAAAAAAAAAAAAATGCAAGTTTTAGATTATTATTATTTTTTTAATCCCAAGTGTTTGTGACTTTTCCAGTTTTTGACAAATTAGTCCGTAATTTCGTGTTCTATCACCGCCCATCCGCTTTTAAAGTCAAAAAGACCCGCTGCCATCCCTAAGTGTTTTGAATGTTGGATTTTAACAAAAAAAAAGTGAAAAAAAAAAAAAAACAAAACAAAAAATCAGATTTTTTGGATAAATTACACAAAGACCCTGATATTTATCAATATTACATAAATATGACAACTACAATCTCTTTTGTTGCACTCATATCACTTGAGCTTCATAAATTTAATAAAAACACTTTAATCGTTGGTTGACAAATAATCAACCAAACTTTAATATAATCAATAACGAGCAATTTGGTCTTTTTCTATTATATTAAATAAATTCAAAAACCAACCAATCAAAACATGCCATGTCATCTTCAATTAAAAGTAACTTTATCTTTTGACTTAATATTTTTGTCTTTTAGTAAAAATATTAAAATATAAAGAAATTAAAAATTAATTAAAAAAAAGGGCTCAAAGACCACTTATCTCCATCACATGGAGACTAATATAGTTTTCATGTGATAGAGACCATGGTCTATATGGAGACTATCTAAGTCTTTACTGTTAGACCCAAATCTGAGTCTCAATCATTGGAAATGCAGTTTAGGGTCTTCATCGAGAAAGATACGATTTTGAGCCTCTACCTCCAATGGAGACTTGGAAACCACACAAGATTGAGAATTGAGTCTTTGTCGGTAAAGATTTGGAGAATTAGGTTTCCATCTGTAGAGTCCCAAAAACAAGGCAAGATTTTTTATTTATTTATTTATTATTATTATTTTTAGCAAATTGCACAATAACCTATTGAGATTTGCCTAAAAAGAAGCTAAAATACATTTACTCTTTTTATTACACTAAACTTCCACATTGTTTCCAATTCTATCAACTTTAATAGTTGACCAGAATTTTTAACAATTGACCAAAATTTTTAGTTAAATGATCATTTTACTCATGAATAAGACAATAGTAATAATAATAATAATAATAATAATAATAATAATAATAAAAGTGTGGTGGAGAAAATAAAAATAAAAAAAATAATAAGAATTAAAAAATAATAAAAATTGAAAAAAGAGATCTCTATCATCCATTCAGTTCATCTTTATCTTTAATCAAATAAACAAAACCCACATCAATCTTCATCTTTTTCAATCACAAATAAACAAAATCCAACATATATATATATATATATATATCTATATAATCCTACCAACATCAATCTTCATCTTTTTCAATCACAAAGAAAAAACCTAACATCTTTTTTTTTTTTTAATATACTATCTCCTTCATCTGGGTCAACAAACCTCGATGATATGAAAAATATCTTTTTTTTTTTAATAAAAAATTTATAAAAAAAAAATCAAATCCAGATCTTCAACTCATGTAGGGGATTCCTTTAACAAACCCAAGTGTTTGAGTTCGATCGTCTTTTTCGAACGACCTAAGTGGCCTGTATGAACCCATATGTGACCTGGCTTTGTTCATCTTGAAAGGAAGCCAGGTCACTTGGGTTCGTTCATCATCAAATGAATCAATCTTGGGTTCGTTTGATGAACTAGCTTTCAAAACCTAGATTTGATCTAGGTTTGGAAAGTCTTTGAAATAAGATAAAATATGTTTTTTGACTCCTCATCTAGTTGAAGATAAAAGTCATTTTTCATTTATTTTCAAATTTTTTATTTGACTCTTCATCATTGTTATTTTAGGATGCTAGAGACTTAATTTCAATGTAAGTATATTGACCTTATTTTATTTTATTTTATTATATATATATAGTTCTCATTTAGGTATTTTAGGATGACTTGCTAAAAAATCGGAATTAATGGGGGAGCACGAAAGTGTAAGTCAATTACTGTTTGTTCGCGCCACAATCCACGTCAAAAATGGAGTTAGCGCCACAAAGACTGGTGCTCACTATCAAGTGGCGCCTCACCTCACGTTAAAGGTGGAGTTGGCGTAATGTGGTATGTATGTCACAAGTTGAAACCAATTAAGAAATTTTTTCCAATTCAAAGTTAGACTTTAAATTTGATAGAAACTAATTAAGAAAGTTGAAAACAATTAAAATTATTTTTATTTCCTAATCGAAATCCTTTCCCAATTCAAAGTAAGACTTTGAAATCAATTAGAAAAATTAATTAGGACAGTTGAAACCAAGTTAAAATTAATTTTGTATTTCTAAAAAGAATAATACTAGACTTCTCAAAAATTTTGCCTAAATGATGTGAATTATTATGATTCTATTAATTATCATATTATTTCATGATTTATAAAATATTGACAACTCATACACCACATCATTTGAATATAGATTTTGACAAAATTTTAGAAAACCTTACATTATTCTTCTAAAAAAGATATTTTTATGAAACCTAAATATTACAAAAAGAAAAAGGGATAATCAAACAATGACAAAAACAAGAAATCATTAAAAATTCGCGTTAGTTTGCAATCAACTTAATTTTCCCTACGTGTCATTATGGAAACGTTTGTAACTTCTTCATTCGACCTCTAAACAACTTGCATTTTTTTTTTCTAAGGTTAGTTGACATGAACAGTTAGAATCAGACCCGTATCATACATTACATGTATGTCCATGAATGCAAACCTAACATTGGTTGAGCATATCAACTGCGAACTTACTCTCTAGGCATTCTTCGAGTCTCGCTAACCTTGTTCATTCTTCATGTCTTAATTCCTCGAACATCTAGCTTCATTCAACATCCTAAATTCTAATCCAAAATTTTATGAAACTTATGTTACACATAAAAGGCACGTCAACATCAAATATGCACCATTACAAAAATATTTAACTAATAATCTCCCATTTTGATTATTTCGTGACAAAACTTTAACAGTGAATTCTGAAAAGTAGTCAATAATAACCTAATATATTCCCGTTGTTGAAGTTGAACGCATTATGAAACAAATCGTTCAAACTTAAAAATTAACCTTCAACAATCAAGAATCAAGATCAAGTGAGAAGATATCATTAAACATAAACAGTAATTTAATAATTGCTCCCCCCAAATCTCTCCCCTTAACTATAAAATATCTTTATATCTCTCCACCTTTTTGTCATAAAAGAGACATAAAGGAATAAAACATAGAAGCACATGAGAGGAAGAGGTAAGCAAACAAAAATCCTACTTAAAATTTATATATACATTAAAAGAAAAAAAAAAAAAATCCAAAAAACTAAGTTCCAAGAACTTAACATTGAATAAGTTAAAAATCACACACCCGAGATCATGATTGTCTCAAAGCATAAACAAGATAATAATCATCTCAATCACACTTTCATGTGCGCATTTGTCTGATCTAAATGCTTAAGATATATGAAACACACAATGCACAATATCAAAGAAATTAATCAAATCATGAAGATAATTTTTCAGATTTTTTATACAAAATTTGAATCAATTATAACACCAACATTGATGCGATAAAATATCAAATCCCATAAAATTTTGGTGTGATTTGCTCTTATTAGTATAATATACCCTGTTACTTATAAGTTGTACACCTCCAGTGTTGTATATTATTGACTAAATGGGCATGGGTTTTTATTCATCGGATCGCCATAATCACTCTCTCTAATTTCTATTCTCCTTATTTTATTATTTAAATAAAAACCAGTAAAAATACACTCTTCCTAGCTCAGATGATTGTGCACCTCCCTATTTATCTTAGTAGTAGAGGTAGGCATCTCCAACCCAACCTGACAAACCTAACCCAACCTGACTATTTTTTATCGGATTGAATTGGGTTAAATCTTAAAATAATTAAGATGAGTTGGGTTAGGTTGAGTTAAAAATTAAATTGGGTTGGGTTGAAAATTTTTTAATCCAACCTAACCCAACCCAACAAATGCCCATCCTTACTTCTAAATTCAAGTTTTTCTCATCTTTCTAGAAAAATATTTGTAGGGATGAAGATCAAGAATAGTCTTTGTGGTGGATTGAATCTTTTATTTTGAATTATTAAATATTTATTTATACTCGTTTTATTTGTAATCAAATTATTAAGACTATAAGAGTTATCAATTGAACATTTTATGCATTTGTGACGGATTAAATTCGACCCGATCAACTCAACCAAAACCAACTCGATTATTATTGAGTTGGGTTGGGTTAAAAATTTTTCAACTGAACACCCGAAAACGCCCACCTCTACTTAGTAGTGGAGGTTCAAATCTCATCATGCATGTTCTTCTTGTTATAGGAGTTTATAATTAAACTACTCAACTAGTAATTAATCTTGATAGGTTATATAATCCTTTATCGCATTTGATATCAGATTTCAAAAAAATAATTAATAAAAAAAACTAAATTTTCACTAGTCCATGTTTTTATTTATTTTCATGTGAATAGAATTCTTTTAACTTTCCACAAGAGATGTTAATTGGTGTAAATGGGGATGGGTGGGTTCCCCATCCCTCTCCTCGTTCCTTTACCTTTTCCTCGTCCCAACCCCAATCCTCATTTAGGAGAAATGGAGATATGAATAGGGCTGGCAATTTGGAACCCGACACGACGGGTCGACACGAAACCAATACTATTATTACGGGTTAGGTTGAATATTAACGGGCTAGGTAAATAAAAGAGTCAACCCGTCTAACCCGTTTAATTATTGTGTCGGGTTCAGATTCTATTTAACAGGTAATGAGTTGACCCATTAAATAAGGGTAAAAAAGTAATTTTATTTTAGAGGCGTAGTTATGTAATTTTAGTGGTAGATATATATACCCTTCAAAGTTCAAACTCTAACCTAAACACAAGTCTTCAAACTTCATCTCTACACTTCATCTCATCACAAATTGTCATGTAGTGGTAAAATTTTATTGGTTTTGATAAAATATTTGTTAAAGTATTTTTTTCATGTATAAATGTATAATTTCTTAATTAGTTAACTTTTAATTATTATCTTTTGACAAGTTTAGTTTGACGGATATAATCAACGCTTGATGTTGTTTTTCTATTAAACATAAAAAAAAAAAATTATGTCGTTTTTTTTTTTTTTTTTTTTTAATATAAAGGATTATATTTGCAAAGATATTTTTATAATCATCTTTGTAAGCATTTGTATTTTTATGGTTTAGATTGTATTTGTGGATGATAGTATTTTTTATGTCTTATGTATCTTTATTTTAATTTTATTTTTATTATATCTATATTAAAATTTAAATGTATCAACTATTATTAAATGGGTCATAAATGAGTCGATTAAACAGATTATTATTCGTGTCGGTTAAACAGATCATTAACATATTGGTTAAACGGGTCAGTAACGGGTTGACCCGTTAATAACCGTATCGGTTCGGGTTGAGGGAGTTCAACCCGTTTCTTTATCGGGTCGTGTAAAAAATTATCGGATCGGGTTCGGATCATGTCCAATCCAACCCGTCAATTCGGATTGCCATCCCTAGATATGGATATTGGGAGTGGGTTCCCCCATTCTTGCACCCCGTTTTCCCTATTTTCCCAGTCCCTATTTCACCACTATTATCGAAGCCGCAGGCTGCACCATTTGGAGGGATTTGTGATGGTGAGAGGAAAATATGGTGGGTCAACGAAAGAAACAAAACGTCATCGGAGAAAAATGGGGAAAAGGTGTGTGGTTCTATATGCGTGATTTTGGCCTGTGGTTCGGTGAAAAAGACGAGTGCAATGAGAAATTAGTCAAAGATTCCTGAGTGACCATTAATGCTTTAACTTATTATATATTTTTTAAATAATATTAAATTAATAAATTTAATTATTAAATATTTTTTTATATCTTTATATCATAAAAATGAGAAACGATGGTAGAGTGACTCCCCTGATCCCATCCCTCCCTGGATTTGGGAAAGGATTTGACCGTTGAAAATTTCAGCTTGCTTACCTACTCAAGAAGCAACTGAAAGCTACAATCAAACGACGGTGCAACGATTGGGTCCTAAAAGCCCGATATTTGTACGAAGTCAACTTGAATTAAACCCAATGTTCACAGCTTATTTAAAAACCTGAATTAAAAGTCAAGTGTGTGAATTTAAAGATACATTTACCAATCAAGGTTTTTCTTTTTTAAAAAATAGAATAAGTATTTTTGTTTTTTAATTTAACGGAACTTTGTTTCTTTCCATTCTCATTCCTAATTATTAACCACTTACGATAAGCTTCATTACCTATCTAGCCCTCAAGTAGGATATAAAACAAATCGATGGTTTTAAACTTCAACAAAAACCTTCA
Organism: Litchi chinensis; assembly: GCA_019925255.1. Lineage (NCBI taxonomy): Eukaryota > Viridiplantae > Streptophyta > Magnoliopsida > Sapindales > Sapindaceae > Litchi > Litchi chinensis. The sequence goes on from CM034471.1 coordinate 10,766,959, forward strand.
TCTTAAAATTTCTGGAAGGTTTATAAACATCCAATTCTAGAAGCTTTCCAAAGATTTATCTAAAATCATAAAAAAAAATATAAAATATAAAACTACTGTATTAACATATGTCTTAATAATTGAAAAAGCGAATGGAAACACAAAAGCATATTTAGGGCTTGGGTTGGGCTTCATATTGCGACCCAAAAATCAAAATTTGGATATGAAAAATGGGCTTGGGTTGGTAGCCCAAGCCCATTTAAGCAATTCCGCATAACAAAAGCCTTTCGTTAGCAAAGGTAGTCGGCAGTGAAGCAGAGAGAAGAAGAGAGAATGGGCGGCGGAAGTAAAGAAGGGAGGAGCTATAGGTCTCGCACACAACGCAAGCATTTCAAGCAGAGTAGAGAGAACGTCTGGAAACGCTCGAAATCCGATCCTTCGTCAGCTGAAAATCCTACATGGCAGCCCTTCGCCACGCAAAACCCCTCCTTCGATGAATATTACAAGGTACTTTTACTTACTTTCTATTTCATTTTGCATTCCTATGTTTATTGCAGTTCCTCATTTGTTTTGGATTGATGATGATAGGAGCAAGGGATTGTGGGTGCTGATGAGTGGGACACCTTTATCGATTGTCTTCGCAAGCCCTTGCCTGCTGCTTTCAGGATCAATTCTAGGTTTGTAATTTACCTTTTTACTTCTACTATTTACTTTTGTCGTTGGATTTGTATAGCCTATAGTGCATTCACAAAGAAAAGAAAATCAAGTTAGGGAACTTTAGAGAATTCTAGAGGAAGAATGATATTTGTTGTTGAACTAAATATTTTTGCTGTTGATAATAAATTCTAGCTCATTACAAAGTCTAATAATTAAATCTCTGTCAAATAACTGAATGCTAAGGTGTAGCTGTCTGCTCTTTAAGTTCTCTATGTGAATACTATTGGACTTGAAGGGCGGTTGTAGGTATAGTCTAGTGATAACCACAGTTTTCCATAAAGTGGAGGTCCTGAGTTCAAACAACAAAATATACAAAAGAAAAACTTGAAGTTGAAGTAAGGAAGTTATAATTAGAGTAAGGGGCTTGTTATGTTAGACATGTGGCGTGCTAAGCGTGGGCGTTGCTAGGTTACCTGTAGTGATTTATTTGTCTTGGGCCACTTCTGATTAGGCTACACTACACTTGTGAGGATTTTTTTTTTAAATTTAATTTACAAGGACTCTAGACCGTGGAAGTTCTTGTAATGAAGCTAGGGGGTTCTCACGGAATGGCAATCAGTGCAGCAATTAGTTATTTCCAACATGGCAGGACCTCTATACAAGTTTCTCTAAGGAACCTTTTTTTGAAGAATTGTTCTTCTTACCTCTTTTCTGATGTTTCTTGGTCCTCAAGCTAGATGGTTCTTGACCTCATTTTTTTATGTGTAACAAGAAGATGGCACTGACTTAATTGACTGAGTCTATTCTGACTGGGGGAGAAAGGTTATTGATATTAGCAGATGGCTCAGACATAAGTTTTGGCTAATCTAATGTAAACATGGATCTTATGATTTTGCGATATTAATGAGCATTCTTAGGTAGTCATTTAGCGGCTTTTGAGTACATGTATGATTAAATAATCTCAGCTGGGGAATGCTATAAACATCATGGTGCTGGGATATTTCGAAATCCTTGAATTGAGTCAAATTGTTGGTAAAAATTTCATTTCACAATAGTCACTATTATTAATGTTATTGTTAGTTAATAAGCTTAATTAATGATAGTTAAGATTTTTACTCACAATTTCATTTTGAGAGAGGAGATAAAATCATTTCATTTTTAATGCTACTTAGGAGGCTTAATTAATAAATCGAAAAATGTTAACTAACCATTAATTGTAATTAAAATGGTTAATTAATTATTAATTAAAATTGGACGTAAAAAACCTTAATAAACTATTAATTTTAAGAATTGCGTTGGCATGTGTCTTACGCTTGTGGCTTAAGGACACATGTAGACTGTAGAAGTGAATAAAAATAATCATTTTATTCTTTCAAGACACTGGTACTAACTTGGCAGATTTTTATGATTATTTCTGAAATTCTTGGGGATTTTTTGCTTAATTTCTATATAACATAATTTGATTTGGCATTAACGCTTACCTCACGGGGTTTTTGGAAAATTTTAGATTGTTATAATTGGAAAAGAAAAATTAAAAGTTCCAAATACATTGTCATAAATTAGAAACTTAAGGTACTAGTGTTAAGAGATTTTTGGATTAGCTAGTCATGTAATCAAAATCCTAGAAATAGTTGGAGGCCACAATGAAAGTTAGCTGTGATATTGTTAACAGAAATGATGGCCAATAGTTTAACGATAGGATGTGGCCCCAAAATGATGGAAAATGCTATGTTTTATAGGACCTTTCAGATTTAGAATATTGGTTTTTTCTCCTGAAAGGAACATTCTCAAATTCTGCAAGTTGCAGAAATTGGCAACTGAAATTTATTTGGACAACTACTTTTGTAATTTAAAAATGATATTTTGGTGCATTATGATAGCTCTCCCTTACTGCTCCCTTTCATTATAAATAAGGTTATAAATTATAAGAATACAGCTTATGAATGCATCACTATTCTTCTCCATTCATGTGGTAACTGGAAATCTCAATAAAGTAACTTGTATCCAAGCACCTTCTCCTTTTTCATGCTAAATAAAGAATCCCAACAGACTAAAACTAAAATTTTTATGTCACTTTATTCATCCTAATGCTGTGTTGTTAAGACTTCATCATAGTTCTGAAAGGTGAAAAGCGCACCACGGCGCAAGGGCCGTGGGGCCTAAGGTGGAAGGCGCACCTTTCAAATGAGAGGCACACGTTTTGTAAAAAGACTCAAAATATTGTAAAATCATAAATAATAAACAATAATGAGATCTAATTCATAAAATAAACAGATTTTTATCATTTTTCATCTTTAAATTCTAAACTAGCAACATTGAACATACGAACAACAAAAATTTATTCTAAGTGCTATTGTGCTAGTAGCATAGTTAGTAACTTAGTCACCTATTAAGTACTAGTAGTCTAATACCAATTACCAAGTACCAACAACAAACATTTAAGACAAATGCAAAGTAGTAACTAGGATATACTACTAGACTACTTGTAAGTAGTAACTAACTAGTAAGTTAGTAACTACTAAATAGGTGTTACTTTTTAGACACCTACCCAACAAGGTAACAACAAAAATTTAAAGTTTAAAAACACCAATCACTACGCAAAAAAAAAAAAAAAAAAATTTCATGCATCAATCATCATAAAGATCATCCAAATAATCATCTTCATCCTCTTCCTTTCCAATCTCCTTTTCATTTTCTAGTTGCTCTCCAAATTCTACTCCCTCTTGTTCAATGTCACATTCCTCTTCCTTCTTTTCAATCTCCTGAATTCATAACCGCTTTGATGAACCCGTTTGTGATTTTAATTGATGGCTAGGCTCTCCCACTCCTGCAACCATTGCAATATCAGTCCAAGTCAAATCCTCATTTAGAAAACCAATCTCATCATCCTCATCAAGCCTTCCAATTAATCATTCATTACATTCATCAATCTGAGTTATTGCGATGGGATCAATGGTATCACGCATTTGATACCGACGCCTTAATGCTCGATTGTATTTGACAAACACCAAGTCGTTTAAACGATTTCTCCATTTGTTATGAAGCTGTAAGAATTTTTGCTAAAAATACTAAGGATAAGCTACATGGAACAAACTAGCTTCTTAAAAACAGTTGTAAAAACAAACATCTATATATATGTACTTACCTTTTCAAACACACTCCAATTATGTTCACAACCAGATGAACTACAAGTAAGGCTAAGAACTTTAATTGCAAAAGTTTGCAATATGGGTGTTGATGTTCCATATTGACACCATTCAACTGTCCATTAAAATTCATAGATTAATAACTTAATATGAATGATGATATTTGATTTAATTTAAAATTTATATATAAAACATAATATATATACCTGGTGCTTTCTCATTTCTCTTTCTAATAGCCATATAGTTTCCAAAAAAACTCTCTGCTTTGGTATAGATTAGAATCTTTTCATCAATTTGGTCTTGAACCTTTGGATTCGAATTCAACCTTCTAATACATTCATACAAACCGCTCATGATCTCCATATCTATATGCTTAGCCTTGTAGAAGAATTCTGGGTTCAAGTACCAATCGACGACATGCAAAGGGCGATGAAGCTAAATATCCCATCGATTATCAATGATCCGAAAAATGGCTTGATACTTCTTTTCAACCCCATTAAAAGAGTTGACAATTGCTTCTTTAGCCCTATCCATAGCTTCATATATATACCCCATAGGAGGCTTTCTCTCACCATCCACTAAGTGAAGTACACGTACTAGTGGACTGGACACCTTCAAAACATTTATCACATTAGTCCAAAAAGATGGCATCAAAATTACATCTACAACCTTTTTACCTCCTGCTTCTTTGGCCCACTTGCTCGTCATCCATTCGTCGGAGGTAAACATCTTTTTAAGGTTGTTTTTCAGACTATTCATCTTGCCCAAAGTGATAAAGGCTGTTGCAAATGGTGTTTTTGCAGGCCTCAACAACTCTTTCTTGTCGGTAAACTTTCTAAGCATGTTTACAAGCCCTGGATGAGTGTAGATGTAACTGTTTGCCATAATAGCTTTCTCAAATATCTTTTTCATAATAGGCAACTTGAAAATATCTTTCAAAATTAAATCCAAGCAATGGACTGCACATGGTGTCCAAAAAAACATGGGATGATTTGACTCTAAGCATGTTTACAAGCCCTGGATGAGTGTAGATGTAACTATTCGCCATAATAGCTTTCTCAAATGTTTTCTTCATAATAGGCAATTTGAAAATATCTTTCAATATTAAATCCAAGCAATGGGCTGCACATGGTGTCCAAAACAACATGAGATGCTTTGACTCTAAGAATTTCCTTATTATTATTTAGAGGGAAACAAAAAAAAAATAAAAATTAGTAGATATATAATCTAAATCTTCAAATTGTTTATTTATTCATAAAGAATTAAATATAAGAGTTAAATACACAATACTCCTCTGAGGTTAACTCAAATACAAGCACGTAAATATTTTCGTTTTTATAACACTATACCCCCCTATTAACAGTGGACGTTAGATGCCGTTAAAAATAAGAACGGTAAAACAGTAATTTTATATTTATTTTCAGTTTCTGTAAATATAAACAAATTGAAGGAATTAAAAAATATATGAAAAAGAAGAGAAAAGGAAAAAAAAAAGAAAAAAAACTGGTCAATGTTCATTGTCTCTGTTGTCACAACCGAAACCATCAACTTCATCATCACAACCAAATCAAAACAATCATCTCCATCATCTTCATTATCTCAACCAAATCAAAACTCTCTATCTTCTCCCATTGACATGGTTCTCATCTTCATTCTCATCAACACCAACACAAAAAAATCAAAACAAAAAACCAGCATCATCAGGCTTCATTGCCATCCCCACATCAACACTCAACACATATCAACAGCCAACATCAATGCCCAACACAAATAAAAACAATAAAAGCATCATCTGGGTTTGTTGCCTTGCCCACATCAACACTAAACATAAAAAATCAAAACAAAAACTTGAAGATGAAGAACCCAAATCTGGCTTCGATTCTCTGGGTTCGTTTCGACGAACCCAGATGCTGGGCTCGTTTCGAACCCAGCAAACGAACCCAGATGCTGGGTTCGTCGAAACGAACCCAGATGTATCTGGGTTCGTCGAAACGAACCCAGATGTATCTGGGTTCGTTTGCTGGGTTCGAAACGAACCCAGACGCTGGGTTCGTCGAAACGAACCCAGATGTCTCTGGTTTGTGGAACGTACCCAGATGTCTCTGGTTTGTGGAACCCAGATGAACTTTGAGTTCCACGAACCTGAATGAACCAGAAAAAAAGAAGAAGAAGGGGCGATGCTGATCTGGTGTCTGGTGGAGAGACAGGAAAGTGAGGAGAACGGTGGCGAGCGGAAGCGAAGAGAGGAGAGAGGGAGCGATGGCAGAAGATGAAGATTGATAGAGCGGCAGCGATTGAAGATCTGGTAGTTGCAGGTGGATGTTTTGGGTTGCAGATCTGATTGAAGCTTGAACAGAAATTAATTTTAAAAACTTATTTTTTTTTTTATTATTTGTTGATGATGTCCACCGTCCATCATTGTCCATCAACAATGATGGACGGTGCACATCATTTTAAAGAAAATTATTGATATTTTAAAAAATTTTTTAAAATTTTTTTTAAATTAATTTTTTAAAAAAAAAATCATTTAATTTTTTAATTTTTTTAATTTTTATATATATATTTTAAATTGATCTCTACCGTTAATTTTAAAATGGATGGTAGAGATCTGATTTAAAAATATTAAATTTATTTTTAAGTTTTAAATTTATTTTTAAAAAATAAAGTGTTATAAAATTACCGTTTTACCCTTCTTATTTCTAACGGCATCCAACGTCCACTGTTAACAGGGGGTAAAGTGTTTTAAAAATAAAAATGTTCATTCGTCTGTATTTGAGTTAACCTCAGAGGGGTATTGTGTATTTAACTCTAAATATAAAACAAAAATGAATTTCTTTCATATCTGCCATAACATTATTTGAAGCACTATCGGTGACCACTTGCACAACATTTCTTACTTCTACCCTTTTGACACGCTCCATTATTCATAAATCTTCTTTCCAGTCTTTGTATATCCAAAAGCATCAATAGACTCTAAAAACATGCTTCCTTTAGGACAATTTACTAAAAAGTTAATCAATGTCCTCTCCTTCTTGTCCTTCCAACCATCTAACAAGATGGAACATCCATACTTGACCTTTGCCTGTTCGTGATCTTTTATCATGCTACGAGTGGTTTCCACTTCTTGTTTGAGAAGGGAAACCCTAACTTCATGGTAAGTAGGTGGCTTTATACCTGGACCATATTGATCAATTGTCTCTATAAACATTTTAAAGCTATCATATGTCACAACATTAAAAGGAATGTCTGCATCATACATCCATCTTGCAAAGCTTCTACAAACTCGACTCCTTAACTTTTTCTTTGCATGGTCATTCTCATCCAACCTCGTTTGCCTTCCTTTGTTCTTCAACACACATATTTCTGGGTTAGGGGTATTAAAGAGATCTATTGGGCCCATCTGTTTTGGCCCTTTGATAGTTCTAGTAGCAACAATATCACTTGCATAAGATGTGTAAGTTCTTTTTCTAATATTTGATTGCTAGGGTTGATCATCATCATCATCAAATTCACCAAATTGAAACTCATCATTTAACAGTGGTGTTATATTCCGCTTATCTTTATCATTTTTCTTCTTTTGCATGAACTCTTGAATCTTCTGTCTTGCTGATGGAGGACATCATATACAAACTTTAGTATTCCTACTTCCACCCGCTAGATGTTGTTTTGCTCCAAAAATGCCACCTTTTGTCACTTTAGCACAAATTTATTTGTAGTGTTGTTTTTATTATTAGGATCAGTTTCAAAGTATTTTCATGTAGGATTGATTTTGATACTTAAGTAACTCGACGTCAACAACATTGAGAGCTCCTGCTAAAATAAAATAGGGCAATAGCTTTATTACTCAGTAGTCAATACTGTGATATCTGTGTAAATGTATATAATATACAATAACAAAATCAGTTTATAAAACTCATAGCAACTTGCAAACCACACAAGTCACTACAAGTCACAAACAAGTCGCAACTCACGAACTCTCAAATAATTCATAAACAAACTACAAGAACTCACAAACTCAAAAACTAAGAAGAGAGAAGAAGAAAAAACTTACTAACCTTTATAGCTTTAGAGGAGAGGAACGGAGAATAGAGGACGCTGGAATCGAGAATGGCAACAATAATCGGTGATTGGGCTATCGGTGTAAGTAGAGGAGAAGTAGATTGGCGGTTAGACTATTGACGTGAGCAAAAGAGAAGAGAGTAGATGTAGATCGGTGGCTAGATTGTCGACATGAGCAGAGAAGAAGAGACAAGAAGTGGATCGGCAGCTGGAAAGCTTGAAAAGTGTGATTTTGGTGGCTGCCGGCGTTTGATGGGCTATTTTTGATAGTTGGCAGCTATTTTCGACTGTTGACAAGCTTTTCCGGTTACTGGGAAAGTGGTTTAGGTGACCGGCGAGATGAGAGGAGAAAGGGTGAAGAAGGGTTTTTTTTTAACCCTTTGACCCGATGCTGACCCTTATAAAGGGTTTGTCATTTGCAAGGCATGCCCGCCTCGTTGCCTAGGCGGAAGAGGCACTCGCCTAATAAACATAGGCATGCCTGAGGGGATGCCAAGCACTGGAACAGCGCCTGAGCCGCCTAGTGCCTAGGCGCGCCTTTGATATCTGTGGACTTTGTGTCATTGTCTCTATTTAATTGTGCTTAATTTTTCTCTTTTCAATATTACAAAGCTTGAGCTTCTATATATTATTATGAAAGAATTATAAGTTTATTTCAATTAAACTTTTGATTTTTTGGTCCTGCAGTACTCAATTTTGTGCGGACATTCGATCCCAATTAGAGAATGACTTCATGAAATCCCTACAAGTTGAGGTGAGATATTTACTTTTTTTAACAAGAAAATATATGATTGTTCTGACATTGTTGTTCAATATCTTGGAAATTTATTGTCTTTGGCTTCACCTGTATTCTTTAGGTCGCTGAAGGGGGTGAAGCGGAGGCTATTAGACCGTTGCCTTGGTACCCTGACAACCTGGCTTGGCATTCAAATTTTTCTCGCATGCAGTTGAGGAAAAATCAAATGCTTGAGAGGTAAATTGCACATAAATTAATGATGCTTTAACAATGTGATAGCTTAATAATATATAAGTTGACTGTTGATAGATTCTGGCGCTGACTGACTTGAATTTTTTTTTTTTTGAAATTCTAGTTGTTTTAATTGTACATTCCTCCTGTCAATATAGTTCTTCAATTGTTATTGTACAAACTCAGCACTAATAGTAATTTGTTTATTCATTTGCTGTATTATATATCTTTCTACATGTTTATTCATTTGTTTATTCTACATGTATGATGTATAGATGATGGAATTAATGCGCTTGTGCACACGCTTGTTTGCATTTGTTCATTTATGAAAAATATCTGGGAATTATATTAAATTAAATTAGTTAAAATTATGATAAAGATTAAGGGCATGGTGAAATTTGATTCACAAGAAATTCTAGAGAGTGATCATTTGTGTAAACTTTGAAATTAGAAACTATATAGCAAGATATTACTTTTAGTAAGTACACTTTTCAGGTAAATTTTTCTTCAAAAAGGTACATTCTTGCTTGATGTGAACAAGGATGTATTATTTGCAGGATTGTATCGGGTGCTTCTGAGAATGTAACAGGTGACCACAAAATAGGATGGATTTACTTGTAATAAAGTAATTTGATATGTGCTCTAGTGGGTTCTTTTATTTATTTTTTATTTTTTCCCAAAAATTTAAAGAGCATATATGGTGTATATTAGTTTTAACTAGATTTTTGTGAAGTTGAGTTAATCATAATGCATGGGATTATTGGTAGCCGTATGGATGGGTTGTCGGCATCTATTGTTGGATGATCATACTTTTTCTCATAATTGATAAGTTAATATGATTCTCTAGGTGCATCTCTGTTTTGTAAATGTTGATGTAAAAGATATCCATGAGCGTATAATAAAAAAGGATGATAGATTGAATTGTTGCTAAAAATTTTGGTTTCTCAAATGGTAGAAATTGACAGGGGCAGACTCAGAAGCCCCTCTGTTTTTGCACATTATTTCCTCAAAGGCTTTTTACTTTTAATAGTTTAGATTATATCTGACACACTTGTTATTAAATAAAAAAATCAAACGAACAGATGCCAGATGCAATCTCGGCTGTATAAATTGGCTTAATCCAATGTGCACATCTTGTGTCATAGAACAATGGGGCTTTTGATCCTAACACATTAATGCGTATGTACTTCTTTTCCTGTTTACCTTTTTTTTTCTCTCAAGATGCTAAGATTTAGTCCCGAATTATCATTTTATCAAAGTATCGTGTATTTTGTATCTGTCACACTTTGTTGAGAGCTGTTTGACTTTAATCTGACAGCTGTTCAAGAAATGTCACGTTCAAAATTCATTCATAAATTGATTTGATGTTGTTCTGCTACAATCAATGGCAGTGTCAATGATATAAATAACTTCTTTATCGCAAGGAATAGATATTATTCTTTTAGCTATTCTCTTGTTTCCTTATTTCTGTGTTGAATATGACCAGAAGAAGTTTGCAATTTATGTAGTTTATGTAGGTTGTCTATAATTTTGATCAACTAATTAGATTCATTTAATTGAACCAATTTCAGGTTTCATGAGTTCTTAAAGCTAGAAAATGAAATTGGAAACATCACCAGACAGGAGGCTGTTAGCATGGTGAGCCAACTTTAATCCTATGTGGTTCGCTTCCCTCCCTGGTTTAGTTCTCCCAAAACTTAATGTTCCTTGTATTGTAGGTACCCCCTCTCTTTTTGGATGTTCGACCTGATCACTTTATACTTGACAGTAAGCAACTTATTGTGCTTTTGAAAGCCTCCCTTCTTGTGTCTACTTTGCTGTTTTACGACTAGTACTGCTACATTACGGGTAGTGCTACGCGTATCTACATTTCTGTTATTACTTGCTTAAAAGGCGCCCTTTCTCGTAGTAGTTTTTGTCATGTGTATCCCGTTTCACGTAGGTGTTCATATTTTAGTTCATTGGCAAGAAATATTACCTCATACGTCTAGTGATAAACGGAATTATAGCTTCATATTTCTGACTGCTCTCTTTTATTTATGCAGTGTGTGCAGCACCAGGGTCAAAAACATTCCAATTGCTAGAGATAATACACCAATCATTAAGACCTGGAGCCCTACCAGATGGAATGGTTTGTTTTACTTATAATTATTTTCTTTTTGTGTATCTGCACTTTCCAGTTTCATTGGGTTTGTTACTCTCTTTCCTCCCTCTAATAGAATTCTTGGTAGAATGCAATCTTTTTACTTTTATATAATTTGTATTTTGCTGTTATTTTGTGAATTTTTCTTGTAATTCATTTTATTCTGGTCGCTAAATTGATCTGTTTATCGCTATATTTTGCTTTCCAAATTTGTCTTTTGCTGTTACTTTGTGAATTTTTCTTGTAATTCATTTTATTCTGGTTGCTAAATTGATCTGTTTATCGCTATATTGTGCTTTCCAATGATTAGGTTGTAGCAAATGATCTTGATGTCCAAAGATGTAATCTTCTGATCCACCAAACCAAACGAATGTGCACTGCCAACTTGATTGTCACAAATCATGAAGCTCAGCACTTCCCTGGCTGCCGCTCAAAGAAAAATTTTTCTGATGCTTCAGAAAAAGGAAATGAATTGAAGTCCGACTTCAGTCAGCTTCTATTTGACCGTGTCTTATGTGATGTTCCTTGCAGCGGAGATGGTACCTTGCGCAAGGCTCCAGATATCTGGAGGAAGTGGTTGGATATTTTTTTTAACTTGTACTTTCTTTTGACAACTGATTCTTATTAACAGTTCAATTTGGTGCTATTTAATTTTCATTGCTTTTTTGCAGGAATATAGGATTGGGCAATGGGCTCCATAGCTTACAAGTACAGATTGCCATGCGAGGTATATTACATAGAAAATCTGTACTGAGATTTCCTTACTGTTTGATGGCCATGGAACTTTAGGCTTTTAGGTATTAAGTTTTCTATCATTATTGCTTGCGTGTGTACGTGCATGTATAATATCATTATTGGTTGTGCATCTTGATGTCAGGTGGTTTTGTACTCTTACATTACTCTGGAATTGGTAATATTGTAAGCTCAAAAGCTCACATCTGGCATGTGCTTATTAGGTGCATGAGATAATTGGCCAATTGATGAATAGTTACAAAGTCAATTGCTTAGGAGTCATATGTTTTTAACCAGTAATCACGTCAATTAGAAAAGTGATGATGGACTAAGTCTGGTGGATCACCACTTTCATGAAGTTAAGAAGTCATTCCATAATATCTGTTAGTTCATATGTAGTAATGTTTGCTAGACTCATTTAGCTAATATGGTTATTGGGTGGTCTTCTTTGGTATCTCAGAAGTTTAATTGGAATGCATTTAGTAAGAGAACTAAGAATTTACAAGCTGCTGTAAGCGCACTTCTGATGTTTTCCCTGCATGTAAAAAATTTTGAAGAATTACTTACCCCATCATGTGTTAAGAACGCTCGATTTGTGTCCATTATTGCTTATAGAGATTCTTGACTACTTATGCTGCTATCTTGACGAATCTGTTGGTTTCTACTTTATAGATGTTTTTTATTTTTTATTTTTTTCCCTTTTTTCCCCCTTTCCATTCAGCAGTGCACGCCAGACTTATCACTGTCTTTTGATTACTGCAGGCATATCTCTCCTTAAAATTGGTGGAAGAATGGTTTACTCAACCTGCTCGATGAATCCAGTTGAGAATGAGGCCGTGGTCGCCGAGGTAGTGTATTGGTTATTAGATAAACTATCTTGATGAAAATACTCCAAATCTGTCAGAATGGATGATCTATAATTGAATCTTTTTGTTAGCACTACAGTGTTAATAAAATTAAATTTAGTTCTGTTGCCAGTTTAGGTCCATGTATATGTTCAATTATGTGCTAAATCTTGGGCTTGTACTTCAGAGTAATTTTATTAAAGGAATGATATAACCGGATGTGTTATTATCGTGATGTTTCCATATTCATATATGACATATTCCAGCATGTATTGAGCATATCTAGTTCTGATTTTTCTTCAAATCTATTGTAGTGGACGAATCTGTGTTTGGATTGTTTTATAATTACAATAGTAAGAAAGGTAAAATAGTTCTCTGTTGTCTATTCATATCCATTAGTATCTTATTATCTTTCTTGTAGTGAGTGCTGTCCTAGGCTTCCAATTTTGCAAGAGTGTCATTACTATTTGTTTAGAACATTTTTTCATCCGTATAATTGTTTAATAAATCAATAGTATGGCATATCAAAATCTTAAACGTATGCATACATATGTTCATACATACATTTTCTATTATATAATTTTTAATTAATATTCTTAACTATTCTTGGCCCTAATGTCTCTTCTTCAGATTTTGCGGAAATGCCAAGGATCTGTGGAACTTGTTGATGTCTCTAGTGAGCTTCCCCAACTTGTTCGCAGGCCAGGTCTCAAAAAATGGAAGGTTAATTGTTGTTTCCCCAAATTTTTGCTCCGTCCTTCATTTTCCAACGGCTGTTTTTCTATTGTTGTTGCATGCTGATGTCATTATTCTGTTTAGTATTGCTCTGCATCTTTATATTGCCACAATGATTATACAGTGAAAGTTTTTCCCACTGCCAAACATTGAGAAATTGAGCATTCTAAACCTTTCTGAATGTTGTCGATAGATGAGGATATTTCTTCCCTTTTAGAGGATACTCAAAAGTCATAGCACAAGTTTTCTACACTTTCGCAGCTAGTCTTTTGTCTCAAAGGCTTCCTCTTTAAATAGTGGTGGTGTACAATATTGAAAAACCTCTGAGGGTCAAATCATTAAATACAATGTAGTGAAAGACGATGTAAGAAAAGAGTATGTCCTAGATAAACATAGCGTAGGTATAATGCACCCTTTTTTTCCTTCTTATGCAGTATGTCATCTAATTACTAAATTGGTGGAAAGTTGAAATTCAACATGGCTTCTTGGTTTTGATAAAATCTGAGTTGGTAGATGCTGCAAATTTGAATATTTAGGATATAATTGATTTAATGCTTTGATCTCATCCAACCACGATCCTTTATTTTAATAATTGTAATTGGGTTCAGACAATTTATTGTAGTTGCTTCTTTTTTTTTTTTTTTCTACAGATGGTGGTTATTACCCATCGTTTTGTATTTTGTATTAAATCATGGTTAGAATATCTGTTTTCTAGAAATTGATTTTAAAAGTAGAACTGTATCCACTTTATTCAGTTTGTTTCCTGTTCTTTGGGAATTGTGTTCAGTTTTGGGGTTTTCAGTAATAAAATGTATATATTGTCATATGAATTTGATAAATAGTTAATGTGTTGGACCTTCAGATTTCAATGTTCAATCTAATGCTGAAGTTCCATGTTCCTTAAGATAAACTAGTAGCCAGTCTTTTGTTGGTGATTTTAGAGTGGTGCAATTATATCTTGGGGAGGTAAAAGATTGTGAAACTAGGATTTTTCACTGCTCTCTTCAAAAATTGCAGTACCAGTCAAATGAATATATAATCTGTGTAGAGTAATATTACTTACTGGATTTAACTGATAATGCTAATATGAATCAAATATTGTGCCTGGAATAAAAATCCTCTTTTATTTTATTTTATTTTTTATATTATATTTTTATTTGAGACAAGAAATCTTGTTTTGACATTCAGTTTTATGTGTTTGTTTGTTTCCTTACAAATTTCGAATACTTAAGTATCCTTTAATTCTTGTGCATGCAGGTACGTGACAAGGGCATCTGGCTAGCTTCCTACAAACATGTTCGCAAGTACCGTAGAACAGGCATTGTTCCCAGCATGTTTCCATCTGGCAGGACCCATACAGACCCAACTGATGATTGCTCTAAGCATGAGGATGCTAATATAAGTTCTGAAGATGGAACTAAGCCAACGGTTGATGCTCTCACTTCATCTGATGAATTAGATGAGGAAGTATCTGATCTCCCATTGGAACGTTGCATGAGGTTAGTACCTCATGATCAGAACTCGGGAGCCTTTTTTATTGCTGTCCTCCAGAAAGTTTCCTCACTACCAGGTAATAAAATAGTAAGTCATCATTGTATATTTTGATATAAGAAGTGCTGTATCTATGATGTTCTGCTGATGCTTTAACGTCATTCATTCTCCTTTCCCTCTGGTATGTGCAACTTGCTTTTCTTTTTACATTGTGAGAGCATCTATTGAACAGGCAAACATAAATTAAACTGGCATTGTGATAAACATCTGTTTCTCTAATTCTGAACTAGATACCCCTGAATTGGCATCTCTAATTCAATATGTAATGTATTGTATGATTATTATTTACTTATTTTTCATTTTTTGCTGCAGCATTGCAGGAGAAACCCATCAGTCCTAAAGAGAATTTGGTCTCTAGCAATGATGAACAAAATAAAGAATCATCAAATCAGGTCACTGAAGATACAAATGGACTGGAGGTTGATGTAGCAGATGATACAAACGAAGAGTTTACCGAAAAAGCTTTAGAGTCTAATTTAATTGATAATGAAGAGGATGTGGCTGCTTTGGAGCCTGATCCTTGTGATACCTGTGAAAATAATGAGTCTGAGGAAGCTGAAGTGCCTGTTGAGAAGGAAACTGATTCTAAAATAACTGGAGGGAAGAGGAAGTTACAGATTCAAGGCAAATGGAGAGGGGTTGACCCTGTCATTTTTTTCAAGGATGAAACAATTATCAATAGCATAAAAACATTTTATGGCATTGAAGAGTCCTTTCCACTCAATGGTCATCTCGTTTCAAGAAACAGTGACAGGAATCATGTGAAGAGAATATACTATGTTTCAAAGTCAGTCAAGGATGCTCTTGAACTAAATTTCCGGGTTGGGCAGCAACTTAAGATAACTTCTGTTGGTTTGAAGATGTTCGTAAGTATATCAATTCACTAATAGAATCTGCCTTACACTTTTACATGTTGCTTTTGTATATGCTAGTATTAGCTTCCAAAAAAAAAAAAAAAATCAGTGAGTCACAGACTTACCTTGCTGTTGTACAGCTTCTTTCTTCTTTATCCCTTATAGAATGCAATTTCTAAGGACATTGCTCAAGCCTTTTTTGTTCCTCATCCCACACCGTGCACAAACTCAAAATGGAATTAAATCCCTTCTAAGGATGGTGTGAAGGACGTTTCTTTACATCTCCTAGTTCACCATAAATGATCTAACCTGCAATGCTAACGCTTAGGGAAGCAAACCCATTTATTTTGAAATTGATGTATCATTTTCTTAGTTGTATTTGACTGTTTTTAATTTAAAACAATGAATAGGAATCATATTAGCATGAATTACAGTAAAAATTATCCAGAGATCAATTACTTGTACAAAATCTCAAGCAATTTTGTGTCTCTTATATCAACCTAATTTGGAGCTCTCTGTTTTCTACACACAGGAACGGCAAACATCGAGAGAAGGTAACTCTGCACCATGTTCATTTAGGATATCATCTGAAGGATTGCCGGTGATTCTCCCATACATCACCAAACAGATCCTACCTGCATCCCCAGTGGATTTCAAGCATCTTTTGCAGTATAAAACCATAAAATTTGCTGACTTTGTTGATGGTGAGTTTGGTGAGAAGGCATCCAAGCTAATGATGGGTTGCTGTGTGATAGTACTGGGTAAAGGTATGTAACACATTACCTACCTGTATGTCAACAGAATAGGTTCAATACATGTGTATGTTTACCCTAATATTGACCTTCTGCAGGTACCAAAGCTTCATCAGATCCGATCCTAATTGATGAATCAACAATAGCCATTGGATGCTGGAAGGGTAGGGGCAGTTTGAGTGTGATGGTCACAGCAGTTGACTGCCAAGAGCTGCTGGAAAGGCTATTAATACGCATGGAACCTGAAAAGTGTGATTCATCATTGCCGGAAAACAATATTCATACAGATGAAGGGAAGAATGCAAACGAAAATGGAAAGAGTGAGGAGCCAGAAAGTATTAAAATGGCTAAAAATAGTTGAAGAAATTACAAATTTTCATTGGTCTCTTATTTCTTAGTATTTTAGTTAGTAATGCTTTTCTGGCTATTGAGATGGCTTAAAAACACTTTCTTTTAATTTGTAATTTAAGGTTCTACAATTTGTTCACATGTTTTCACTTATTTGCCGTGGTTGGCTAACGCAATTTTGAGGATGTTATAGTATATTTGCAGCTAAAATATATTCTCTTCTGGTTTCATTATAAATTCGGCAAATCATTCGACTTCATTATCACACAAACAGACGAAATCAAAGGATCATTTTATCAATTGGACTTTAATAACCTTTTGAAAAATAAGAAAGGAAAAAAAATTCGGCCGGATACCGCCACAAAATATATGAATTCGACAATCATATTTTACTTAGAAAGTCTATAAGTATAGAATTAATTAGAAACTTTCTTCTCCATTATTATTTGTATTGCTTATAATAATTATCCGTTACTTTATAATCAAACAAAATTTTAAAATAACGAAAATAAAAACGGAGATTTTAGGGTCTGTGTATGTACAAGAAGAAGAGAATAACATTGGATTTTAAAATTGATTTAAACTGTTTTCAAAACTTCTTTTTGTCCTTGCTAATATTAAGGTTAAAATTGCCATTAACAATAAAAAAAAAAAATAAAGTTTAAAAGATGCTTATGTTATTTCCCTGGCTTGAATGTTGTCATTTTTCATACACAAAACACATCTAAAGTTGAACGTGCTTACACAAATCTTAACTTGATCATTTGTTAAGGAAGAAGAAGAATTCAATAGAAGATATGAAGAATAAGAATCCCCAAAAAGATGAAAATTTGAATACATGAAAATTGAGAAAACTTAGGGTCCGTCTAACATATATTTTCTGTTTTCTGTTTTTCAAAAATACAAATAAAAATGAAAATAGCATTTTAGGTTTTGTTTTTGAATTTAAAAGCACATCTAAAAGCGTTAACTGAAACCTTTATTCTGTGTCTAATAACAATATTTAAAAACTTTTATTTTTTTATTCTTTAATTTTTAATTTTTTAATTTCATTTATTTTACCTTTCTAATGAAATCGTAGTAGACTTATTTTAATAATATTATTAAAATATATTTTATTATTATATTAAATCATATAAAATATAGCTGAATAATAATAATAAATTATTAAGCTTAAAAAGAAATGCAGAAATTGTAAAAAAAAATGTGGAAGAAGAAGAAGAAGTCTGGGTAGAGAAGGAGAAGAAGAAAGAAGAAGAAGAATAAATATGGGTAGAGGAGGAGAAGAAGATGGAGGAGAGAAGGCCAGAAAAAAAATTTTGACAGTGGTGTTTTGACAAAGGAAGAAGGGGGAAAATTTAGTTGAAAAACATAAAAAACAAAATAGATTTTTTTTTTTTCATGTTTTTTTTTATTCTTCTCACTTAAAAATGTTTTTCTTGCTTTTTTATTTTTTTTAGAATAATATGAGAAACAATTACCAAACACGTTTCTGTGTTTTCGAAAAATAAAATAAAAAAAAAACTCTCACAAAAAATGGATACAGGTCAAGTCTTTAAAGACATGATTGAAGTTGAAAATATTAAGAGTGAACACTACACGGCAAAAATCTTCACACACTTTTAGTTGAAAAATTCTTTTAAAAATTTGAAACTTAAGGAGTTTTTTGTTTTTTTTTTATTTGAAGATTGAATAATTTTGAATATTATTGAAAATTAAATAGTGATTGAATTATGAAACATAGAGAATACTTTTTTTTTTTTAATTCTTCTAATGTCAGAATATATTATTATTTTTTAAATTAAAACATTTGAAAACAAGTACTTTTATGTTTATACCATTATAACTATTAGTCATAATATACTTTTATTTTAAAATATATATATAGCAAAAAAAATAAATCAGTTACTAAATCATAACCAAATTAATCTATATATTTCTAATTTTATATAAATGTAGTTTTTATTGATAATAATAAATATATATTGCTTTAATTTAGAATAGTTTAAGAAAATATTAAATTCACATAACTTATATATTCTTTATAAGTTATAAAATATATATTGTTAAAATCACTACACAAATATAAAGATTTAAGTTACTAGTAGCAATATGAAAAAATGATAATTTGTAGGATGTCAATAAAGATTAAAAAAAATGGAAATATATAGCTATTAACATGATAGTTATAGAAAAATATAATAATAATTATGATTAAATGATTAGGTGTTACATCATAAGTTAAGATTTCTACTTTTTATTTTAAGTTGTGCTTTTAGTAATTTTAAGTTATTTTATTGCTTAAAAACAAACAACCTTTAAAAGGATTTATAACTTAATATTATTTATGCTTTTTGATATTACAAACATGCCATGTAGATATTAATGTTAATCCCTATCATGTGCTGATGTAGACATATACCCAAGCACAATCATTGAATGCAACATTATCTTGGGAGAGAGTCCATTTTAAGCCAAATGAATTATGTTAGAACTTGGGTGAACTCCTTTGTAGGAAGTTAGGTTTAAAGTGTAATGATTTGAAGTAACCTACGGATAGATGAGTAAGTTTGAGGTTTAGACCACTAGAGGGATTGGTTAGAACTTAGTAGGCAACATTAGGAGACTAAGAATGACAGACCAAGTCAAATAGCTTATATGCTAGAACTTGATTTAATAATGGATTTTCATAGGCTACACTAAGGATCTCATGGTTTTTCCCATTTAAGTTTCCACATAAAAAAAAAAAAAAAGATCTGCATTTATGGATAATTAATTTTATGCTATAAGTATTATTGTTGCTTTGATTTTTATTTTTATAATAGGTTTAAGTCTTTGCATAATAATGTTAAACTCTCAGCATCAATTTTTGTTCATCATCTAGTCGCAAAGAATCTTTACATTGTTGTGATGCGAAAATGTCCACATGGACACATAACTATCTTGTTTGTTCAAACTCTTGGGCCATTTGATCCTCTTGAGGCAATCCGCACAATTTCGCAAAGATTAGGGATCGAGCAGGTTATTTTAGTTCTAACTCCAATAAACTTGATCCAATTCCAATTAACTCTTAATCATTTGGATTCAATCTATTATTATTATTATTATTATTTGGAAATCAATCTACGAATTTAAGTTGATTTAACTAAAAAATTAAAATCGCACACTTGAGTATAAAATAAATATATAATTAAATAATTGATACATTTAAGTCTTAGCAATTCAAGAAATGCATTTCTTAAGTTTACTCATTGACAACCTAAATATTATAACTCATAATCATAAGTTCATTATTTAGTCCAGGGTTGGACATGCCAATTGTTATATAATGGATGTATTATTTTATAAACGGTACATAAAATTATCTATATTTACTGTTATATATGGTAAGAGCCATAATGTTCACATCTATAAAAATATATTTATATGATAAATGAATTAATAATATCAAATTGTCAAAAAATTACATTCTGTTGACAACTCAAATCTTATAACTCATAATCATAAGTTCATTATTTATTTCGAGATTGGATATACAAATTATTATAATGTGAATCTATTATTTTAAAACGGTAAATAGACTATACCATTCACATGATCCACTTTAATACATCACATATGCCGGATCTTGTTGTTTAAGGTCTCCATTGGATGAATTTAGACTTATCACTCTCAATTGATTAAAAAAAAAAAAAACACACTTGTATCAAATAAACAATAAACCTGAATATATCTATAAAAAACACACACATTACTGGCATGGTAATTAAAAGAATTAAAAACTTCATTTAGTTCCATGAGATATCAAAAATTATCAGACTTTTAAAGTTCAACATTTACTTCCAACACCTTCAAAATACCAAAACTGATCCTAACTAAATCTTTCCCTCTCATTTTTATCGATCCTCTACTTCATACAATAATTAACTAATATCAAATTGACCCATAATTAAACTAGTTGTATTCAAATAAACAAGCACAAAATGTAAAATTCAAGCATCTGCATTAATACAAGGCAACTTTCTATTTCCATATCTCAGGGCATGGAATTAATCATCTGCTACGCAAGCCAAACTAAACAAATGTGGAAATATACAAAACAAATACATCATCACACCTCCCAAAAATTGTTACACGGAACCCAGAACTTGACATTTTGCAACCAGGGTATCCAATATAACTTCATGTTCTACAGCACATGTTGCTCTTTGGTGGGATTTCTTGCGCAGGGCCAGGGACAACAATCTTCTTGCCAGCAAGGGATGCAGGGGTGCTGCCATTGCCTTGGCTTTCGCCGGCAGTTAGATTCTTCCTGTTTACAATGTTAAAAATCTCAGTCAATACAGTCATGAAGGCAGTCTCCACATTCGTTGCATCTAGCGCTGAGGTCTCCAGAAAGAACAGTCCTTCCTTCTCCGCAAATTCTTTGGCATCCTCTGTTGGAACTGCCCGTTGGTCCTGGAGATCACTTTTGTTCCCAATCAGAATGATGACAATGTTCTTGTCAGCATGGCTCCGTAGTTCTTCCAGCCAACGGGGTATGTGATCAAAGCTCTGCCGTCTGGTAATGTCGTAAACCAGCATCGCCCCAACCGCACCTCTATAATATGCACTCGTTACAGCTCTATATCTGCACATTACACCAAAACATCATAAACCAAGAAAACCATCATTTCACTAAAGAGAATTTAATAAATCCTCAATCCAAAAACAAATTGTTGATTAATTCCATAAGCCCTTTAAAACTAAACGAATTGGGTATACATCATCAACCCATTTCTTTTCATCAATTTGCTTATGTAATTACAATTTAATTAGGTCAAAAAATTTAAATCACTAAGCCAATGGATATTCGGTCGGTCCACTTATTATATATCAAAAATAAAGCTCCAAAATTTATACTAAAACTAAATATAAAGATAGCATCAAAGGAATTTGATAATTCCACATCACACATAATGGAGATCCATTACTATTGTACAGGAATCATACAATTTTAATCAAATACAATAGATTTGTACAACTATTTAAGCCCATTTTCAAAATTCTAAAACCACAAAGATAATAAATAAACAAATAAAGGACAGAGGGTACCGTTCTTGTCCAGCAGTGTCCCAGATCTGAGCCTTGACGCTCTTATGTTGGATGACTAAAGTACGAGTTTGGAACTCGACTCCAATAGTGGCTTTGGAGTCCAAGCTGAACTCGTTGCGAGCGAACCTGGCAAGTATCTGAGACTTGCCAACAGCAGAGTCACCGATCAGGACCACCTTGAAAACGTAGTCTACTTTCTGATTGGCCGCATCTCCGTAGCCTCCTCCAGTGGCCATTATTTGCACTCGAGATCCAAGTGATTGAAAAAGTGGTTGGGTGTGGTCGATCTGGGAGATGATTGATCGTGTTGTGTGTGTGGGTGCTGATGATAGTACTAAGATAGTGGGGGTTCTAATTAATAATAATTAATAAATTAAATTAAAGGGAAAAGCCGCGGTGTCAGGTGGTGCTGGCATGCGTATGTCTAGGATGAGCTGTCTGATTTCTGATTTGATCTTTTTTTTTTTTTTCTACGTATACTGACTACTGTCACGGCCAATCGTCTTCTTGCAAGGCTAATTTTTATATTTACTAGGTATAAATATGCAAACCGTTGTCGTTTTATAAAAATATATAAAATACCACTGTGGCCCATGCAGGTTTCGAACCTGCGACCTTCGCGTTATTAGCACGACGCTCTAACCAACTGAGCTAATAGGCCCAATTGAAGGGTTAATTTAACGTTTATATATATAATTAATTTTACATTGGCCAATATAGACCATTGCAGGGTTCGAATGGGATTGGCTTGGAAGGGTCAAAACTTACAAGTTAGAATGCGTTATTTACAAACACTGGCAGCTTTGGAAAAGTAACATTCACATTCATAAAGGGGCTTTATTTATCACCAAAAAACTTTGGTAACTTAAGTTAGCAAAGCACTTCCAAAAATAATGAATTAAATTAGCAAAGAAAACAAAGTATGTGTACTTTCACTTTTAAGTTTTAACTAGCTCTCTCTCTTTGACTTCGTTAATTGGACTAGATTACAAATAAAGATTTTAAAATCTTATTTAATTAAAGTGAGTGTTATTTGAATTGTTTACATCTAAAACAGTAATTGAAGTTTGAGAAGATACACAGAAAAACATATTTAGAAATATAACCGTTGCTAAGAGAGTTGTTAAATCCTTATCAATAAACATAATTCATGTATATATATAAGAGCTGGAAGATATTTCTCGATTATTAATTAATTTGATTTGATGGTTGATTTTAAACTTATTTAATTAAAAGCCACATATAATTTATATGTTTTAATGGAGAGTCTAATTGACCTAGAAACAAATTACTCATAAATAATAATATAATACTAATAAAGAGATCACAATGTGTGAAGGTCGAAAACTTTGATCAAGTTACATCACTAAAATTTATGATATTGACACAGCATTTCAACGGACCAAAAATATATTAATCCTCTTCGGAATACAAAAACAATATCCGACCAAACCAATTAAAGAGACTAGTTCAGTAAAGTTATAAAATCAGGAGGCGGGAGCACGACACAGAGGGCATAAAGGTTTGTTTTGGAGCCATCTAGTAATGCATGTTGTGTGAAATTGATGAGAGCAGGGAAGTCGAGCAACAATTTCACCAATATCAACACTCTCTAAACAGATGCAACAGTCTGTTGAAACCTCCACTTTCTCTTCTTTGAGCTTGATTGCTTGATCAACAACCCTCATACTGACTTCCAATAATTCACCATCCAAGATTATTGAATCATCCAACTGTGGCAATCCTCCCTCCGAAGATTCACCATCCAAGACCATCGAATCATCCAACCGTGACAATCCTTGCGCCAAAGATACAGCATCCAAGACTATCGAATCATCCAAAAACAGTGGTTGTCTGAATTGAATGATGGTCAAATCCAATTGGATTGGCACCAATGCCAGATATCTGTTTCTGTTTCTAATCAACCGAGCACTGTCTAAAACAGAAAGTACCAAGTCTTGCAGAGTGTAAACTGGGATTGGAAGTAGTAGCCCAGTAGGGCATTGGCGGAAGAGTTGCACACCATTGTCACATAAAAATCCACCAGTACTCAAGTTTACTGGGATTTGTTCTGCCAATAGAATTCTAGTCAAGAATTCTCCCATTCCTTCTTCAGATAAAAACACCCCATTTTCCTGGTAGAACGTTGTCCGTAGCACTCCATTATTGCGATTGACATGCAATTCAATCACGAAACCAGAGCAAACAGTGTGCCAGATTTCATTATAGGAAATCCTGTTCAGGATTTCATTGTTTTGCCGAAATTCCAGTTGGTAATTGGCCATGTTTGAAGAAATCTGGGGTTATGTTTCTGAGAAAATTGAGATGAAACGGAGATTTTGCAAAGCCTATAAAAAGGGTTTAGGGAGAGAGAATATGGAGAAGATATTTGAAAATTTTTTAGTTGTTCATCGCGAGAACCATACTCCTTTTATAAGAAGAGAATAAGCTTAATCCTACAATCAATAGGAAACCTAATCAAATAAAATAAGAAAATATAATACACAAATATAATTAATAAAAGTAGGAAAGCCAAATATTGTACTATTCCTAACTAATATAGGATTGTCAAAAAGAAAATATAATATAAAAATATAATTAATACGAGTAGGAGAGCCGAATATTGTAACATTCCTAATTAATATCGGAATGTCAAAAAAGTCCCATGTAGTTAGTTGAAAAACCTAGTTAATATGGGAATGTCAAAGAGTAACGGATATTTTCTTGAAGAGCCCGCAACTGTCTCTCAAGTCGTTCCCTTTGTTGAGCCGTTGTTTGCCCTCCTCGCGTCTCAACAATGCTGACAAAACGTGGATGGACGAGTACTTGCTTGAAGCAAAGCCTGAGAATCTGGGGGATATGATAATCCAGCCGCCAAGCATTTCGATACGGAGGCGTTTCAGCATCCGGCTTGTGAGAGAACCAAGGGCAGGCACGTGAAGTATGTGTTTTTGTGAGGCAAAGGTATCCGAGAGAGTCACCTGCTCGCTTGAAGAATTTGATGTTTCCTGATGATGATATGGATAAGCTTGTCAGGAAGGAGCGCGAAACGCTTGTCCAGTAAGTTTGCTTCTCCTCTTCATTTGTTTATAGTTTTGCATGTTTGGTTTGATATTTATCAACTCGGAATGTAATTTTGAATTACAATATTGTAAGAGATATCTGAGTAGGTGTGGTGATTTGGATTAGATGTTGTATCATGTGCCTTGTTGCTCCTAGTAAAATGTATGGTGCTTGATCTTGAGTTTTACTAAACCTCTACTTTGATGCTTTCGGATTTATTATTGCGCTGGATGGCTTCTCGTTGCTTAGAGTATGAATCATCATCCAATCGGGACACCAGAAATTCCTTTCGTGAAATGGCTCTCAGTTGTTTTGGTGTTTCTAGGACAGGAAATAGTTGTTGAGGCATGGCTTTAGAAGTTTAAGTGTTTAACTCCACTTTGACTAAACTGGTACCAATCAACTAAAGCCACCAATTTCTTACTACCTTCTGTTTTGTTGCCTAATTCTTCCAAACTTTGATGATGTTGGTTCTTTTATACCTGTCTTAGAATCAATTAGTTTAGCATCTTATATTAGATCAACAAACTACCAATGTGTTTCCCAAAAATAAATAAATAAATAAACTACCAATCTCACGTGCATGAATCTCTACATACTTGGAGCTCTGTAGGCTCCGAACCACAGAGTGCTGCATTTTCTGCCTCTTGCTGTTGTTTGATAAACAACTGATATATGCAGAATGTATTTCTTATATTCATAGATAGACCTTGTATGAGCTTTCTTGGTTATGCCTGCTTTATGTTTAGCAGAAAGATGACATTTCTTGTCCATGCCTACAACTCCTTGCCCCATTGTGATTAAGTTGGGAGTTGACAATTGAGCAACTGCAACAAAAGTAACACTATCCCAGCTGGTTCAGAATCTGGCTGCTGCATGGTAGAAATGCTTCATTTTTGCTATTGGAAGCCGGATGCTGAACTTGCTTAGTCATTATATTTGAATCTTATTTAATTAGTAATACATAATAGGAAATGGTTTATTTGATTCTTCAGGGTTTCTGGTGGCTCCCTTCTTATAAGGGATGGACACTGAGAAGGCAACTGAAGTAATAACTGAGTGATGACTAAGACCAATCTATCAAAAGTTGTAAAAATTGGCTTGAGAATGAATTTGTCATTTACAAGGTACTGCAACTGCAGGCAAAAACGTTAGATGAGTAAAACCTAATACAGTAAATTTATGAAGCTCTAATAAGGTTTGTTTGGAGTGAAACAGAAAGACAATGAAAATGTCAGGAATTAATTGGTCAAGTATAAAGTTTTTATTAGATGCCACTTATGTTAATAGGGGTTATCATGTTAGCTGGGAGTTTATGTCTATGAGAAGACAAAGCCTCAACAGCCAAAAAGGAAGAATGAAGAATGAAAGTCACTAATGTAAAAGCAAGCACACGATTCAAAAATCTGTAACATGGTTTGGATTCTTTTGCCTAATTTTGTAATTCTGTTAAAATGTTGCTTGTTTGTGGGCTCCTTGTACCCGTAAGACAGCAATGTTAGCATACATATCTCACTCTTGCAGCATTTTTAGTTATGTAAATAAAATTTTAGACTTCACCTTCCAGTTCTATAGGACAAATGCATTAACACTACTTATATTGTACAATTTTGTTGTAAATTTATCTTCTGTAATAATTTTGGTTTTTGTAAAATGATTGACAGTCTCATGGAGTATAATGGGTACTGTTACGTTCAGGTGTGTGCTCTGGTTGGTGTTAAGATGATGACTGGTGGAGATATTATAATGAGTACTGAATTTGTGTTGTTATCTTCAGGTCTGTATATTGGGCTCTGTTCGGGGCTATATATTTGTGTTTGGTTTGCCAGAAGTATACTGTGTTCTTTTTGAAATATTTGGGATGGATCCAGAAGATGAGGACTGCCAGCCGAAGTTAAGAAGACAACTTGAAGATGTAGATTATGTATCTGTCGAATTTGAAGGCAAGAAGCTCAGTTGGCAAGATGTCGCTGCTTACAAGGCAAGCTTTTTTTTTTTTTTAATTTTTAAATTAATTTTTTTAATGTATGTGGTGTTATTGAAGGTAGAAATATAGATGAAAAAGTTGCCTTTATCTTAGCCTGGGGATTTAATTTATTAACATTAGATGAGTTATGCTGGAAAGATTATACTTAAATAAATGTGAGAGGCAGTTTTGGAATCAAAGAGACATCAGTAACATTTGAAGCTGGTTGCTGAGATCATGAGTTATTAAAGAGTGATGTAATGGGTTTGGCTACAATTTGATTTTCTACCAAAATTGGGGATTTTATTACTGTGTTCTGTTCGAAGTAATCCTTTAGTTAATGACTATTTCCATTACAACAGCCTGAAGATGCTCTCTTTGTGCACCCAAGGCTTTTCAGAGCTGGTGTTCCACCAGGTATGCGTCAGTTACAAGGAAATGTGTGGGATTTTGACAGCAGACCGCAAGTTATGGAAACGTTGGGATATCCGTTGGTAGTAAAAGACAGAATTCCAGAAATTACTGAAGCCAGGAATGTTGAACTTGGACTTGGGCTACAGGCAGTCTCTTTGGTCCCTGTCATATGCTAATGCGATGTATATGTATGTATAGTACATTTGTTGATTTTTGACCCTAAGCTATGATGAGTTCTTATGCGAGCTGTTTAGATGGGATGTGGAGGTAGAGTTCATGTACATTGTTCTTGTATATGTGGTCTTCTAACTATAATACTAGTCATAACAAGGGTTGATGAAACAGATATTTGTTGAGTAGATTGGCTCAATATAGGAGATTAATCCTGATTCTGTTCACATCAATTATCATTATCATATGCTTAGCGTTTTTATTTCTATAAAATTCAATAAATACCACTGTGTTTAATCAATCTATTCATTCAACCATAAAAAGACGAAATTGTGAAAGAGTTAAAAAGTTTTTTTGGTTCATTTGATTAATATCTGCATATGGAATATATGTCTTCTACTGAATTTCTGGCAGGTTAAGATATTCATCTGACTGCTTGTTTTCGTTTTTTTTTTTTTTTTCTTGTCACTGGACTGCAGCTTTGTTTCTTGCATCCATCAAAGCATAAGTGTAAGCACCCTCCGTTTTGCTTTGAGCAGCTGGAATATGTTGACCAAAAGATCCAGGTTGATGATTTTTTCTTGCATTAGCACAATTAAATTTTGAGCATGTTTACACAAGTACTAATGTTTTACTTATTTAATTCAAGTACCAGTCTGTTTTTATCCACCATTTGAAATAAAGCATCAAACAAAGGAAAACAGGATGAAAGCAAAACATTTTCTGGTATTTGAGTTGTATATCCTATTTATGTTTGTCCATTTTTAACTATTCTAGGATCTTGTAATGGCTGAGAGGTTGCTAATGAAGCATTTAGATGCCCCTGGACTGTGGCTACAGGAGAGACACCGACGAACTCTTATGAACAAGTTTTGTGGTAGATATTTGAGGGAAAAGAATCTTCATCGTCTTATCATATACTCTGAACAGGTTCAAGATGCTTACGAGCACAATCGAAGACTAAGAAACCCTGCCAATACTGCCATTCAACAAGATCTTCACGGGCTTTCCTACACTGTATATGGAAAGTAAGGGGCCTTATGTTTGAGGTTTTTTATTTTGAGCAAATCCAACCTAAAGTTGTGTGAATATATGAGAAAATTGCAAAAAAATTTTCAATTTCTTACTTCAGCCTTGAAATTTTTATAGTAATACAGCTGCATCACCTCAACAGCATTTAATATAATATAAGATTTTTTTCTTTTTTAATTTTTATGTTGCAGAAGGTTTCCCAAGGTATAATTGTGACAAATTACGGGTTCATGGCAAGAGCATGAGCTACTCAAGGTTTCTGCCGATTTTTTAAACCAGAACCCTCTTAAGGCATCACTTGTATGATAGTGGTGATTTCACATGCCTTGGATTGGTATTCATGTTCTTAGAATGGTAACTAACATGATTTTGGAATGAAAATTCAAGGAAGGATATAGAAAATGTTTTTGGAATGAACATTCATTGAGTAACAATGTAAATGTTTCTAGAAGAATATTGTGATACTAGTTCAAAAACCAAACTAGCAGCAAACTGGACAAGTTTTTAATAGACATAAAACTTAAAATTTACAGTAAGAATATCAAGAATGATATTATCAAACAATGAGATATTGGAGAAAACCACAAAATTTTGAAAAATTACAGTTTACAGTATCAAATTTGTCGCCAATTGTGCAAATTGAGCACCGGATTTGAAGAAACCATTTTTGTGCACGTTTTTTAGAGGTCTACCGTGTTGGTGTGAAGAAATAGTTTTTCAAGATTTCATTATTTTGCCATAATTCGAGTTGGTAATTCGTCATGTTAAAGAAATTTGGATTCATGTTTATAAGGACATTGAGATGAAACAAAAGACCCTCTTTATACGAAGTTTTGCAAACTTGTTGAGCATCTCCAATGCTAATGTGGATTGTTTTTCACAATCCATTGTCATGTCATCAATGTCTAAAGAATTGTTTCTTATATAACATTGAATAACAATTGATAGGCAGTGAAATTATAAAATATTCTCCAATGCTTTTATTTAAAATTCATATTTTGCTGATGTGTTATCTTTTTTTCATTTTTTTTGAACCCCCCAAAAAAAAAAAAAAACAAACTCTTAATAAAAAATAAACCAATTAAACTTTATACAACACTCTATACAAAGCTCTCTCTCTCATTAGATGCCTGTTCATGTCCTCACCTTTTGATTCAATTAAACTCATCTTGTAAGTCTTATGTTATGTTTCATTATTTTAATTTCATTATTAAACCCTTATTTGCATGATGTTTCTCTATTTTTTTTTTCAATATGTGTTAATAAAATCGACATTGTTACTTGATTTGTTTAATCAGATTTATTTTTTTTCTTATATTTTCAGCAAATTCTCTACTGTTGTATTAAGTTATTTTTTATTAATCATATAAATATAATGTCAGTTAATATATATGAATGAAATTGCATATCACCTGTTTGACAAAATTACTTATTTGCTGATAGAAGTATTTTTGCCACAATGTGCTTGTTTCCTGCATAGAACTTTGTTCGTGCATTATTTAATTATGATGTTGTTTCATTTTTAAGTTCGAATTATAGGAATTTTGTCTCTCTTGTAATCTTATGTTGTTCCTTAATTATATTACTTGGCTTAAAAATAGTATAGAATGTTATTTGATTATTGACAGACAATGCAGCTGTACTTTTATACTGGAATGCTGCTGAACTGTAGACTTTGGTTATTTGATAGCAACCTAAAGTCTCTACTTCCCACAATCCATTCTGGAAGTGCTTTTAGAAGTATCAGAACATTGTTACATGATTCTTTTGTTTTCTTTTTAATGTCTGGTTGAAATAGACAAATGTGTTATGGTATATGTTAAATGCCTACTGGGGTAAATTCTTTACTGTTGTATTGAGTTATTTTTTATTAATCATATAAATATAATGTCACTTAATATATATGAATGAAATTGCATACCACCTGTTTGACAAAATTACTTATTTGCTGATAGAAGTATTTTTGCCACAATGTGCTTGTTTCTTGCATAGAACTTTGTTCGTGCATTATTTAATTATGATTTTGTTTCATTTTTAGTTGAGTTCATATCTAGTTGTTGTATATATATAAAAGATTATATTTTTCATAATTTTTTTAATAGGTATAATTACAATGCAATGTCTTCATCAAATTTTGAATATAACTCCGATAGTTCCTCATCAAGCAATGATTCACTTTCAATGACCAAACGGATATTCGATGAGCATGTAGAAAATGATAGCTTAATGTGTACAAAGATGACTCATGAGATGGTTCAAACCATTGCAATCCATGTTCCAATAATAGTTTCAACAATGTTGATTGGTAAAAAACGTCCTCATGGGGGCTCGACACCCGGTAGACGTTATATTCATCGTGATAGAAAGGAGCGTCATGATTTAATTATTAATGACTACTTCAAAGGTGAGCAGTCAAAGTATACAGGGGAACATTTTCGTCGTCGATTTTGGATGGATATTGAATTATTCAAACGCATTTTACAAGCAATTGAAAATTATTATGTTTATTTCACACATAAGGTAGATGCAGTTGGAAAAGACGGGTTGAGTCCTTTACAAAAAATGATAGCAGTTGTGCGAATGCTTGCATATGGTTGTGCGGCCGATCTACTAGATGAATATGTTCAAATAGGAGAAAGCACTGCAATCGAAAGCCTAAAGCACTTTTGTGATGCTGTCATAGGAGTTTTTGAAGAACAATATTTAAGAAAGCCAAATGAAGATGATATTGCAAGGTTGCTACAAGAAGGAGAGGATCGAGGATTTCCTGGTATGCTTGGGAGTCTTGATTGCATGCATTGGCATTGGAAGAATTGCCCCACAGCTTGGCATGATACGCATACTAATGGTTTTAAAAGAGTTCTTACTCTCATTTTAGAGATTGTAGTTTCAAAAAATTTATGGATTTGACATGCGTTCTTTGGCATGGCTGGTACTAATAATGATGTTACTGTTTTGGATAGATCTCCATTGTTTGATGATCTAATTAATGGTGTTACACCATCGTGTGATTTTGTAGTACAAGGTCATCACTACAATATGGGGTATTATCTCTCTGATGGAATTTACCCACAGTATGTCACTCTAATTCAAACAATATCTCAACCGTCTTCTCTTAAAGAAAAATTATTTGCCAAACACCAAGAAGCTGTGAAAAAGGATGTAGAGCGAACATTTGGAGTGTTGCAAAGTAGGTGGCATATTGTTAAAGGTCCAGCACGTATGTGGAATGCAAAAGATCTTAGAAAGATAATGAAGACTTGCATCACCTTGCATAATATGATCATTGAGAGTGAGCATAATCAAGGAATTAACCCTGAAAGTTGGCAACCTCATGGAGATGAAATGGTTGAAGATGTTCATCTAGAGCACAATTATACTTTTATTGTCTCTAGAATGATAGATAGAATGAAACAAGTTCGAGACAAAAGGGTGCATAAGGATTTAAAGATCGATCTTATCCATCATTTGTAGGACATATATGGCGGTCAACAAGCAGCTTGATAATTTTTTAAGTTTGATGGTAATGGTAACATTTTGGATTTATTTGGTGTGACTGTACCTTATGGATTTCTTTGGCAACAGTTTGGATAGATAAATATATATATTTTGTCTCATATCTTTTAACTATGCTTACTCAGTTAGTGGTGCTTTGATGCTAGTTTATTTTACTCATGCATGGACTGTTTAGATATTGAAATTATACTCATTCAAGTAGATTTTGTTAAGTTTTTGGGATGCTGCTGTGTATCAGTCATTCTCTAGTTTGAGATTTGTTACATAAGAGTTGAGTATTATGATTGAAATTTAGTTTAGGTTTTGATAATGCATGTGCATGTATTGCAGAAAGTTTACAGTAAATTTTTAAAATTACATATAAAAAATTTTATAATTCTAAATATATATAAAAAAAAAAAAATTGGAGAAAAAGTGATAATATATGTCAAAATGAACATTGATTAAGAAAATCAAATATTTGTCCAACAGAAAATAAAACAAATTACTCAATAAGACAAGTTACTCACTATTTGCAAAGTTCGTTCCAAACAAGCCATCATTTTCCCATTCCTTCAGTATTTGAGCTTGATAAATTTCAATAGTCTTTCGTAATGCCGGTGGAAGTTTGTTGACATCTTGATACAAAATGGTTTCTTGTTCTTGTCTCTTTTAAGCTTTCTGCCTCATTTGTTGGTCTTTCTCTTTCAGTTGTTGATCTTTTTCCTTCAATTTTTGAGCATTCTCTTTCAATTCTATCTCTTTCTTCATTGCTTGTTCTTGTAACTCAAACTCTTTGTTATCTTTTTCCCTTTTCAACTCCAACTCTTCTTGATTAATAGTAATTTGCTTCTCTAAAGTACATTGCAATTTGTTCAATGCATCAACCACGCCATTTTTGTTGTTCAACCTCCTCTTTTTCTCTTTAGTTCCTTTTCTTCCTTGTGGACGCTCAATTCCATTAGAAGTAATACATTCAGTTTCAGGAGTATCCAAATTGATAAAGCCATCTCCTTCACTATTGGTGGTTCCTAGTGTTGATGGAGGTGGATTATCGTTGTCATTGACCCCTTTTTGTTTGTTGAAATCATTTGTCTTAGTAAGTCCTTTTGAACACCATTTTGGATTTTTTTTCAAAATCTCCCAACAATGCTCATATTTGAATGACTTATCATTAGTAAGGTCCTCATACATACGCATTGCTTCCCTTTTCTACAAATAAATAAATAAATAAATAAAAACAAAACCGAAAAACAACATAGATAATATAAATAATCATAAACAAGTACATGAACATTATAAATTATAAATTACTATATAACATAATAGAGGTTACCATATCTTCTGGGGTTGTTCTACTTTGAGGATTTCTTTCTAATCGTTCATATAATGCGTGGAATTTGTTTACTGCAGCTACTATTTTTCCCCAACGACATGCTAAGCTATTGGTGGTTTGAGCCTCATCATACACTCCTATATTCTCTCTCCAAATTTGTAAAATACGATTCCATATTGTTGGATTTTTCTGATTGTTACCAATATCAGAATCAACAGAAACATAAAGTCATGCCTTTGTTAAAGCTATATCTTCAACTTTAGTCCAGTTTTTGTTGGAAATTGAAGTGTGAGAGGTATTTGACAATTTAGAGGCCTTGCCTTTTTTCTTGGATCCCTTGGATGTATTAGCGGTTTTAATGTCAAATGGAACATTGAAAGTATTCAATAGATCTTGAAAGGAGAATCCAAAACCAAATTGTTGGTAAACATGAGAAGGATATGAAGCATTCATTGGATTAAAGGCAAAATTGGGTTGGAACGGTAGGTTCAATGGACTAAATTGGTTGGCTTGTGACATAGAGATTTGTGGGTGAAATTGAGGATTAAGTGAGTCATTAGCATTGATATGTTCGGTACCATTGGCAAGGTGTTGAGAGTGTGAAAATTGTTGAGAGTGTTGTGAATTCATTTTATAATGCTTGCACAAAAATAATCCATTGATGAAATATGAAAATGTTAAAATTAATCATCATATTAACAAACAAAAAACAACCATAGTGTTATAAAGAAGAAGAATAAAAAAACTACAACTCAATAGATGAATGCAAGATGATTCTAGGACATGTTAAAATTGTTAAGGTGTGGACAATTGTTAAGGTGATTTTAGGACATTAACTGAAATGCAGAGGACAGAGAAAGCAAGATGAATGCAAGAGGCTAAACAGACATGTTAAAGGACAGGGACAAAGAACCAACACAACAACAAAAACATAATAGCAAGTTTATGAATATAGATTGTGAAACACATAAAGAACCAACATAACAACAAAAACATAATAGTAGTTCGTTATAGCAGTAATGCTATTTGTGCTAACAGTGGTTACAACAGTAGTGCTGTTTGTGGTTACAGCAGTAGTGTTGTTTGTGCTGACAGTGGTTACAACAGTAGTGCTGTTTGTGTTAATAGTGGCTATAGCAGTAGTGCTGTTTGTGCTACTTTCTCCGGGCATTCTATTTCACTACTGCTGCCAGCACAAACAAGAGCAGGGTTGTTTGATTTTTTAAAACAATCTTCTACTTGTACTTTTACAGAACAACATTTTTAGAAAATTGTTGAACATTTTAGTTTTTCATCAGCCAAATGAAGGACGCTTAACTAACTTTGACTTACTTACAATTCCAATGGAGCTTTCAATTAAATAATCAAGAACCCCTTTAACAATCTAATTAAATTTGCATTCAACATTTCTACATGTTACCCTGGCTCCAATGTTAAGCCGTAAATGGCTAACTTTTACCAAGGGACAGAAGATAAGTTCATAAAAAAAAAATTAAGAATCTTTTCTTTACGAGATGCAAATGAAAAGGAAATGATAATAAAGCAGTGGAAAATAGACAAACAATACTAAAAAGAACCATCTAATTTTAAAGATTAATCAGTGTGAATCTTCATCCAAAAGGAAATCTCACCGTTTGTTCTTCAGTCAATTTCCTTGCCCTCCTCCTGAAGAATATCCGAGTCAAGTTTTGACTCCTCAACCTATAAACATAATCCCTTAAACCTCCATCATTTATCAAACAAAGTCAAAACAACAATATCAATTCCTTTCATTCATTCAGCAAAAGCACATTAATGTATCAATAAATGCAAAGCATCAGTTAACGATAAATTTATAACCCAACATAGTTCAATCAATTTGCATACATGTAAACTTCATAACAATAAGCACATAAAAGCTACAAAATTAACAAGTCTATACATGAACATGTATAGACATAAGCTCTGGACAAAAATTCAGTTGGATAATAACCTTTCTATCAACAAAAAATACCCTAAAATACCACAACAAACTGACATAGAAGAATCCAATGAAGACCAAACGCCAAACTAACAGCAACCAACATATCAAGTATTATTGAGAAAATTACCCCATGTCACAAACTCTTAACACTTAAATAAAGGCAATGCGGAAGACACGTTGGAAAAAAAAAACACGAATTGAAATACAAAAGAATATTGTTGTCTCATAGAGAAGAGACTGCAATTGAATAAAACATGTACACTCATCAAAACAAAACAAAATAAAAAACCCAGATACAATTTCGCAAACAAAACCAAGCCCAGATGACAAAATCTGAACTTTACCTCTAAAAATGAATTGAATCAAAACCCCATGTCAGGCAAGACCAACACCAACACTAACTCAAAGAGAAACCCTAAATACATGTTTGGTTCTTCAAATTAACAGATTAGATGAATATAACACACAAATAACATGTTTGGTTCTTCAAACATTAAAAAAAAAAAAGAAAAGATACAGTTCTTTTTAAGAAAAAATACATACTAGTAAAAACATTGAAGATGGAAAACAAGAGCTGGAGGTTCCTGGGTTCTTTCGAATGGGAGAAACAATGGATACTGTAGCAAAGAGCCAAAAATACAATGTTTTGCCATTCAAATTTTCAACTTCTTTTAATATTGCGCCATAATTCATCCATTTAATAAATTTTCATCTGCTGAGTTGGCTGTCCAGGAGACCCTCTGAAAATAGAGAGTCATATTGACAGTGTTAATTCTTTTTTTTGCTAGCTCAGCTTCACAGTGAATGCAAATAATTGCATTGGAGAAGCATATTTTGAGTCCATATCTATCTATCCTATGTGGACTTCAATTTTTTCACAATCCATTGGCCCATTGGAGATGCTCAGTATGAGTAAGCGTGAGAGACTGAAATTCTTGATAAGGCAAAAAAAAAAAAAAATTGTACTATTTAGTAAAGAAAACAGGCAAACGGTCGAGAGCAAACTAATTCTCAGAAGAAAATAATATAAAAGAAAGAATTCAAAGATAAAGTATACATAGAGAATATATTGGGATATTATGTAAACACACTCTTTCATAAGAAAAGAATTATTATACATATATATATTTGAAATAAAGAAGAGAATTAACTTTAAGCCTATAATCAACAGAAAAATGTAATTAAATAAAATAAGAATTTATAATAAGACAATAACTTTAAACCTATAATCAAACAGGAAAACCTAATTTAATATAACAAGAAAATATAATATAAAAATATAATTAATTGAAGTAAGAAAGCCGAATGTTCTAATATTTCCTAATTAGTATAGGAATGTCAAAGGGTTAGTTGATTGTTTTTCAAATATTTCTAGCTAATACTGGAATCTCTTTCATTCTCTTAATCTAATATTTTTTCTTTGCAAGCATTCTCCGAAAACTCTTGATTAGGTTTTGAAGCCTCTCTAACTCCATAAACGTTTAAGCCATGTTTGTTTGCCAAGATGGGACTGGGTTAGGACAAATTTTTTGTCCAAACCCATGTTTGAACCAACCAAGAGGTCTTCACTAAATTATCTCATACCCATTTTATTCTACTAGAATGGGTTAATTGAAACCCATTGAGAAGGTGGGTTAATTTTATGCCACCGTCTGTTTTCTCTCCTTTTTGGCTCCTTCTCCTCCAGCTCCGTCATCTATGCCATTCACTTTTCCCTTGTCTTCACACCAATTTGCACCAATATTGTTCACCTTTCTCTTTCTCTCATCCATTCTTTTTTCTCTTCTCCGATCGAATTACTTGTCTTCCACAGCCACCAATTTTGAAACTAAGAACTCGCCAATGAGGCTAAGATTTGTGTAATCTCCGTCGCTATTCCAAGACATCAACCGTTGGAAATAGTATGGGTTTTGAATGGGTTGAAGGGTGATAAGAGAGGAAGGAGAGTAGTGGTGGAGGAGTCGGAAACTATGGAGGTGGAGGAAATAAATATATATATGAAAATTTTCATTTAAATCTTATCCTATTCTACTGTCATCAAACATGAGATTATATTTAAATTAATCAAATCCAATTCTATGCAAATAATCCAATTCTATCTCATGTAACAAACGAGGCCTTAAACTATAATCTTGGTTCCGTGAACTTAAGTATGCAACAATTAGGCATGTTAGTTAGGTGAAGCCATTTAAATGCTAAAATGGAGGCCCATGGGTAGCAAATTTCAATTTAATTTTGTGGAGGTATGTATTATTGACTAAATGGATGACAAATTCAATTTGAATTTGTAGAGGTGTATGTTATTAACTTGATCAATAACTTAAGCATGAAGCATTTGTGTGATCATCACCATTTTGAGCCTATATAAAGGCATGAGTAACTAATCATTTTATCCATCCCAAGTCCCAAGTCACATGTCCTAGATTTTAGGTTCATTTAAAAATTCTTTTCTCTCTAGTTCTCTCCTCAATTTTTAAATAGAGATTATATATTTTAGAGAGAGATTATATTGTAGTTGTTAGTGTAATAAAATTTATCTAGTATTAATTAATGAATGTTTTCTCACATTGAGGGGTTTACTATGTAAATTTCATGCCCATTATTACTTCCATTTTCTTTCAATATTATTCTCGATTTTAGGTTTATACTATGATTAAAATAGTAACGGGTCGGCATAACATTGCTATCAAAATCATAGGTTCTTTAGAAAATTCTTAGTATACTCTGTAGTTACAGCATTGTCTGATCATCCATATCAAAGAAGAATTGTTTTTGATTACTAGAAATAAGTGTGATGGTGTGAAAATGCATATCTAAGAAAAGTTTTGGTTAGGAAAGTCTTAACATTTAAATGTGTCTATTGTGACCCATCTATTTTTTCTGAGAACTGACTCGGGCGCTATTCATAGATACATGCACTATTTCAGAATATGGAAACTATTCATGTTGCTGTTTATTGAATATCTTGTGAGTATTTCACAATGATGGCAGTGAAATTTGAAATTGAAAAGTTCAATAGAAGTAATTTTTCATTGTGAAAAATGAAAATGAAGGCTATCTTGAGGAATGAGAATTACTTATAAGCAATTGAAGAAAAGCCAATTGAGTTTACTGATGATGCTAAGTGGAAAGAGATGGATGACAACGTAATCCATTTGGCCTTAGTAGATGGTGTATTATTAAGTGTTAAAGAGAAAAAGATGGCTAAGGACGTACGAGATACTTTGACAAAATTGTACGAGTCCAAGTCATTACGCACAAAGATTTTCGTAAAAATGAAGCTTGGTAATCTTCGAATGGTGGAATCTATAGTGGTAATCAATCACATCAACACTTTAAATACTCTATTTTCTTAACTTTCAGTGTTAGATCATATAATAGAAGCAAATGAACATGCAGAAATTCTACTTCAAAGTCTACCCGATTCGTGTAATTAGCTTGTCATCAACCTGACAAACAATAACCTTACAAACTATATAGTTTTCAAATATATTGCAGTTGTTGTCTTAGAAGAAGAAAGTAGACGGAAGAACAAAGAAGACATATTGTCAAGTAGTACACAAACAGAGGCTTTGTCAACGACAAAAAGGAGATCAACGAAATGTGGCCCTAGTAGGAGTCTCAATCGTGGTAAATCAAACTCAAGAAGTAAGAAGAATGTCAGATGCTACAACTGTGGCAAGAAAGGTCATGTAAAAAATGAGTATTGGTACAATAAGAAGAATAAAGCTTATGAGTCATCACATTCTCGTGGATGTGTAGTAAGTACCTCAGATGATAGTGACGTCTTATATAACAAAGCAAACATTGTTGCGGAAAGTAGATTACGGTTTGCTAATGTTTGGATTCTAGATTCAATAGCCATCTGGCAAATGACCTTTTGTAAAGAATGGTTCCATACATATGAACCCGTCCCAAGAGGATTTGTATTTAATGGGTGATGATCATGCTTCGAAGATCGCTGCTATTGGCGCAATCGAGATAAAGATGTACGATGGTACAGTTTGTACTATTTAGGAGGTACGACATGTGAAGGGTTTAAAGAAAAATCTATTGTCTTTAAGACAATTGAATGATTTTGGATGTAAGACTCATATAGAAAATAAGGTTTTGAAAATTGTTAGAGAAGTGCTAGTTGTCATGAAAGGAGAAAAGATTATTATAAATTTATACATGCTTAAAGGAAAAACACTACCAAAGGCTGATTCATGTATTGCATCAACCAACTATAGGGAAGAGTCAATGATAATGTGGCATCACAAATTAAGCCACATATCTGAACGAGGTTTGAAGATTCTCTCCGAATGCATATTGCTTCCTAGGCTCAAAACGATAAATCTACCTTTTGTGAGCATTGTGTGACAAGTAACAGCATAGATTGAAGTTCAGCAATTCTATTGCTAAGAGCAAATGCATTCTAGACTTGATTTATTCTAATGTTTGGGAATCATCAGATATATCACTAGAAGGAGCAAAATACTTTGCATTATTCAATGATGATTACTCCATGAGAAGTTGGGTGTACCCTATCAACAGAAAGTCAGATGTGTTTGCAATGTTCAAGGCTTTCAAAGCGCAGATAAAACTTGAATATAAGAAAAAGATCAAGTGTCCGAAGACAAATAATGGAAGAGAATATACATGTGGGGAGTTTCTTGCTTTTTGCAAGCAAGAAAGAATCGAAAGATACTTTATAATCATATACACTTCTCAACAAAATGGGGTGGCAGAACAAATGAATAGAACTCTTGTAGAAAGAATAAAAGCTATGTTGAAAACTACATGTTTACTCAAGTCATTTTGGATTGAAGCAATAAAGACCACCTATTATATGGTAAATCGATGTTTATTCATAACAATTAAGTTGAAAACACCAATGGAGATGTGGACCAGTAAACCCACTGATTATTCCATTTTACATTCTTTTGGATGTTCTGTGTACATAATGTATAATGACTAAGAAGAAACAAAACTTGATTCAAAATCAAAGAAATGTATATTTTTGGGGTATGCTGATGGAATGAAGGGGTATCGTCTATAGGATTCCACTACCCATAAGGTTATCATTAGTAAGGATGTTATCTTTATAGAAGATCAACTTCAAAGAAATGAAGATGGTAGCACTTCAGAAGAAAATTAAGATGCTACAATTGTACGGGTGGAATATAAGTTTAAACATGAAAATTCAGGTTCTTCTGAAGCAGAACCAGAGCACAAAGTATAAAAACTAGTTGAGACCAAGACTTCAGAAATTCGACGATCAACTCGAGAGAGAAGACCACCAGTATGGCACTTGGAGTATGTTACAGAGAGCAATGTTACAAACTGTCTTCTAACAGAGAATTGAGAGCCTTCAACTTCCCATGAAGCTACAAACAAACCAAATACACCTTTATGAATGACAACAATGAAGGAAGAAATTGAAGCTCTACATAAATGTAAGAAAGCCATTGGAAATAGGTGGTTCTTTAAGATCAAATGGGATGACAATGATCAAGTGAAGCGGTATCGTACAAGATTGGTGGTGAAATGATATTCTCAGAAAGAAGGCATTGATTTCAATGAGATATTTGTCTCGGTGGTTCGACTTACAACAATAAGGGTAATCTTGGCAACATGTGTTATATTTCATCTACATTCAAAGCAGTTAGATGTGAAAAATACATTTCTTTATAGAGAACTTGAAGAAGAAATTTATATGCTCCAATTAGAAGGTTTTATTGAAAAAAGTAAGGAGAACTTAATTTGCTAGTTAAAGAAATTTTTAAATGGTTTAAAACAGGCACCGAGGTGTTGGTATAAGAGATTTGATTCATTTATTATAAGTCTTGGATACAACAGACTTAGTTCAGACCATTGTACATACTACAAGAGGTTCGGAGATAGTGGTTATTTCTTTATCTTGATATTGTATGTGGATGACATGTTGGTAACAGGCCAAACAAAGATCGAGTCCAAAAATTAAAGGTATAGTTGGCTATGGAGTTTAATATGAAAGATTTGTGTTCAGTAAACAAGATTCTGGGGATGCAAATTCATCGAGATAGAAAAGATAAAAGGATTTAGCTCTCTTAGAAAAACTATTTAAGAAAAATATTGTGCCATTTCAACATGCAAGATTGTAAACCAATTTTTACTCCTCATCCTATAAATCATAAATTATCATCAGATTTGAGCCCTAATAATGAAACGGAGATGATGGAGATGTCTCGAGTACCGTATGCAGTATCAGTGGGAAGTTTAATATTTGCTATGATATATACAAGATCGGATATTGAACAAGTAGTGGGAATGGTTAGTCAATAAATGGTGAATCCTAATAGAGAGCATTGAAATGTTGAGAAAAGGATTCTGAGATACATCAAAGGAACCTTAGATTCTGCATTATGTTATAGAGGATCAAAGTTTATTTTCAAAGGCTATGTGGATTCAAATTTTACAGAAGATCTCAATAAAAGAAAATCCACTACAAGTTATATGTTTATGATTACAAAAGGAGCTGTGAGCTGGATATCCAAGTTGCAAATAGTTATGGCTTTATCTATAACAGAAGCAGAATACATGACAGCTATACAAGCTTGTAAGGAAGTAATTTGGATTAAAAGATTATTGGAAGAGCTTGGGCACAAACAACAGAAAGTCCCTTTGTTTTGTGATTGTCAAAACGTCCTATATATTGCAAGAAATCCAACTTTTCATTCCCGAACAAAACATATAACATTTCAATATCATTTTGTTCGTGAAGCATTGAAAAATGGTAATATGGACATACAAAAGATACACACCAAGGAGAACCTAATAGATGCAATGATCAAGCCTATCAATACTGATAAATTCATTTAGTATAGATCCTCGGTTGGTCTTGCAGAAACATAAGCAATAGGAGCTTGATCAAAGACTAGAATGATAAACCAGATCATTAAAAATGGTTTCAAGTGAGAGAATGTTAGTTAGGTAAAGCCATTTAATGGCTAAAATGGAGACACATAGGTAGCAAATTTCAATTTGATTTTGTGGAGGTGTGTATTATTGACTAAATGGATGATAAATTCAATTTGAATTTGTAGAGGTGTATGTTATTGACTTGATCAATAACTTAAACATGAGGCATTTGTGTGATCACCACCATTTTGTGCCTATATAAAAGCATGAGTAGCTAGTCATTTTATTCATCCCAAGTCCCAAGTCTCATGTCCAAGATCTTAGGTATATTTGAGAGTTTTCTTCCCCCTAATTCTATTTTGAATTTCATATCCATTATTACTTCTATTTTCTTTCAATATTATTCTCGATTTTAGATTTATGCTATGATTAAAATAGTAATGGGTTGGCATAACATTTTATTGTTAATATCTAAAGAAAATAATGTTTTTGATACAAGGAATGTTTGTTGCTTTGATTGGGAATCTTTCACTTCTTTCTTATTTTGCCAACGAAATGGAAAAATAGGCTATTGTAATGGAAACACTCGGGAGTCGTGTCTATGTGGTACTTGTACAGCTTGCTATGACAGAACCAATGCGTTTGCGTATCTTTGTGATTACTTCAGTTGCAGTGGCAAGTGGTCTTGTATTTTTAAACTTCTTAAAATTACTTTAATTGGCTAAATGCTGGGATATTACAATTTTAGGAACATTTTATTACTGTTGATGGGATGACAGTCCTTCCTTAAGTAATCACTCTCTCCCTCTTTTCAAGCCC
This sequence comes from Litchi chinensis, assembly GCA_019925255.1. Classification (NCBI taxonomy): domain Eukaryota; kingdom Viridiplantae; phylum Streptophyta; class Magnoliopsida; order Sapindales; family Sapindaceae; genus Litchi; species Litchi chinensis. Next base: position 10,809,962 of record CM034471.1, read on the forward strand.
CGCACAAACATGCATGCATATCACTAGCAATATAATTCATCTGCACAATTTAAGAAAACAAGATTTGATCTACTTGGAACTTCTAACATGTAAATTCATGATAGGTAATGTGTCTACATTGAAGCAAAGATTGAAATCTTTTATCTTTTATCATTAATTGCTATGTTGCTTGTCACATTCATAAAGTTGGGTATTAATTTTTGGTTATACTTTTATGCATACAGGCAGAAATCAAGTATCTTTGGCAATTGTGTCATCCTAGTCTTGTGAAGTTGATTGGTTACTATTTAGAGAAGGAGCATAGACTTCTGACATATCAGTTCATTCCTAACTATAGCATCGAAAATGATAGGCCTCGACTTCTATTCTCAAGGTGACCCACCTGGCACCCCACAGTAGCTTTTCAGTCGGAATCCCCTACGGTTGAAAAGCTTCCGTGAAGCTAAGTCTTTTTAAAATTATATTTTGAAAATTCATTTCTAATTCTTTTTTAATATTTATTTTCTAATGGAAATAAGTGAGAACTTTTTCAATTTAAATTTATACTTATAAACATAATTTTATAAAAATTTTGAAAGCACTCCAACTGTTTTTCTAAAAATACCATCCTGTAAAATCACATTTAAAATATCTGTACACTTCAAAATCATTTATTTTCCAACTATTGGGCTTCAAACCTTTTTTCCACAATTCATAACTATCCGCAAACATGTATCAACTTTAAAAACAATTTCATGTCTTAAAACATGACATGTATGAATATATACATACATCAAAAGAAGAGTATATTTACATACAAAATATTTCACATGATTTAAAACATAAGATCATACATGTATTGCTAAAAGAATCACAGCTGCACCTGATAGAAATCTATCTACTCTGGATGCGAAGTCCCGGCTGCTAGAACGTCTGCACTTGTACCTGATCTTGAGAGGTTTTTATTTAAAAACAATGAACTAAGGGTGAGCCAAATAGGCTCAGTGAGTGTCAGACCTTTCTATTCAAATTATTTTAATGTTTTCCTCCCTAAAAACATTTTGTAAACTCATTTTATACTTAAAATCATGCTGTAAAAATCTAATTAATTACTTTGCGAACCACATATAATATAAAATATGAATAATCATTTACAACCACATATGCATTATAAACTATAATCGAAATAATAAATTGAAAAGCAATCTTTCTATTATTAACATTTACCTTCAAATACTTTTCATATAATGAAATGTGAGTAACATAATATTTCACACACTTTTATTCACTTTTCATGTTATTAAAAACATATCAGTGATAATAATTTAGATTTTCGAAATGCTTTTACATAAAACAGGCCAATCATTATCATTTTCAATCAATATGGTATTCTAAAATAAACGTATGACCAAGCGGAATCTTACATCGTCTCAAGTCATACGTGTCCGATATAATGTAGCGGAATCTTATATTGTCTCAAGTAGTAAGTTAGCTTAAAATGTACCCTGTGGAGAGCGAAATCCCACATCGTCTCCCAGGCGAAATCCTACATCGCCCTTAGGTACTCTACCAATACCAGAAATTACAGAATATATACAATATGCTATAAATCATTTCAAATACATGTTTCTCATTTCAAAACTCGCATTTCATGAAAACTTTTAGTAATTCATGCAATTGGGTTTTCGTTTGAAAAATTCGTATTTCATATAAAAATCAATTTACAATTATCAATAGCATGAATATATATTAACATACAAATTCAATGTGAATAGAAATAATAACAATTCAAAATATTTCGTTAGGACACTCACCTAGATTCCTAGCTTGCTATTTACTCTAACCAATAGGATATTTTACTTTGTCTCCGAATAACCTACACATTTCCGCAATATAATTTCAGACTACACTACAACTAATGTAATTCACGCGAATATAAATTCATGCATCGACCGATGAAATACTTAACTAGTCCAATATCTTGAAACACTCCACTTTAATTCGTTTTAGCTTCAATTACTCTCATATAACATTTGTTCGAAATTCTAACTATTTAAACACTATAAATATTTCAATTCGAGATTAAATTTCATACGAACGAACTTAAACGGCAATTTCAAACCACAATTTTTCACTTGACCGAATTCAGTACATGACCTTATTGTCATTCTTTTTACGTTTTCACATCAATTTACATTCGAACACATCAAGAATCAATATAAATCTCATTTACGACTATTAAATATCGTTTCTGAACGATTACGATACGTTAAATTACGAAGTGACCAATTAGTATTCAACGATTTTGTTTTTGACTTCCGAGCTTATCCTAACATTCAAAAGTTCCCTAAAATTACGTCAATCAGTCGAAATAATTTTTAAATGACCAAAATACCCTTATGACAGAATCTGTATACTTAATCGAAAATCACCATTCCAAAGCAATTAACTCATTCAAAACACACTAAACTCATGTAAAAAACCTCCGAAACATATCAAAATCATCAAAAATCCAATCGAAACACAACACCCCTTACTAGCCAAAGCTAACATACACATGCCTTTTTGTTTTCGAAAATAATCCATCATCCAAATCATCTATAAACCAACCTCTGCATTAATAAGGTGGAAATTTCTAAAGCCCAATCATGTATTCACAAGTATTTTCCTAAAAACTTATCGAAATTGCTCGAAAACTAAATCTTAGCTTCCAAAATGTCTTCCACCTTCCTAAATGAGCTTTATTTCATCAAAACACCAACGTCCTCCCTTGCTTGAGGTACGAACGTCACTCCCCCCTTCATGACCGCGACTTTCCCTTTTAATTTGTCTCACTTGCTTTGCTTGATTTGATGCTAACTCCTTTGATTCTTGCTAACTTCCTTCAAAACCAAAAGATTAAGTAAGAAAGAGAGTGAAATCGTGAGCTAGAGGGAGAAGAGAACCAAGAGAGAAAGGCGTTTACCGTGAAGAAGATGAGCTCGTGAGGGAGATTAGCTCGTGAGAGGGACAAGAGAGAGCTGAGAGAAGAAGAGTGGGTGAGAGTGCGAGAGCTCATGAAAGAGATATGAATACAAGAGAGTGAGAGATGAGATTTCAGGTGAGAGGAGAAGATGAGAGGGAGGGCGAGAGAGTGAAAGAGAGATCATGAGATTGGAGAAGAAAAATGAAAAAGAGAGATGAGAGCTTTGACCGAATGAGTGGTGTGAGTTTTTTCTTGATTTTCAATTTTTTTTTTCAATTTGTATATATATATTATTTTAATTATTAACTCAACACCTTATTCTTTTCATTCCATCTCATTTAATCCTCATTCACTTATCATCCATTTCACTTCCCCGCTTTACAAGTATCACCCGAACACGATCTCCTTATCACTTGAATTATTTTGTTATTCTAAGCTTCTAAAATACATTTTTATATTCGTAATCCTCTCGGGTCCATCTGAAAATTTTATTAAAGTCCATTTTCAAATTCGAAAACTTCGTTAATATTTTACTAATTATCCGGGCCCATTCATTTTAAAAAATTTTAGGATTTCGAAATCATAAACCTGCCCCGGACCCATCCGAAAATTTTTATGAAAATTTAATTACCTATCCGGATTCGAATATTTTAATAACTTTACTATTCCGTAACTAGGGATAAGGTTCAATGGGATAGCTAAATATCAGGAGAGCATGTTATAAAAAATCATCCATTCATAAGTAGGTTCCTTGCATCCTTTTATTGCCACTCTCGGAGTGTAATAATTTATTTATTTGAAAATAAGTATATATTTTTTGGCAATGTTGTGTTTAGTTTCTATTTTCTAATTGAAACAACATATTGATATTGTTAATAGGAGGTTCACATTTCCAGCCTCTTTCTTGGTGGGCATCTAGTTAACATTAGTGCTTGGCACTTCAAAGTGGCTGGCCTTTCTTCACCATGTTGAAATAACAAACATATATCGTGATTTCAAGGCTTCTCATATCATGCATTTTTCATTGATTTATTGTGTAACATGGTTGAATTCATTCAGATTCATGGTTCATCAGATCTTTGTTGCCATCTTGCTGACCTTTTGGTGGGGGTTTTTTTTCAATATCTTACATAATGTGCAGGCAATGGGGCAGTAAATGATGCAGCTTGGATGAGCTCTATACAGTTCAAGAAGCTACTTCTGTTCTACGAAAATGATTACTTGAGCTCGAGTTTACATCCCACAATTGGTAGAGCTACTGCAAATAACTTGCTTGTGATGGGAGAAAGCGTAACAACGAAATATATAATGAAATAAATTTTCTCCCGTTGTGTATGAATCTAATAGGAACAAATTAAATATAACATAATCCCATAATAATGACATGCAGCAATCAACTAAACAAGTAATCCACATATGCACAAAAAAACATAATCCAATTTTTAACGTGGAAAACCTCTTCAATTTGAGAAGTAAAAACTACGAGATCGTAGTCTACTCAAAAATTTTCACTATAAAAAAATGGTGAGTCTACTACAATTCCCTAACTCTATCAAGGGATTTAACACAATAACATCATCAAGAAATTCAATTCTTGACAACAATCACAATTTGATATCAAATAAGAGGAGGGAGATAGAGGAATCAAACTCAGGGCTACTATTTTGACAGTGTATCTATCCGAAGAGTCCTTTGATCACAAATCACACTGTACAGAATGCAGATCATATCTCATGAAGCTACCATCCAAATATGAGCTTAATCAGACAATAGACGAAAGAGTTAGAGCCTTTTGATCAAGACTGCACAGTTTAGCCCCTATCTTTCTAACTAGCTCTGTTTCGATGACCGAAATTCACCACAGGGATAACCTCAAGAATTTTGAGTGCTTAATGTGCTTTCCAAAAATCAACTCATTCAGATGGTCCACGAAGGAGAAATCGTAGTTACAAAAAAGCTGCGAACAATGTTTCTATACTACTTTCACCCATTTCTTCTTCAATCTCTCTTTCTCTTCCTATCGTTTTTGTTTCTGTTTTTCTAGCAGTAAAGCAGCTCCAACTGTTGTCTCTCTCTCTTTTTAACTGTCACTTCTAACCCTAATAAGAAAATAAGGATATTTATACCATCCAAAATAAAACCTAATGAGTCTATCATTCATTTTAACCAAATGGGCTAATTTCATGGGTTATGTTCATATAAAAGGGAACCCAACCCAATAGCTTGTTCAAGATTGTTTCAATGATTTTATAGATAAAAAATGTCATCATCAATACTTAAAATTAGGTAGCGCAAGAGAAATGGTTTGACGTGTTTGGGGAATCTTTCATGCTTGCATCCGATAGCTTTGCTGTGCAGATAATTAAGAGCACATAATTATTTTTCATATATTCATGTAGTGGATTAAGATACTTATAACAATCACATTAATTTTTTAGTGAAAACATAACGACTTTGACTTTATCAAAGTCTTTGTTATTCTTTCTCACCAAATCAAAGATCTTGAATTTTCTATTGGACTTCATCAATTGTTGTCTTCAAATTTAAAACCTTCTTAATTTACTTTCAATTTTAACTTGTAAATTAAAAATAAATAGACTTCATATTCCTCTTCTTCTCATTCACCGGCACACCATATACAACTCTATTTCTATGTTATTGCTCTCTACTGCCAAGGCATGGAAATTTTCAGCTTGAAGTTTGTATAGATAAACCTTGCAAAACTATTCTTCATGTATCAATTTTTAATTGTTTTGGTAGCAACTTTACAATGACGCAATTTATCATGATTCTTAGTATGTGTATTGAAACTATTGTTGTAAATCTTACATTGTTTGAGCGTTAACTAACATTCGTAAGCTATAGTCCATTCTTACATATATATATATATATATATATGTATTTTGTTTTTTACATATATACTTTTTAAGTACAAGACTGTGATTGGGACAAACCCAAAGAACTGTTAGGATCAACCGAGATAGAACACTGGTGACGCGACGCCGGAGACTACTCCCTATTGGGAGAGATCCATCCACACGGAGGTGAGGGGAAACCCACATGAGAGTGAGAGATCAACCCACATATAATAGTGGAAGAACTATTATTGTTATTATTATTATTATTATATGATATTAGATTATGTAATATTATATTATATATCTATATATTTGGATTTGATAGGTGCATGTCAAACCTATAATATACACAATAGGAGGCATGGGGGTTACTGATGGCTACTAACTATGCTAACAACCAAAGACCATTCTTACATATTTTGAAGACTTATGACTTGTACTTTTTCTCCATTGGATTTAGCTGGCATACTCAATATGATTTAGCTGGCATGTGAAGGGAGGAGAAAAAAATTTTGAAACAAAAGGTATTTGAAATATGTAAATAGTTATCAGAGATGTAAGGGCAAAATAGTAATCAAATTAATTTTGGAGGTACCCAATGTATATTTCATTTCATAAGTATGCATTTAAAGGATTCTACAAAAATGAGTATCAAGAACTAGGTTTTCCTAGTGATCAAGTTAGAGAACCAATAATCATTACTGGTGAGGAAATCTTGAAAAATGTTTGGCAAGTTGAGATGGGTTACTCCAAATGGGTTGATCTTGCTATCTTATTTGGAATGGTGATTCTCAATAGGTTTATTTTTTTTAGGAATTATTAAAACTACTAAAAAGGTAAACCGAATATCAAAAGCTTTTAGGGTCACTTCAACAAAACTATAAGGACAAATTTGTGAGGATCCATCTGCCACACCTCCACAATTCACATGAACCAAAACTACAAGTGTCTTCATAACTCATTTATGATCATTGTATTTAAATAAAGTCCTTGTAGAACTTTTAGTTAAAAAAAAAAAAAAAATTACTAGAAATACCTATTCCAAAAGATCAATTTTGTTTTTACCTATTATTTAAAAAAAAAAATTATTTTTAGCCCTTTAAACAAATTAATTTCATCATGTACCAACATTACCTATAATGCCCTTGTACATTTTTAACCACAAACCCTTAACTTTTATAATTTTATAAAAAATCGAAATGTAAAATTACGAAACAGCCCCTATGTATACATTTTGAAAATCTCAATGGAAAGCCCTTTTCATCACCAACCAAAAGTAAAAATCAACCCATTTTATGTGACACCAACCCGATCACGACCTGACGAGGTAATTAGACTTTTTTCAGCCATTCTCTTGACGTTTTTAACCTTCTTAGAGGATCTCCGACGGCCGGTGAGCTTCCACATCTTACGAAGGTACGTATAATTCATGTTTCCATTTGAAAGCTTGTATTTTTTTTTTTTTTTTTTTTTTTTGTGATTTTGAGATATTTCTTGTGTTATGGATATTGAGTTATGATTATTAGGTTTAGAATAGGTTAGATTTGTTGGATTTGGATCGAAAATAGTCGATTCCGACGATAGCAGCGTCGTCGGTATCGGTTTGGTTTTTCAATTTGATTTTTTATAATTGTTTTGAAAAACCAAAGTGAATAACCGATCTATAACATTGATCTATTTTTCAGATATAGTAAAAAACTAATTCGGTTTTTAACATCCAAAATACTAATCTTTTATTATTTTTCTTTCCTACAGATAGATTTTAGGTATAAATATAGTTCGCAAATAATTAACAAGAATACAAGCGAGAATATACACATTGGTCAAAAGTGACTTGGTAAAATAATTGCAATTCTTATTAGATGAAATTTGTATGAACAGTTCATAAAAGAGTGTTCGTTCGGACATATTTTGAAGATTATCAACAATACGACTGTTACTTCTGTGATATTATGGGTTCTTGATAAAGGTCATCGGTAGGCGTAATGATAAAATATGGTTTGAAATCGAGGGGGAGAACATATAGATTTCGAAAACAAGAGTTCTTATTGGTTATAGGATTTCCTTTTTGAAGTATCGACTGTAAAATCTTCAGTATATTGCAAACTGACTAGAATAGTATTCTATGGTAATTGTTTAATGGAATGTTGCCAGATGTGATTGATGTAACCACTTTTCTCGAGGTAAGAAGCCATACAACCCGCCAAGACTGTGCAGGCAACGATGCAATAAATGATGAAGATTTGTTGAAGCTAGCAAATATAGGAATCGCTTTTTATCTCTTCATGGGGTAGGATGACAAAGCTAACATTGCTCAGTTTATGTGGATTATAATTAAAAATACAAAGATATGGAACTCGTTCCCTTGGGGTATATTATGCTATAGTATAACTGTTCCACTGCCTCCGCATGGTGATTAATTAAAAGCGGATTATAAAACCACAAAGTACCATAAATATTTATGGCTATGTCCTGGCATTTCAAGTGCAACTAATACCTTCAATATTTATTGCTTCCTCTTATTACGGTTAATAAATAGAGTTATATATATATATTAACTGTGTGTTTATTTTTTATTTAATCATTTTTGTATTATAGTGGTGGTTAGTAGAATTATTTCTGATGTTGAGAGAGAAAATATCAAAAAGTAACCAGTCATTGCAAAATGATTTACCAAAATGTAAAAGACATTCATTTAAGAGGACACCAAAAAACTTGAAAAGTCTTGATGATTTCCTCTCTGTAAGTGGCAAATGTAACCTAAATTGGTCTCAATTATTTGTTTGTTTTAATTATCCTTGTTTATATTAAGTATATCACTATAGTATAACTATATATATGTATATAATACAGATAGTTGGCATTGCACAAATCCTTGAGCTTACTGACGTCGAAAGAGACACGATTTATTGGAAATCTTTCAATCCGAATCATTTGGTTATGGAAGATGTACATAAAGTTGGTAGTGGTGAAGGAGTGAGGATGATGATGATGATAATGATGATGATGACGACGATGATGATGACGACGATGATAGTGTACGGGGTGATTATGATTATCAAGTGGAGGGTGAAGGAATGATGACGAAGTGGAGGGTGATGATGATTTTATGGTTGATGAGTTTACAAAGGAGGATGATGAGCCGAATGAAGATGTCCGAAGCGTACAATCTAAATCAGAGGATATCTTTTCAGAGTTTCAGATAAAAAAGTTGCACAAATCTTCTATTTATATGATTATTTAGTAAATATATATTATAGTAAATGTAAAAAATGTAGACATGTTGTATAGTAGTACGGAGTGAGACAGAGAGATGGAGTCTTTAAACATGATAGATGAAGTGTAATTTACATATGCAGGTTATGTTTCCCTAGATACTCAAAAAATAAAGGAAACTCTATCCAAATTTTTTACAATTGTATGCATTATGTAAAATGATATATATGATTTTATTCTACACGTGAAGTGGTTGTTTGAGTATATTGTGGATTTACAGAAGATAACTCGTAAGAAGTTAAATAGGATGGATAAAAGGTAGAAGACAACCTTTAAGGTCGTAAGGGAGATGGATAGAAGGCTAAAACGGATGGAAGAGCATTTAAAAATTCCTAGGTTTTTGATTGATGGGCATGACGACAACGATGATGACGATGACGATGATGATGATGGTGGGAGCTTTGTTTGAATGAGTACATCTATTGCCTGTCACCACCACCACCACTACCATATTAGGACGAAGAGGTCCATCGGTTATCTTTCCATGAGGACGAGGTGATCCATCAGTCACCTATCGATGTGGATCAGTCAGCCATCCAATAGGAGAATCAGGAACTCCTTCAACCATAAGGTATTCACCAATCACCCCATCAAGAGGAGGAGCAAGAGATCCACCACTCCCAGAAGGATTAAGGAGTTCTATAAGATGCAAAGACTGAGCGTGGTCATGACGAGGTAGACATAGTATATCTAGTATGTTACAGTCTAACATATAATTATAAATATGTAATTCATGTTTTTTATTTGCTTACAGTTACATGATGAAGGCATCTAGGAATGGGACAAACGAAAGACCAAGCCAGCAGAATCTTTGCGGACGCCATACACAGATCTGGACCTGCAAAAAAGAAAAAGAAAGTGGCCTAATAGCAAATTGAGAAGGTGGCAGAATCTGTAGACCCCATAGAGGCTATCTATAATGAATACAAAACTTTCACATCTTTGGACCTCAAGTATTGAAAAAAAAAACATAATTATCCTTGCATTCTAATTATTAATGTAATAAAATTTACAATTTTATATTTTTTTAAAATAAATTTTAGTGGTGCGGTTGATCGTTGTAGGTGGTGCATGATACCAAATACATTGATATCTTTTAAGGATGAGAACCTATGGTTGACTATAAGCATATTGATTCTTATTTATTGTACCTATGAGAAAAATGGTGGAATAAGGCTGAAGATAGTAGATACGCAGTCCATGAGAGTTCTTTATTTGTAAGTGTTTACATTTCAATCAATTATATATTTACAATTTCATATCATGTGTCCCTGAAGTTAAATAACATGTTTAATTTTTATCATGCAGACATTTATAACAATGCATTAGAAACAACATTATATACCCCTAGAATTTTTTGCCTTCGGTTGTGGGCAGATAGACGCATCAGTCTTGTGGTGGCGTGTTGAAAATGTAAATGTTTTTCGAAGATTAATATTTATTATTTGATCATCTGAACTAGTCCTATAGCACTAACGTTTTAAACTGCAAGTGTTATTACTGTATAGTCTGAATCAAAATCACTGGATCCTTTGTCAGGTGTGCCTCAGAGAGCAAAAAAATCTTATTATACAATTCCCTAGCAAATATTGACGTAGTTTAACGACTCCAGCCACTTGAGTCGTTAGTGTGTTTCATGCCTATCTTATTGTAGTTTAGAAGATTTTATAAGAAGACCTGGATAGATATATCACTAGCGGATGAGCGCTGGAAAGTTTAGCGTCTTGATAGATCAGTTATGTTCCAATAACCCGATTGATGAGTAAGTTTATAACTGAATTAATATATATATATATAGTCTAACATTATGTTAATATCATTTAATTAATTTATTACTAATACATAATAAGTTGTGGAGCATACGTTGCAAAGTACATACGCGACCTTTTACAGCCTAAAGAGAGTACATGAAAATCAAGACAATTCGATCAAGTTGCAAACATCATTGCATTGAAGGTAGAGATTGCTAGGGATATATATATGTTTTCGACACCAATGTATAAAGTAAATGAATTTAGGAAATGGACACTAGACTTTGATGGGGATGTTGTATATAAGTAAAATTATTAATTTATTTGTTCATTATTTAATTAATTTTGTTAATTATAGTTTTACGAAAATAATATATTAAAGTTAATATTATGAAGTTAAAAATCAATGGATCGATTTTTTATGGTCATTCAAAAACCAAAATAAGTTTTTCATCCTGCTAGCAAACTGATCAGGCAATAAAATTAATAAACGCGAGGATCATTTGTTTACATGGGCTACCAAACTGAAATCGATTTTTTATACTCACTTAAAAATCGATCATTAGTTTTCTTTCATTTTTACCACGCTTTCCACCCTATTTGAAGGTTTCAACCAACTAAAAAGATACAAAAATCATAGAAATGATGTTATATCTCATAACGAATCATCATTACCAACAAATAGTTGGATGAATTAACATTAATATGTTTTAGGTAAAATATTATCATGTAAATGTCCTATGTTACTTCAATGTCACCATGTGGAGTTATTAAGTTAGTTATTTGTGCAATTTTATGTTAATTGGTTAAGTTGAAGCAATTTTGGAGTCATTTGTTGATTATAGAAAGCCACCAGGAGGGAAGAAATTTAAAAAAAGTATGGATTGGTTTTTTTTTATATGGGATGAAAAACTAAAATCGATTTTTTATGCCCACTTAAAAACCAATCATTAGTTTTCTTCTATTTTATCCCACTTTCCATTATATTTAAAGGTTCTGAGCAACTAAAAAGATAAAAAAATCATAGAAATGATGCTATATCTCATTATAGATCATCAGTATCAACAAACATAGTTGGATAAATCAACATTAATATGTTTTAGATAAAATATTGTCATGTAAATGTCCTGTGTTACTTCAATGTCACAATGTAGAGTTATTAAGTTAGTTATTTATGCAATTTTATGTTAATTGGTTAATTTGAAGCAATTTAGAGGTCATTTATTGGTCATCGAAAGTCATCTAGAAAGAAAAAAATTCAAAAAAAGTCATGGTCGGTTATTTAAACATGCTAAAAAACCGTAATCAATTTTTCAAGGATGCCTAAAAACCGATCAAAGGAGAGAAACAAGAAAATCAATGATCAATTTTTTACTATTGCTGAAAAACCGATATCGGTTTCTTAGCCACACTAAAAAAATGATCTTATATTTCATTCCCTTTCTACCCACTTTCCACCACATTGGAAGGTTCCCAGCTACCGATTGATGGTTGAAGACGTAATTTTATGTTTAAGTACTAAACTTTATTTATTAAATTTGATGTCAATTACTTTACTTCTTTCATGTTTTTAATGTCAATTACTTTATGAATAAATTTCCATTCATTCATTAAAATTGATGAAATTAAAATCAGTAACTTAATAACTGATCCGATCATAATGGTACCGTTGTATTATAACATAAATGGATTATATATTTAAAAAAAATAAAATATACATGAAGCAGAGGTTGAAATTAATATCAATGTCTAATCATTGTTTTCGTCATTAGTCACCTTTGGATTGGGAGTAAGAAACTATTAAAGACATCGATGTTAGTTGTGTCTAATCTTATGACACAAGTGGCATCTTCGAGACTGCGGTGCATTTTTACTAGCATTTATGCTCGTCTCAGCTTCCGTATCCATGACTATGCTCATCCCTCTCTTGATGGAAGTAGATGGGTTAGGGCAACAAAGATGGTTGTGTCCCCTTTGATCACATCTTTCGCACTTTTTTCTACGACGATTTTCTCCGGTTGAAGGAATCAGAATCTCCTTTAACCTACCTACTTATCTTTTTCCTATGAGTGGTAGTACAATCATGCTTCTAACTTCCACAAAAACATTCTAATTGGCCAATTTAAGGACGGAATTAATCGGACGTGCATATACAGCTTTCAGTCACTCCACGCTATAATACTGACTGTAAAGTGTATTATAACTGATGCCCTTAAATCTGACATGTATCAGAAATTTAATTGTCATGATATGACATGAAATACCAAAAACAACAACGTACAATTACCATACTTGGCCACAGCACATGCATGAACACATGACAACTGATTAAAGTTCCATTGCTTACACGTACATATGTGCTATTAATTATCAACCATCGCATCTTCTTTACTAAGATGTATAACACTGTATTGATACAATTTTATAATGGGATGTACGCTACCTTTCGTTGATAAATCTTTTGCTAACATGGTACGATCGTACACAGCGGTGATAATATAAGTTGTGAGTTTCTCAACAATAACACGTCTATTATTAAATCATCTCTGCAACACATTTATTACATATTCATGTATAGTTGTTATTAGCAAATGACGTGCTTATATCATGCAATTGTTGAGTGTCTTTACAATATTGGCAGTCATCATTTCATATCTTCTTTTTGGACAATATGCTTATGACCATCTATTCACTCCAGCCTTAACCAAAGTTGCATGTGTGCTTGGATATAATGCATGTATTTCTTCTAATATTCTATTGCATTCATCAGACATGTAACATTATGTTGCATTATAAAATGTATTTTCTACATCTGAACGTTTTTTTACAATGTTGCTTAAGGTTTTACCATAGGTGGAAAAAACATAGCACGTGTGAGACTTTAGGAAAAACTGTTTTCATCTCATTCGATATGCTTTTATGATGATTGGATATGATAAGTAAATCATCTGACACCCTGATTGCCTGTCGCAACTTTTTTAAAAACTAAGTCTATGAATAGTCTGACTTTTCATTAGCAAATCCAAAAGTAATGGGATAAATCATCTTCGACTCATCTTTGCAATCAATAAAAAAAAATCACCCCTTTATATTCACCTTTTAAATGAGTGACATCAATAAAAACAATTGGTCTCATATAAGACTTAAAACTCTTAATAGAAGCTCCAAGTGCAACGAAAGAATACAAGAACTAGTTATTTTCATCTCTCTCAATTGCCGTAATTGTGCGGGGGTTTGATAGTTTTAACATCCCAAAGTATAACGAAAGCTGCTGATATGACTCATCTACTTATCCATATGCTAGTTTGTTTATATATTGTAAAACTTTCCAAACTTTTCTGTACAAGATTTGAACTTTATATTACTCTAGTGTTTCTCCAATCAAACGATTAGGTGTATAAATATCTCTCCCCACCTTTCCCACATACAATTTTTTGATGACAATAGCCTTCGCATTTTTCATATGTGATTCCATGACTGTTTAATAATATGTGTTTTCCGCCATATATTTCAACACAAACCACATTGAACAACCCTTTCTACATCTTGCATGAACTATAAAACTACAAGTTTTATCCTTGCAAACAACCTTAAATTGCTCCATGTCTGAAGGTCTAACCCGATATTCAAACTTGACTTTCAGAGCATATTCTCCAATAGTTATACTCATTTCTTCTTTACTATTAAAGAATGCACCTTTATATAACGTACCACGTTGATAGATGGTAGATATAGCGTTTGAAATAGCCTTAATGTCGCACCACGAACAATCCAGTATGGTTATGAAGGATTATTCTGAAATTGTAAACTTGAAAATCCTATTTTGGAAACCTTTCTTCTTCAGAGACATCATCAAATCGAATTTCCTCTTCATCACTATCTCTTCGTCACTATCCCGTATCCTATCACCATTATCATTTATGTCCTGATCTTCATCATCAATACCATAATTTATATAGTCATCATTAATGTCGTAAATGAGACTTTTTATAGATGTAAATGGGGTGACAGAAGTATCAACCTGATTGCTCCAATACCTGAAGTAAGATAAAAATGACATACAACCATATGAGGATTTACAATTCTATCTGTATTTGCCTCAGCATGTCTTGTGTTTGGTATTGAGTCGATGACAATTGAATGAACGGTACGCCTACTAACCTTAGCTTCAAAATCTCTCGCAATGTTATTAATATAAATCTTTTTAATATCATTATCTTTTATCGCCATTAAACTAATCACACTAAGATTAGACATGACGCGTATATTTTTAACTTGACAATTTGTTGTACTTTGTAGTAAATAACACATATGAATATCCCAACTTCTTCTATCAATACTAGACTCTTTGTATACAACGTCCATCAATGATGAAAAACTATTATTTTTGTGGACCCCACACATAATCGACTCTCCTCCAATGTAATTATATTCATTCCACTCTCCATCAAACTCTCCATCAAAGTTGATTACGATCATCTATTAAGTCATTCCTGTAATGTTCAGATCAAATAACATTATTAATAAATTAGTCTCATTTCAATTGGATAACATTATAAAATACAATCATATTGAATCAAATTTAACACTAGAAATCAATAACCCACATCAACAACATAAGAAATATCAAAATTATGCTAGCACTGTCTAACTCGATTTTTAAGTGAACAAAAAAAATGGAACCAGTTTTTTACTCCACAAAAAAACAAGTTAAACGCATTGATTGTGCACTCATAACACTCTCCACTCAAATATAATCAAATAGAATAAAATACAATTATATCTAACGATGTATAACACTAAAATTCAATATACAACATTCTAAACACAAAAATATCAAAAGCATGAAAAAATTGTTAATTTCGATTTTTCAATTCATTGAAAAACCTGTATACTTCTTCAATCCGTTTTTCATTCATGAAAAATTGATTTTGTCACAGATTTTTATAGATACCATGTATCACAACCAAATCATTCTTATAGCTTTTTAGATTGTAATATGAACAAAACAACCTAAAAACCAACTAACAAAAACACATACATTATCTTTAAAACTCAAATGGAAGAAAAAATTTCAAAACCTTTAATGGATGAAACTTGAATCAATCAAAAACCTTCAATGGATGAAGAAACTTCAATCAAGAATCTCTTACTATATTGTTTTTCTATTTCAATGGTGAATCGAATCTCGCAAACCATTAATGGAGAAGAGGAAAGGGGGAAGATATTGTTAGAAAGAAGAAAACTATTTTGCTAATTTCAAGTTTGGGCATTTGAGTGATTTTAACTTAAGGGTATTTTAGTAATCTTGAGTATATAACGGAAATAATTTGTTTGAGAGGTTAAAAATAAATTTTTTTGAAAATTTAGGTAAAAATAAAAATTTTCTTTTCATTTGGACAAAAACTATAAATTAAAAAAAAAAAACTATATTTATTAATTTGAAGGTATATACATACCATCCACAATTTTTTGACCAAAATTTATTAAATTATATAAAAATATATATAATAATTTTTTTCTTAATACACATTAAAATTAATTAAGCTAGTACGTTGCATATAAAGTATAAGTGAGTGTTAACTAAGTCAAATAAAGTAAAAGTAAATATAATGGTTAAAGCTGAATTTTTTATATCAGTGTTACTGAGAGAAAAAATATATGTATATATATTTAAAATTTTAGATAAATTTTAAATTATTAAATAAATTAAATTCCAACATTTAACCAACTGATGTATGGATACAAGTACGTACACAAATGAAGGAGGCTGATTATGTTTACATCCTCCAACTAAAAACAAAAACAAGAGAAAAGCTACACTTGGCATCTTCGTTAATAACTTACTTATTCCACTTGTTTTTTCTGCCTAAAAAGGCGGGAGAACAACTGGAAATCAACGTAGAGAATTATTTATATGACCGTTTGATAATACGGTGAAACGGATTAATAAAATAATTTAATTTTTTATTTTTTTTATTATTTTTCATTTATTTATTTCATCACATCAGTTATAAAACAGTCTCATAGAAGATTTTTTTCATCAACTGAATACTATCTCACAAAAATGTTCACCCATGTGATAAGTTACTGTCCATACATTACCTTCTCAAGGTCTTAGGTTTTACATTCCATAATTTGTGAGTTTTTCCTCCACTTATTATGAGCTGTCGCTCACTTGGTTGGGTTGCTTTCTCTTGTTTTAGGAGCTATTTTTGAATCGTGTCACCGGAGTCTAATATTATTTGATCTTGATTGTTCTCTAGATTAGTACCGGTATATACCAAAAAAAAATTTGTAATTTTTGTTTTGGAGCGGATCACATGTTTTTTTAATATTCATATTTTTATATAAAATAATATACCGCCACAGAATCCTTTACCTTCTTCAGAAACAATTATAAACAGATATAATTGATAATTGATATAGACATTAATGGCCATACTGTTCCTATTTGGATATTGTTGATGACGACAGATCGATTAGATCTTGAATCAAGTTATTATAACGGTGAAAGATATCACTCAAAAATCATTCATGATTTTATGTGACCATAATACAGGTGTGTGTGTGTTTTGTATGTATTCTCCAGATATGTTTTCTCTTCAAATTTTTAACTTAATTATTAGTTTAATTATATAATAATTAAATAAAAAGTAATGCTAGACTATAGCTATTCCTTCTTTAGATTTTGATTTTGTTCAAGTTTGTAATCTGTATTAAATTCAATTAAAATAATATAACATCTACACTAAAATATCACTATTATATATTCGTTTATTATTTATTAGATCATTAATTGAGATATAAGCCTAAAAGAGCAGGAGTCTGGACAATATAATCTAAAGCTTCATTTCAAAAGTTCCATTTTTTATTTTTATTTTTTGAAATGTTCATTTCAGAAGTTACATGGAAAAAACAACAATGGGAACGGATTCCTAATATTTTCTTGTATCATTCGACTTTATCATTGCCAATTGATCAAATTTCATGGTTGAAGTAAAGAAAAACTAATATGCGGTCAAAGTTGAATTGGCAAAACTTGGATAGGGTCAACAAAATAACATTAAAATTACAGTTGGTTTAGTGACATTAAAATTAACAAAATAACATTAAAATTACAGTTGGTTAATGAAGCTCCTAAAATATAATTTATGACATGAATCTTTATCATTTAATTGGTTGAAGATTATATATTAATGCAACAATTTTGGGTTTAACATTCTTGCATGCATATATATATATATATATATATATAATTAGAGCAAATTGCTCCAGACCACCGGTACGTACCAAAAAAAAAAAGTCCACCCACTTTTTTTTTTTGAGCGGACCACTTGTCTTTTTAATGTTCATATTTTTATATAAAATAATACACCGCCAAAGAAACCTTTGCCTCCTTCAGAAACAATTATAAACAGATATATATAATTGATAATTGATATATACATTAATGGCCATGTTGTTCCTATTTGGATATTGTTGATGACGACAGATCGATTAGATCTTGAATCAAGTTATTATAACGGTGAAAGATATCACTCAAAAATCATTCATGATTTTATGTGACTGTAATACAGGTGTGTGTGTATATATATATATATATATATTCTCCAAATATGTTCTCTTCAAATTTTTAACTTAATTATTAGTTTAATTATATAATAATTAAATAAAATGTAATGCTAGACTATAGCTATTCCTTCTTTAGATTTTGATTTTGTTCAAGTTTGTAATTTGTATTAAATTCAATTAAAATAATATAACAACTACACTAAAATATCACTATTATATATTCATTTATTATTTATTAGATTATTAATTGAGATATAAGCCTAAAAGAGCGGGAGTCTGGACAATATAATCTAAAGCTTCATTTCAGAAGTTCATTTTTTTTTTTCAGAAATGTTCATTTCAGAAGTTACATGGAAAAAACAACAATGGGAACGGATTCCTAATATTTTCTTGTATCATTCGACTTTATTCGACTTTATCATTACCAATTGACCAGATCTCATGGTTGAAGTAAAGAAAAACTAATATGCGGTCAAAGTTCAATTGGCAAAATTTGGATAGGGTCAACAAAATAACATTAAACCAACTAGCTCCTAAAATATAACTTATGACATGAATTTTTATCATTTAATTGGTTGAAGATTATCTAATATATTAATGCAACAATTTTGGGTTTAACATTCTTGCATGCGCATATATATATATATATATATATATAATTAAAGCAAATTGCTCCAAACTATCCACCCTCCTCAAGATATGACATTAATCAGACAAAATAATGTTCTATTTTTATAACAAAAAAGCCTCACATCGTTAGTGAGTGTTAGTCAACTTTAGTTTGACGAAGGAAATTTGTGTCATTTTACTTGAAGTGATCCTTAGTTTTGAAATTAATTTTCTCTTTTAAATTAAAAAAGAAAAATATTTAATAAAAAACATTGATGAATCTTCGTGGAGATCAAAAAAAAAAAAAAAATCTTAAAAAAAGAAAAAAGAAAAAATTTGTTTAATGATCTAGGTTTTGAAACCAGATCTTTAAAATGAAGATCTGAGTTTCAAACTACTTTGAAGATTTGGTTTCAAACCTTTCAACATAAAAACCAAAAAAAATAAAATAAAATAGAAAAATTGATTGAAGACCCCTCCAAAAAACCAAAAAAGAGAAAAAGGGATAGAATTAAAAGAAAAAAATTTTGGGAATCAGATGATGAACTTGGAAAATCATTATCAAACAAGAAAATTAAAAATAAATTCTAAAAAAAAAAAAAACATAACTAGGTTCCTAAAATAAACAAAAGAAACCCAGATCTTCCACCAGAACTCAAACTCCATCTCAGAATCATCATCATCAACTCCAAACTCTACTTGAAAACCAGATTTAAACTCCATCTTAGAATCATCATTATCAACAATAAATCAAACTCAAACATAAAGAAAAGAATCATCATTAGAAAAATCATTAACAAACTTATTTAAAAAATCATCAACTAGGTTCGAATTGAACCTGGATTTCATAAATCTAGATTTGATTCAAACCCAGATGTCTAGGTTCATGGAACTTAGATTTCATCTAGGTTTGATTCAAAGCTAGATGTTTTGGTTCATGGAACCTAGATAAACTTTGAGTTCCATGAACCTAAATGAACGAGAAAAGAAGAAGAAGAAGGTTCTGAACAGAGGAGAGAAATAAAAATGAAAGGGAGAGAGTGGGTCGGTGTGGGGTTTGGTGGAAAGGGTGATGGTCATCATGTGAGGGGGTGGTGGTGGAGGCCTAGTCTTTGGTGAAGGATGGTGGGGGAGAGAGAGAGAGAGTGGAGAATGAGAAGTTTTAATAATTTTTATTTATTTATTATTTTATTTTAATATTTTTTTAAATTACATTTTAAAATTATTTCAAACAGTGAAGACATTTTGGTCTTTGCAAGTTAACGCACAATCAATCGTTTGATTTAACAATATCTGACTATTAACTTCAAGTTTTTCTGTTATAAAAACAAAACTTTGTTCCCGCTTGCCTTTGAAGGGTTGGGGGGGAAGAGAGGAGGGGGAGGGTCTGAAGTAATTTGCTTATAATAATTATATATATATAGAGTTTTTATAATTAGGTATACTTGATTTTAAAAATTATAAATCAACCAACTAAATTTATTATATTTTCTCTTCAAAAATATATATTTTTTATTTTAATTAAAATATAATAAATATATTTAATTAGTTTATCCTTATTTTTTAAAATTAAATATATTTAATTATAAAAAATATATTTTATATATATATATATTCGAGATGTGTGAACGAGACACCATTTCGTATAATTCGTGCATTGGCAAACAATGAAATAAGTAATGACAACAACGTGTGAAAGAAGCAAAAGCAATTACGAAAACTAATTAATTAATACAGCACTACAGCCGCCGGCCCCGCAACTGCAGGCACAGGGCAAGTCGGTTGACCTTTTTTATTTTTATTTTTTGTCAAATTGAGGTGCTAGTGGCACTATAGTCGACCATCTATAACGAGCTATTTTTCTAAAATTTTAAAATTTTTATTTTTAGCCTATAAAATAGTAGTAGATAGTAACTTACGAGGCAGACCAAACGCCCATCGCTTCCTCTCTCGCTCTCTCTCTCTCTCTCTCTCTCTCTAGCATTGAGAAGCATTTAGAAGTTTGGGATCGATGACGTCTCCAATAAATGTGCCGAGATGGACACCAAGCCCTACTAGATCATCATCACCTTTGATCACAAGTGCCAGAGATGACGACTTGGAGCTACAACACATAGCTACAGAACAAGAAGCAGACACGTCCTCCACCGTTGTTGACAAAAACACTTTTCCATTTAGCACCACTGTCTGTGCTTCAAACTCTACTTCTATTCAATCTCATTCACATAACGCAGAACCAGTTTTTGCGCAAAATGGCGTTTTCTTGACATGGAAGGATCTCTGTGTAACGGTTTCTAAAGGGAAAAATGGGAGCCATCCCATTTTGCAGGGCTTGACTGGGTATGCTGAGCCCGGCAAAGTACTGGCCGTCATGGGTCCTTCTGGTTGTGGCAAGTCTTCTCTTCTGGATGCATTAGCAGGTAATTCTTTTTCATTTTTATAACTTTTTGGGTCCTTAATTAGTATTCACCTACTCATTTACAAGCTCTCATAAAACTTTTTTCTTGGTGCTAGTTGGTAACATTAAATATAAAACTTTTCTTTTAGTGCTTGTCAGTAACATTAAATATCTTAATCGTGAGAAGCAAACTTTCAATACATCCCCCCCTATGAAATTAATCAAGCGGAAACTATGCCTCAATTTTTAGGGATATTTGTAAAAACCCCCCTGAAAAACAAAATAATAGGAAAATACCCCCACTTTTTAAAATATTAGGTAAACTACCCCCCACTTTTTAAAATATTAGGTAAACTACCCCCTACCGTTAAAATCCGTACAAACCGTTAGAAATTTCCATCCATAATTGTTTAAAAGTCCAAAATATCCTCAGTTTGGGGGGTATTTTCCAATTATTTTGCTTTTCAGGGGGGTTTTTTTATAATATTTTTCTCATCAACTTATCAAAATTGAGGGCATTTTGGACTTTTAACAATTGTGGATGAAATGTCTAACGGTTTGTACGGATTTTAACGGTGGGGGGTAATTTACCTAATATTTTAAAAAGTGGGGGTATTTTCTTATTATTTTGATTTTCAGGGGGGTTTTTACAAATATCCCTCAATTTTATAACAAAAAAGTCTCAGTACTGATAGTGAGTGTTAGTTAGCTTTAGTTTGACGAAGGACATTTGCATCATTTTATTTGAAGTGACCCTTAATTTTTAAATTAATTTTCTTTTTTAAATTAAATAAGATAAAATATTTTTAAAAACATTGATAAATCTCCATTGTTCATTGTACGTGATAAGACGTGGAGATTAAAATTTAAGAATAAAATTTAATATTTATATTTTTAAAAAAAATTAATTTTAATTTTTTTTTTTAAATAAAAACAATGGATATCTACGGTGAAGATCAAAGAATTAAAAAAAAAAAAATTCTAAAAAAAAGAAAAAAAGAAAAAATTTGTTTGAAGATTTGGGTTTGAAACCAGATCTTCAACTTTGAAGATTAAACCTAGATTTTCCAAAAAACCAAAAAAAAAAAAAAAAAAAAATTAAGATACCCCCAACAAACGAAAAAAAGAAAAACATAAGAGTTTAAAAAAATTTTGAGAACCCATATGATGAACCTGGGAACCCAGATGAACATCATCTAGGTTTCCAAAATGATATCTAGGTGATGAACATCATCTGCTCATCTGGCTTCCCAAATGATGCATCATTATCAAAAAATAAAAATAAAAAATAAATTCTAAAAAAAAAAAAAAACAACTGGGTTCTCAAAATAAACAAAAGAAAGCCAAATCTTGTACTAGAACTAAAACTCCATCTCAAAATCATCATCATCAAGAATAAATCAAACTTAAACATAAACAAAAGAATCATCACCAAAAAATCAACAAACCTATTAAAAAAATGATCAATTAGGTCGAATCAAACCCAAATTTCATAAATTTGGGTTTGATTCGAACCTAGATATTAATTCATCTGGGTTGCCGAACCCAAATTCATATGGGTTTGTCAAACCCAAAAATCTAGGTTCAAATTGGACTCAAATGTCTGGGTTTATGAAGAAAAGAAGAAGAAGAAGAGAAGAAAAGGGTTCTGAATAGAGGAGAGAAATAGAGATGAAAGAAGACTTGGTCAATATAGGGGTTGGTGAAAAGGGTGGTGGTCATCATAGGAAAAGGTGGTGGTAGAGGTCTGTTATTTGGTGGAGGATGGAGGCAAGAGAGAGAGGAAGAGAGAGAAGTTTTAATAATTTTTGTTTATTTATTATTTTATTTTGCTAATTTTTTAATTATCTTTTTAAATTATTTCAAATAGTATGAGTATTTGATCATTACAAGTAAAAACACACAGTCAACTGTTTAATTTAACAATATTTGATTATCAATGTTGGGTTTTTCTGTTACAAAAATGAAACATTGTTCCCACCTAATTAATGTCATACCTCGAGGGAGTTAGGTGTAATTTGCTCTTTAATTAAACATCTAAAACTATAATGCATGGTATAAAATTTTTACATAATGATAAACATTATATACCATTCATAATTTATATTCACAAATTAAAATTTTAAATCATTAAAATTTAAAATGTATGTACCAAGCATTTTAAAACTTTTTAATTATAACATGTATGCCGGTTTCCTCAATCACTTCAATGTTTTTAGAGATGATCTCAAAAAATTTATTGTTGTTTGTAAAAATATTCATTTTAACATCTGTGGTTTTATTTTTATCTAAAATCTCTTCTGATATTTAATAAAAGCATTCAAAATACCCCTAAAGATATGTAAAAGGATGACAATGCCCCTGATAGTCACAAAATTCATTAAGTTGGCTGTCAGACTTTAGGGGCAAAATGGAAAATTTACTAATAATTAATTAAAATGATATTAATTAAAATATAAACATAAAATAAATAATATTAAACATAAAAATATGAAAAATAGGATACTTTTTGTTTTAAAAATAAAAATAAAAATTTTATTTTATTTTAAATTATTATTTTATAATTATTTTAGTTTTAAATAAAAATCTCAGGGTTAAAATTATCTTTTTATTTTTTATATAATTTTTCTGTTATTAACATAATGTGGTAAAAATGACATTTTTACAAACTAAACTATATATCTATTTTTTCCGATTGTCCTTATTTTTAATTAAGCTGTCCTAAATTTGTTATAAGTTGGACTTTTAACCAT
Source organism: Litchi chinensis (assembly GCA_019925255.1). Taxonomy (NCBI): domain Eukaryota; kingdom Viridiplantae; phylum Streptophyta; class Magnoliopsida; order Sapindales; family Sapindaceae; genus Litchi; species Litchi chinensis. The sequence continues at coordinate 10,834,126 of CM034471.1, forward strand.
TGCATATTAATTAATGGATTGACACAGCAGCTTTAGCGGTTTCCGCAGTCACTTCTTTGTTTTTAGTTAAGCTGCCCTAAATTTGTTGTAAGTTGGACGTTTAACCATATAAATTGCATATTAATTACTAGATTGACACAGACGCTATTTTCTCTTGGAAAGGAAATGATAGTGTCGCTTCTATTTATTTTATCATGTATAAATTATAATTAATATTTTGTTGTAGACTTTACTGTTTAATACGGATCATGGAATATATTCTAACTTTTAAAAAGATTGAGGATTCCATTTTCATTAAAAACATATTATAATTTGTATGTTCTTCCTATAAGTGTAATTTCATGTAGATATAATATCTGATACTGACATATCACAACACATGCACCCAACTCAGCACATTAAAACTTTTTCAATTATGACATTTATATGTACCCTCGATCACTTCTTTGTTTTTATTAAGCTGCTCTTTATTTGTTATGAGTTTGACTTCTAGTATACTAATTGCTTCTTTATTAATGGATTCATCCGTATCCTATTAATCAATAATGATTTATACTAGGTTACTTAACATATTATGAATAATTAATATTTATATCATTAATATCATCACTAGTATAGGTTACTGTATACTTTTTCATTCTCAAAGAGGTCAGAGATTTAATCCCCATCAAACATATATTATAATTATAATTTATATGGATAATTTTCTAAATAGATGGACTATGTAATTAATATTTTATTATGTGAGCCGTTGTTTTCTGTTTATAGTAATAAATATATAGACCGCTCTCGTTCAAATATATTGTTTGAATAGCTGTCTTCCATTGACAGAAATAAATACTCAGACTGCATAAGCTTGACCTTTTTAAATTTATAACATCTACATATTCCGTCAATCACTTCTTTTTTTCCCTATTTAAGCTGCTCTTTATAGGTTATAAGTTTGACCTTGAGCTATACTAATTGCTTATTAATTAATAACTTGACACAGACACTTTTTGATCGTCAACCGCTTCTATTTTTGTTTACTAAACATATTATTGATATTAATATCTTTATTATTAAGACCACCACTTGGTATAAACGGTTATGTATTTTTGACATATTTTGATAGATTTAAAGGGAATAAATATGTCATATAAGTAATATTTAATCTTGATATATATATATATATATTAATAAATCTTTGAACAGTTCAGTATGGATTTCTGTTTTTTATATAGAATTCAATACGACTAATTAAAACTCACTATCTAAAGATAGTTTTATTTTATTTTATTTTATTTTTTTAAGACCCTTCGTTACTACCTACCTGCCTCATCGTTTGATCCACGTGGCCGTCCATAAGCATAGCTGCCGTATATCGACCCATATTTTTAATACGGCTACATGAATGATGATGTTAAATATTTCACACATGAGAAAAGTCTTTCACATATGACGTCAAATTTTTTGTACAGGAGACATTACATATGCATCGATTTCAACCAAATCAATTAGATTACATTCTCGTAAAGAAGTTCTGTTGGTACAAGTCTTTGGAATATGGAAAATGTGTCTGATAGTAGCTCTATGTAGCTGTGTGCTGTCTGTTGGTTGTGTTATATATAATATATATATATATATATATATATATACAAAACACATATATTTCTCTTTCAATAAAAAAAGAAAGTCTTTGGTGACGTTCATATTCAAATTTGAGGGCTTTAACATTTTTAAGCTTTTGGGATTGTCTCCCTCTGCGATTTGAAATCCAATGTCAAACAGATGTAGCAGCTTATTCTCACAATTTCTGAGAATTTTTTTGTCTGAATGTAACTAAACATGGCAGGTATTCTTTTCCATTTTTAGATTTTCTGTCTTTATAGTTTATCAAGTTTGCTAATGTAGTTTTTGTTCTTATCCACCAATTCTTTACAAGTTTTCATAAATATTTTCTTTTAGTGTTAGTTGGTCTCAGAGGCGGAGGCATGAAGAAGCCCAGCCTACTTTTCTCAAATAACAACAATAATAATAAGTGAAAAACTATTAAAATCTGTATAAAATTAATCTATTTTACAATTTTAATATACTATCCTCAATAGAAATAATGGAGTGAATATAATCACAATATTTCGTAATTGATAAATCAAATCTTCTCATTTCTTTTTCTTCTCTATCAATTTGTTCTGTAAATTAAAAGAAAAAAAAAACACTAATTTAGAATTCTTTACCTTATTTTACGAAGTTCGAACAAAAATATTCTTAATTTCGTAGTAGATTGTCATTCATTCTCTCTTTAAATCTTTCTGAAAGTTGTTTAAAAATATATATATCTTTCTGAAAGTAAGAAATTCATTATTATTATTATTATCTAAATACATACTTTTTAATTGATAAATTTTATTATACTAGAAAAGTTTGCTTAAACAAAATTTATACTTAAGTCATAACTTGTTGGTAGTATTTGTTAGCAGATGTCGGATGATGATAAAGCACAAATCAAGCACAAGCACATGAACATAATAAATAAAAAAAACACAAGGTTTTTACATGATTTAGGACATAGGGCTTTTTACGTGATTCGGGAAATCCCTTATATCTATAGAACGCATTGATGCTCTTTTTACTATATGAGGATATTTACAATACTTTCTTTCTCTTATGTAACCCTCACAAACAATCACTCTCAAAACTCTCTTCTAATTTCTCTTTTTCACTTTGATCTACTCTCTGAAACTCTCAAATATAATTTGGTATGATTTGAAACTCTTAAACATAGGTATTTATAAGGGTCAAAGGAGTACAAATTCATATTAAACTATTAATCCTGAACAAGGTCAGAGTCACTCGCAAGATCCGTTGTAGTATCAAGTCGCGCCAAATAGTTACGTTAAGTAGTCTAGCAATGATGTATGGATACATTTCTAAATCAGAAAATTTCGCTTTGTGAATACATATAATACTATACAATTTTTTGTTTATATATAAAAGATATTGAAATTCATTGAGTAATTGCAGGAAGATTAAATTCTAACACACAGCAGAGTGGGGAAATCCTAATCAATGGTCGCAAAGAGACTCGTGCTTTTGGAACTTCGGTAAGCAATAATAATGAAGAATGGATATTAATTTGTCTTCCTAGCACAATTTTATTGAATTTAATATTAGAGATAATCTAAAAATAATCGTTCTAAATTATAAAAATGTTCATTTTATCACCTATGGTTTTATTTTTATCAAAAATTCCTTCAACATTAATAAAAATACCCAAAATATATCCTGAAGGTAGGTAAAATGACAACAATATCTCTGATAGTCATAGATTCCGTTAGATTGACTTTGTTGACAGTTTAACTTCAAGAGCAAAAAGAGAAATGCGATAAAAGATTAATTAAAATTGATTAAAATAAATCAATAAACATATAATATTAAAATTGAGAATAGATAAAATTTTTAAATTTTAATAATATAATACTAATATTATTAAAATAAATCTCTAAGAAAAATAAATAAAATAATATTATAATTAAAAAATTAAAATCAGAAAGCCAAAAAACTAGATTACTTACAAAAATAGAAAATTGGAAACCATTTTCTTCATCTTCTTCTTCTCTTCATCGTCGCCGATGCCACCCATCTCCATATATTTTCTTCTTCTTCTTCCATTGATCTCATCACTGTCGCCACCCATATTCACCGTCGATGACTCTAGTGCACTCATTCCACCACCGCTGAGTCGACACACTCCTCTTTCATAACCAGACCAGATTTCACCATCCGCTTACCTATTCTTATCCCCTCACCGGGTTGTTGTCCTTTTCTAGAGTCTCTCCTTGCCATTGTTGGTCCCTTACACGGATGACTCCTTCTCTCTCGCTCTCCCTCATCGGTCTATCACTTAGACACACTCTTTTCCTCTCGATCTCCCCTCGCCTACTTTTTCTCGCTAGTGGTTGGCTAGTTGTGGTGTTGTGCTTTGGTTGATTTTAATTGCTGACTTTGATTGATTTTGATTGTTGATTTTGGATGATTTTGATTTTGGTTGGTAATTATGTTGATGATTGATGATAATAAGGTTGATGATCGATGATGGTTGATAGGTTAATGTGGCAAATTTTTTTTGGGTTGATGATAACTAGGTTTCTAGAAAATGAAAACCCAGAATTTTCTGGGTTTCCAGAGAAATAGGGAGGGAGAAAAAACAGAGGGGGAAAAAGAAAAAGAAAGAGGTGGCAGCTGTCGGCGGTGGTCTGATAGAGTCTATGGCTGGTGTGTTAAATGGTTGGTGATAAAAATTGATGATGATGAAGATGGAGGTTGAAGGTTAAAGTTCAAAATGGTCTAATGGATCTCCTTTTTTTAAATCAATTTTTAATTCAAAATGTTATGCTATAATTATTTTATTTTTTAAATAAAAATATTTTATCAGGATTAAAATTGTCTTTCTATAATTTTATCAACTTTTCTGTTGACTTATTAGTAGGGGGTGATTTAGATAAAAATGAAACCTGAGTGGTACATTTTCATAAACTAGAGTAGATTTTTTAGGATTATCCCTTAATATTATTTAAATCTCAATCTTTATGTATAATTGATCCTCTAAGTTCTCTACTATGATGATATGCATTGTTGTTAATAAATTTCTAAAAAAACAAAAAACATTCATGCCTAGCTTACAGACTAAATCAAAGCATATTTTGCCTTTCTCACCACCAAAATACCAATAAAATTGTACTCACATTATGCATAGTATTATTTATCTATACATGAATAATTTGTGGGGATAAGAAAGTAGCTTTGATGTAGTGATAAAATAAAAAATCCAACCACTTGTCTCATAATAGATTGTGGGTTCAATTTATAAGCCCCACTTAATGTGGATAAATTTCCCTACTTACATAGGTTGCCCCTTCTTATTTTCTGAGAGTTGATCCCCGGATAGTGCTTCAGAGTCATATTATAGTTGGTTTTGATAGCCCGTCGGGCTTATCCCAATAAAATAATAATAATAATAATTTATGGCGATTATTCTTTTGCAGTTGAGTCTTAAATTCACAATTGTAACTAACATGATATTAGAGTTTGGAAGTCTCGGGTTCAAACCATCTCTCCTATTTTTATTCGAAATGTTGTATCTGATTGCATATGTTATACAGTAAGGGGTGTTTAGCATGTCTCCGTCATTTGTCAACGTTACACATAAGAGAGCATGTTCCTTTACGGTTAAGTCTTGAACTCACCATTGTAATAATAGATTTTCTTATTTCCCATGATTTAGGCTTATGTGACTCAAGATGATACTCTAATGACAACATTGACTGTCAAGGAAGCCATATATTATTCAGCTCAGCTACAACTACCAGACTCCATGTCGAAATCAGAAAAGAAGGAAAGAGCTGAAATCACTATCAAAGAAATGGGGCTGCAGGACTTCATGGATACCAGAATAGGAGGCTGGAGCTCAAAAGGTTTGAGTGGTGGACAAAAGAGGAGAGTTAGCATTTGTATTGAAATCTTGACACGCCCGAAACTTCTGTTCCTCGATGAGCCGACCAGTGGGCTAGATAGTGCAGCATCTTTCCATGTTATGAACCACATTGTTAAGCTTGCTCGCCAAGATAGAAGAACTGTTATAGCATCAATCCATCAACCTAGCAGTGAAGTTTTTGAGCTCTTTTACAATCTTTGCCTTCTATCCTCAGGCAGAACAATTTATTTTGGTCTTGTTTCATCGGCAGAACAGGTAAAAACCTTTTTTTTTTTATTATTTTTATTTTAATCATGCATCACAAAATCAATTCATATTGCTTCATGTTATATATTGATCAGTAAGAGTACATTTGTGGGTGCATTTTGTTTTCCTAGAAGTGCTTTTGTGTCTCCTAAAGATAGTATTTAGTTGACACTAAATCAAAGTGTTACAAGGATCTAAAAAGTACTCTTGACAAATATTAATCAGAAAAGGTTTTAGGTGTCCACTTAAAAAGACTTCGACTTGTAATGTTTCTTTTTACAAAAGCACTCCAAATGCATGGAATTTATATTCGTTTATAAGGTGAAAATAAATCTCTACTCAAGAGCTAGTTTTTATTGTGGATGTAGGCTTAAGATAAAAAATCGTGAGCAACTAATTAATGAATTTTATGAATGAAATTGTGCTTCAGTTCTTTGCTTCAGCTGGTTTTCCTTGCCCATCTCTGAGAAATCCTTCTGATCACTACCTAAGAACTATCAACAAGGACTTTGAAGAAGTAAGTATATCTTTGTCATAATATCTATTAATTTTTACATTATATTACCATGTAAGTAGATGGAATTTCCTCATTCTCTGTGTAAACCAATATTGGCTTGGCATAATATAGGATATCGAACAAGGGTTTGGAAGCATTGGTACTGAGAAAGTCATAAACATTCTAGTTAACTCATTCCAATCATCTGAGACTTACCAAGAAGTTCAGCACCATGTTCTGCAATTGAGTGAACCGGTATACATATTTTGCAAATTCGAATGCTTGCTTCATCTTCCAAAACCTTAAAATTTAACTCAAGGTTCTTTTATATTTTGTGTAGAAAGGAGAAACTCTGCAGAAGAAAGGAAGCCAAGCAAGTTTCATCACACAGAGCTTTGTGCTTACGAGGAGATCCTTTGTCAACATGTATCGTGATTTAGGCTACTATTGGCTTCGACTTGCAATCTACATTGCCCTATGTTTGTGTGTTGGAACTATATTCTATGACATTGGATTCTCTTATGGGTCAATTCAGGTATATATATTGGTAAAAAGTACCATTATCCTCTCCACTAATTTAGTATTACAGGATTGGCAATTAATTAACCTTAATGATTCTTTCATAGTCACGCGCATCACTTGTGAATTTCAGGCTAGGGGTTCAATGCTCATGTTTGTTGCGGCATTTTTGACTTTCATGGCAATTGGTGGATTCCCTTCTTTTGTAGAGGATATGAAGGTAAGTTAGTTTTCTTAGCTGCCATATAGAGGATATATACTTTTATTTGTTATCAGCCAATCACCCCAATCGTTTTTGGCAATGTCAGAAGTGACATTTCTCATGGCTTTTTTAGATAGCAAATAAGCATTATTTGTACTATTTTGACCTTCTTTTCTTCCCTCAGATATTTGGACGAGAAAGGTTGAACGGACACTACGGAGTTGGAGCATTTGTTGTTGGAAACACATTTTCATCCATCCCATACTTGCTCATCATCTCTTTGATTCCAGGAGCAATAGCTTATTACTTGGTTGGCCTTCAAAACAGTTTCCAACACTTTGCTTACTTTGCGTTGCTGCTTTTTGCTTGCATGATGTTGGTTGAGAGCTTAATGATGATTGTTGCAAGCATTGTTCCAGATTTTCTAATGGGAATTATAACAGGAGCAGGAATTCAAGGAGTAATGATGTTGAATGGGGGCTTTTTTAGGTTGCCAAATGATCTTCCTAAACCATTTTGGAGATACCCAATGTACTATATTTCATTTCATAAGTATGCATTTCAAGGATTTTACAAAAATGAGTACCAAGGACTAGGTTTCCCCAGTAATCAAGTTGCAGGGCCAGCAATCATCACTGGTGAAGAAATCTTGAAAAATATTTGGCAAGTTGAGATGGGTTACTCTAAATGGATTGATCTTGCTATCTTGTTAGGGATGGTGGTTCTCTATAGGCTTTTGTTTTTAGGAATCATTAAGACTACTGAGAAGGTTAAGCCTATTATTAAAGGTTTCATAACTCATTATGGCCGTTGTATTTAAATAAAGTCCTTGCAGAACTTTTAGTAATAAAAAAAAAAGAAAAGTCTACATTTATTTAGCAGAAGGCATACACAGACCATCCACATTTTTTTTTAATCAAAATTTATTAAATTATATAAAAAATATATAATAATTTTCATCTTAGCAGACATTAAAAATAATTAAGCTCGTACATTATATATGAAGTATAGGTGAGTGTTAATTAAGCTAAATAAAGTAAAAGTAAATATAATGATTAATAGCTAAATTTTTTATATCAGTGTTACAGAGAGGAAATATATATATGGGATAATCTCAATTTTTCCCCTGTAGTTTGAACAAATAGCTAAAATCCCCCCTCACAGTTAAGAAATTTTTCAAAGTTAGGGGGGATTTTGGCTATTTGTTCAAACTATAGGAGGGAAATTAGGATTATCCCTATATATATTTAAAACTTTAGATAATTTTTAAATTATTAGATAAATTAAATTCCAAGCCCTAACCAACTGATGTACGGATACATGTGCGTACACAAATAAAGGAGATTGATGACATTACATCCTCCAACTAAAAAAAAAAACCATGAGAAAAGCTACATTTGGCACCCTTATTAATAACTTATTTATTCCACTTGTTTTTTCTGCCTAAAAGGGCGGGAAAGCAGCTAGAAATCAACACAAAAAATAATCTATAGTGTCGTCTCATATTTGATATGATGAAACAGATTAATAAAATAGTATAATTTTTTTCTATTACTTTTTTATTGGTCTTTTCTTTTTCTCCTACATTTCTTATTAATTTATCTCATCACATCAATTGTGAGACAATTTCATGAAAGATTTCTCTTACATTTCTTATGACATGTATACCGATTTCCCTAATCACTTGACTGTTGTTAGAGACAATCTAAAAATATCTACGATGATTTGTAATAATATTCATTTAAATATTTATGACTTTATTTTTGTCTAAAATCTCATCTGATGTTAATAAAAACACTTAAAATATCCTTAGAGATGTACAAAAGGACGACAATGCCCCTTCATGGTCACAGATTCCGTTAAGTTGATTTAGTTAACTGTTTGACTTTAGGGGTAAAATGGGAACCGTAATAAAAAATTAATTAAAATTATGTTGATTAAAGTATAAAAGATCAAAATAAATAATATTAAATATAAAAATATTAAAAAATAGGATTTTTTAAAAAATAAAGATTAAAAAATTATTCTTATTTTACAAATATTTTATTTTTAAATCAAAATCTCATGGTTAAAATTATCTTTTTACCTTTCATATAATTTTTTTGTTATTAATATTAGGAGAGATTTTGGAACTAGTATGCTTAAAATAACACTTTTATAAACTACAATAGGTTTTTTGGGATTATCCTTATTTTTAATTAAGCTATCCTAAATTTGTTATAAGTTGGACTTATTATCATAGCGTATTAATTGATGGATTGACACAGCCGCCATACCGGTTTCCTCAATCACTTCTTTGTTTTTAATTAAGCTGTCCTAAATTTGTTGTAAGTTGGACGTTTAACCACATAAATTACTTATTAATTAATGAATTGCCACAGACGCTATCTTCTCTCGGGAAGGAAATGATAGTGTCGCTTCTATTTATTTTATGTTAATTAGCATATCACGTATAAATTATAATTAATATTTTGTTATAGACTTTATCGTTTAATACGGATCATGGTGTATATTCTGACTTTTAAAAAGATTGAGGATTCCATTTTCATTAAAAACATATTATAATTTGTATGTTCTTGCTATAAGTGTAATTTCATGTAGATATAATATCTGATCTTGACGTATCACAACACATGCACTTCAACTCAGCACATTAAAACTTTTTCAATTATGACATTTATATGTACCCTCGATCACTTCTTTGTTTTTATTAAGCTGCTCTTTATTTGTTATGAGTTTGACTTCTAGTATACTAATTGCTTCTTTATTGATGGATTCATCCATATCCTATTAATCAATAATGATTTATATTAGGTTACTTAACATATTATGAATAATTAATATTTATATTATTAATATCATCACTAGTCTAGGTTACTCCATAATTTTTCATTTTTAAATAGGTTGGAGATTTAATTCTCATTAAGCACATATAATAATTTATGTGGATAATTTTCTAAATATATAGACTATGTAAGTAATATTTTATTGTGTGAATTATTATCTTTCAGTTATGGTAGTAAATATACGGACTACTCTCGTTCAAACATATGAATTACGTAAATAATATTTTAATAGTTGTCTTCCATTGATAGAAATAAATACTCAGACTACGTAAATAATACTTGATCTTTAACATTTTTGATAAGCCTATGACCCAAAGCATTTAAACTTTTTAAATTTATAACATCTATATATTCCGTCAACCACTTTTATTTTTTTTCTTCTTCTAATTAAGCTACTCTTTATAGATTATAAGTTTGACCTTGAGCCATACTAATTGCTTATTAATTTTTTTTTTTTTTTTTTTTTTTGAAGTAAACTGATTGCTTATTAATTAATAACTTGACACAGACACTTTTTGATCATGGGAAGAAAATGATAAGTTAACCGCTTCTATTTTTATCTACTCAACATATTATTGATATCAATATCTTTGTTATTAAGGCCACCACTTGGTATAAACATTTATGTATTCTTAACATATTTTGATAGATTTAAAGGGAAGTAAATATCCAAATGTACAAGTAATATTTAATCTTGATATATATATATATATTAATAAATCTTTGAGCAGTTTAGTATCGATTTTCTTTTTTCAAATAGAATCTAATAAGACTAACCAAAACTCACTATCTAAAGATAGTTTTTTCCTTTTATTCTTTTTTTTTTTTTTTTTTTAAAGACCCTTCGTTGCTAGCTACCTGTCTCATAGTTTGATCCACGTGTTTGTCAATAAGCACAGCTGCCATATATTTATCTATATTTTTAATACGGCTACACGAATGATTATCTTAAATAAGTTCTCTATAAATTTTCGCTCATGACAAAAGTCTTTCACATATGATGTCAAATTATTTGTATAGGAGATGTTGACGATCGGAATTGGTTAACACCAGGTCGGGGGTTGGAATTTCGCAGATGGAACGATTTGTGAGGGGCCGGCGATGAAGACTGTGTCGAGCCGGGGGTGAAGACCACGCCGGGCAACCCCTTTTGGCCTCTGAGGGTCGCGTCCAGAGTTGAACCCTCAACCTTATAGGTGTTTCTGGTGTACAACTCCTCTCAGCTTGGTGGTAGGAGTTGTGCACTCAAAAACCTTATAAGAGGTTATGAGTTCAACTCCGAACGCGTTTTAATGTTGACGATAGGAATCAGTCAACACCCGAGGGGTCGGAACCACGCCTACGGAACGATTTGTACGGGGCCCGCGGTGAAGATCGCGCAGAGCCTGAGGTAAAGACTACCCTGGGCAACCCCTTTTGGCCTCTCACTAGGTCGCGTCCGGAGTTGAACTCGTAACCTCTTATAAGGTTTTTGAGTGCACAACTCCTACCACCAAGCTGATCAACTTGGTGGTAGGAGTTGTGCACTCAAAAACCTTATAAGAGGTTACGAGTTCAACTCCGGACGCGACCCAGTGAGAGGCCAAAAGGGGTTGCCCAGGGTAGTCTTCACCCCAGGCTCGGTGCGGTCTTCACCGCGGGCCCCGTACAAATCGTTCCGTAGGCGTGGTTCCGACCCCTCGGGTGTTGACCGATTCCGATCGTCAATAGGAGACATTACATATGCATCGATTTCAACCAAATCAATTAGATTATAAAGAAGTTCTGTCGGTACAAGTCTTTGGAATATGGAATATGGAAAATTAGATTATAATGAAGTTCTGTTGGTTGTGTTTTATATATATTTCTCTATCAAAAAAGAAAAAAGAAAGTCTTTGGTGACTTTCATATTCAAATTTGAAGGCTTTAACATTTTTAAGCTTTTGGGATTGTCTCCCTCTGCGATTTGAAATCCAATGTCAAACAGATGTAGCAGCTTATTCTCACAATTTCTGAGAATTTTTTTGTTTGAATGTAACTAAACATGGCAGGTATTCTTTTCCATTTTTAGATTTTCTGTCTTTATAGTTTATCAAGTTTGCTAATGTAGTTTTTGTTCTTATCCACCAATTCTTTACAAGTTTTCACAAAGGGAAAATTACCTAAAACGTACCTGAAAATTACATATTTACTGGCGCATACAATGTTTTGGTATTTTTACAATGTCCTTCCCTCGACTAACAGGTTGATTGGCTTTGACCGTCAACGTTAAGGCCATAAAGGGTAGTATTGTCATTTACTTGAGTTCAAGCTAATTTACTCATTTTTAAATTTTTTTAAACTTATATTAATTAATAGGTTGATTGGATCTCCACCATCCATCTGGATAGTGGAGATCCATTTAAAATAATTTAAAATTATAAAATAAATTAAAAATTAAATGATTTTGAAATTTAAAAATAATTAAAATAATTTTAAATATAAAGAATAATTTTTTTAAAATGGATCTAAACCATTTATCTTAAAGATGAACAGTCAAGATCAATCTAAAAAAAAAAAAGAAAATATTGAAAAAAAATTAAAGATGATAGTGGAGAACCAAATTGGATCTTCACTACCATCTTCAATATTTGTTTATGATAGCTCATCAATAGAAATGCAAACAGGGGCCCATCATCATGACAATCATCAACACAAACAAAATTACACTAAATCAAACCAATATAAGTCACCTTCCAAACCAAACCTAGAACCACCATCAACACAACTAGACCTCTTCAACAAATTCAACATTTTCATCTTCATCTTCAACAAATCCAACCAAAACCATACACCAACCATCATCACCAAAACCAAAACCAGATGCCTGTACATGCCACTACTCGAAATTGAATACTATGGATCCAATCAAGATCTCACCTGATTTGACCCCCTTTAAGTTCTCCACCAAAACTAAATCTAGTGATGTTGATGGTTCGATGATGTTGATTGGAAAACAGTTTTTGAAAGAGAAAGAAAAAGAGACCGAAGAAAGAGGGTTTTTGCAGTGCTTGGATGGATGGAGATCCGATCTCCACCATATGTTATGAATAATGGATGATAGAGATCCAAATTGGTTTTCTTCAATTTTTAAAATTTTTAACTTAGAAAATGTTTTTTTTTTTTTTTTTTTTTTTTTTTTTTTTTTTTTAAGTTTTGGTTTTTTAAACTTACCCTCCATCATTCATTAACATGATGGACAATGTAAATATTGTTTTTTTTTTTGAATTTTAATTATTTTATAATTTAAATAACTTAGTTTTAATTATTCTTTAATTTTTTAATGGATCTCAACTGTCTATTTTTGAGATGGACATGAAGATTTTTCACATTTTTCACATTGTTTTTTAAAAACTATATATGAAATATTTTACATTTTTGTATTTTTATCAAATGAACAATGGTAATTTCATAAGGACACAATTGTAATTTCACATAACAGCCAAACTAATACAACCCACTAGTAGTTATTTAGGGGCAATTTTATCTTTTCACACCTTTTAAACCGTGAAAGTGACCACTTGATGATGAAAATCAATCAACCTATTAGTCAAGGGGAGGACGTTGTAAAAAAACCAAAACATTGTATGCGCTTGTGAATATGAAATTTCTAGATAGGTTGGAGATAATTATCCCTTTTCAAAACTATTTTCCTTTAGTGTTGGTTGGTCTTAGGGGCGGAGGCATGAAGAAGCCCAGCCTTTCTCAAATAGCAATAATAATAATAATAAGTGAAAAACTATTAAAATCTGTATAAAATTAATCTATTTTACAATTTTAATATACTATCCTCAATAGAAATAATGGAGTGAATACAATCGCAATATTTCGTAATTGATAAATCAAATTTTCTCATTTCTTTTTCCTCTCTATCAATTTGTTCTGTAAAGTGAAAAAAAAAAAAAACTAATTTAGAATTCTTTACCTTATTTTGCAAAGTCCAAACAAAAATATTCATAATTTCGTAGTAGATTCTCATTCATTCTCTCTTTAAATCTTTTTGAAAGTTGTTTAAAATATATATATCTTTCTGAAAGTAAGAAATTCATTTTTTTTTTTTTAACTAAATATGTACTTCTTTTTTTAAAAGAAACTATGTACTTTTTAATTGATAAATTTTATTATACTAGAAAAGTTTGCTTAAACAAAATTTATATTTAATTCAAGTCATAACTTGTCAGTAGTATTTGTTAGCAGATGTCGGGTGATCGTAAAGCGCAGATTAAGCATATACATACAAACACAATAAATAAAAAGGACAAGGTTTTTACGTGATTTGGGATATCGGGGTTTTTATGTGATTTGGAAAATTCCCCATGTCCATGGAACACACTTACACTCTTTTTACTGCATAAGGATGTTTACAATACTTTGTTTCTCTCACATGACTCTCACAAACAATTACTCTTAAAACTCTCTCCTAATTTCTCTTTTTCACTTTGATTCACTCTCTGAAACTCTCAAATACGATTTGGTACGCTTCGTGACTCTTAAACATGAGTATTTATAATTCTAGGGTCAAAGAAATTCAAATTCAGATAAAACTATTAATTCTAAACCAGGTCAGAGTCCTTCTCAAGATCTGTCCCAGTACCAAGTCGCGCCAAATAGTTACGTTGAGCAGTGTTGCAATGGTGTATAGATACATTTCTAAATCAGAAAATTTCGCTTTGTGAATGCATATGATACTACATAATTCTTTATTTATATGTAAAAAGATATTGAAATTCACTGAGTAATTTTAGGAAGATTAAATTCAAACACACAGCAGAGTGGGGAAATCCTAATCAATGGTCGCCAAGAGACTCTTGCTGTTGGAACTTCGGTGAGCAATAGTGAAGAACAGATATTAATTTGTCTTCCTAGCACAATTAATTTTATTGAATTTAATATTATTTAAATCTCAATCTTTATGTTTAATTGATCCCCTAAGTTCTCTATTGTGATCATATGCATTATTGTTAATAAATTTCTAAAAATAAAAAAACATTCAAGCCTAGCTTATAGACTAAATCAAAGCATATTTTGCCTTTCTCACTTTCAAAATACCAATAACATTGTGCTCACATTATGCATAGTATTATCTATCTATATGTGAATAATTTGTGGGGATAAGAAAGTAGCTTTGGTGTAGTAATAAAATCAAAAATCCAACCACTTACCTCATAATAGGTTATGCGTTCAGTTCATAAGTCCCACGTCATGTGGGTAATTTTCCTCATCTATATGGGTTGCCGTTTCCATCTTTTGGAAGTTGATTCCTAAATAGTGTTTTAGAGTCATATTATAGCTGGTTCTAATTGCACTCTGGGTTGATCCCAATAATAATAATAAAAAAAATAATAATTTGGAGTATTCGCTTGCGGTTGAGTCTTAAACTCACAATTGTAACTAATATGATATTAGAGTTTGAAAGTCCCGGGTTCAAACCCTCTTTTCTATTTTTACATGAAATTTTGTACTTGATTGCACATGTTATACTGTAAGAGGTGTCTAGCATGTGTCTGTCATATGTCTGCGTTATGCATGAGAGAACGTGCTCCTTTATAGTTGAGTCTCGAACTCACCATTGTAAAAATAGATTTTCTTATTTCCTGTGATTTAGGCTTATGTGACTTGAGATGATACTTTTAGTGACATCACCAACTGTTAAGGAAGCCATATATTTTTCAGCTTAGCTACACCTATCAAACTCTATATCAAAATCAAAAAAGAAGGAAAGAGTTGAAATCATTATCAAAGAAATGGGGCTGTAGGACTTTATGGATGCCAGAATAAGAGGCTAGAGCTCAAAAGGTTTAAGTGGTAAACAAAAAAGGAGAGTTAGTATTTGCTAGAGAACTGAAGCCATTTTATTGGCTTAAGCAAGTATATGAAGTTTGAATTGGTGTGAAGAAATTGGAAGATAATTTTAACATTTTCAACGAAACACATTTGACTTTGTGGGAGTGTATTTTATTGAAAATGGAGACATATGAATGGCAAATCCAATTTGAATTTATAGAAGTGTATGTTATTGACTTGATCAATAACTTAAGCATGAAACATTTAACTTGATCAATAATTTTCCTCTCATTGAGGGTTTTACCCCATAAATCTTGTGTCCATTATTTTATTTTATTTCTTTCAATATTATTCTCGATTTCAAGTGTGTGTTATGATTGGAATAATATCAAGTCATCATAACAGTGATATCAAAGTCATAAGTTCTTTAGAAAATTCTGAGTATGCTCTGTAGTTGCAGTATTGTCTGATTTTTCACATTAGAAAAGAATTGTTTATGGTTACTACAAATAAGTGTGTGGTCTGGAAATACATGCTTAAGAAAGGTTCTAGCTAAAGAAAGATTCGGTATTTAAGTGTGTCCATTATAACCCACGTCTCTTTCCTAGGAATTGACCTTGAGGCACTATTTATGGATATGTGCACTATTTCAGAATATAAATACTATTCATGATATTGTTCATTAGATATCTTGTGAGTGTTTCACAAAGATGACAATGAAATTTGAAATTGAGAAGTTCAATAGAAGTAATTTTTCATTGTGGAAAATGAAAATGAAGACTATCTTAAGGAAAGATAATTGCTTATAAGCAATAGAAAAAAGGCTAACTATGATTTGATGTCGCCAAGTGGAAGGAGATGGATAACGATGCAATTGCCAATATCTATCTGACCTTAACAAATGGTGTATTATCAAGTGTAGTGGAGAAGAAGACGGTTAAGGAGGTATGAGACACTTTGATAAAACTGTACGAGTCCAAGTCACTACACATAAAGATTTTCTTAAAAAGAAAACTTGGTAATCTTTGAATGGTAGAATCTACAACAGTAAACGACCACATTAATACTTTAAATACTCTATTTCTCAACTTTCAATATTGGGTCATATAATAGAGGCAAATGAACGTGCAAAAATTCTATTTCAAAGTCTACCTGATTCGTATGATTAACTCTTCATCAACTTGATAAATTATATTCTTATAGACTATCTAGTTTTCGATAACATTGTAGTTGTTGTCCTAGAAGAAGAAAGCAGACAAAAAAACAAGGAAGACAGATTGACAAGTAGTACACAAATAGAGGCTTTGTCAATGATAAGAAGGAGATCAAAGGAACGTGGCATCGGTAGGAGTCTCAATCATGGTAGATCAAAATCAATAAGTAAGAAGAATGTCAAATGCTACAACTGTGGTAAGCAAGGGCACATTAAAAGTGAATGTTGGCACAATAAGAAGAATAAAGCTCCTAATTCATCAAACTCATAAGAATGTGTAACAAGGACCTCAGGTGATGGTAACGTTTTAAACAACAAAGCAACTACTGTTGCAGAAAGCAGATTAGGATTTACTGATGTTTGGATTCTAGATTCAGTAACCACCAAGCATATAACCTTTTATGGAGAATGGTTTCACATATATAAACTTATCTAAGGAGGATCTATATTTACGAGTGATGATCATACTTTAAATGTCGTTGGTATCAGCATAATCAAGATAAAGATACACAATGGTACAATTCACACTATTCAAGAGTTATGACATATGGAGGGCTTGAAGAATAATCTATTGTTTTTAGGTCAACTGGATGTTCTTAAATGTAAGACCCATATATAAAATGGAGTCTTGAAAATTGTCAGAGAAACATTTGTTGTCATAAAAGGAGAAAAGATTGTTGTAAATCTATACATGCTTAAAGGAAAAGTATTACTGAAGGTTGATTCATGTGTTGTATCAACCATCATATAGAAGAGTCAACAATAATGTGGCATCACAAATTAGGCCATATATTTAAACAAGGTTTGAAAATTCTCTCTGAATACAGATTGCTTCTTGGTCTCAAAACAATAAAGCTGCATTTTTTGTAAGCAAGCTATATTTTTGTGAGCATTGTGTGATAAGTAAGCAGTATAGATTGAAGTTCAGCAATTGTACTATTAGGAGCAAATGTATTTTAGACTTGATTTATTTTGATGTTTGAGAATCACTGTATATATCACTAGGAGAAGCAAAATACTTTGCATTATTTATTGATGATTACTCTAAGAGAAGTTGGGTGTATTCTATCAAGAGGAAGTTAGATGTGTGTTTAACTTTCAAGGCATTCAAAAAGTGAGTAAAGCTTGAATCTGAGAAAAAGATCATGTGCTTGAGGACAGATAATAGAAGAGAATATACAAATGAAGAATTTCTTGTCTTTTGTAAGCAAGAAGGAATCGAAAGGTAATTCACAGTCATATATATTCCTTAACAAAATGAGGGTGATAGAATAGATGAATAAAACTTTTGTAGAAAAAATAAGAGCTATGTTGAAAGACTACAGGTTTACCCAAGTCATTTTGGGTAGAAGCAGTGAAGACCGCCTGTTATATGGTAAATTGATATTCATCTATAACAATTGAGTTGAAAACACCAATAGAGATATGGACCAGTAAACCTACTAATTATTTTACATTACATTCATTTGGATGTCCTATTACGTGATGAATAATGCCAAAAAAATAAAACCAAAAAAACAAAAACAAACAAACAAAGCAAGCTTGATCCAAAGTCAAGAAAATGCATATTTTTAGGGTATACTGATAGAGTGAAGGGATATCATTTGTGGGATCCCGCTACCCATAAGGTTATCATCAGTAGAGATGTTATTTTTATAGAAGATCAACTTTAAAGAAATAGAGATGATAGCAATTTTAAAAAAAAATTCAGAGACTATAATTATACAAGTGAAAAATAATTTAGAACATGAAAATTTTGATTCTTCTAAGCAGAACCAAAGCACAAATATAAGAACCGATAGAGATCGAGCTTCAAAAATTCAATGATCAATTCGAAAGAGGAGACCACCAGTATGACACTTGGAGTATGTTACGGAGAGTAATGTTGCATACTGTTTTCTAACAGAGGATGGAGAGCCTTTAACTTTCCATAAAGCTATAAGCAACCCAGATGCACCTTTATGGATGATAGCAATGCAAGAGGAAATTGAAACTCTACACAAAAACAAGATATGAGAACTTGTACCTTTACCACAAGGTCAAAAAGCTATTAGAAATAGGTGAGTCTTTAAGATCAAACGGGATGACAATGACCAAGTAGAGTGTATCATGCAAAATTGGTGGTGAAAGGATATGCTTAGAAAGAAGGTATTGTTTTCAATGAGATATTTTCTTCAGTGGTTCGATTTACAACAATAAGGGTAGTTTTGACAATGTGTGCCACATTTTGTCTACACTTAGAGCAGTTAGATGTGAAAACTGTATTTCTTCATGGAGAACTTGAAGAAGAAATTTATATGCTTCAACCAGAAGGTTTTGCTAAAGAAGGTAAGGAAAACTTAGTTTGCAGGTTAAAAAAAATCTTATGTATGGTTCAAAATAAGCACCGAAGTGTTGGTACAAGAGATTTGATTCCTTCATTATAAGTCTTAGATACAACAGACTTATTTTAGGTACATACTATAAGAGGTTTAGAAATAGTGATGATTTCATTATCTTACTATTGTATGTGGATGACATGTTAGTAGTAGGTCCAACAAAGATCGAGTCCAAGAATTAAAGACATAGTTGGCTAGGGAGTTTGATATGAAAGATTTGGCTTAGCAAATAAGATTCTAGGGATGCAAATTCATCGAGACAGAAAAGATAGGAAGATTTGGCTCTCTCAGAGAAATTACTTAAGAAAGATCTTGTGTCGCTTCAACATACAAGATTGTAAGCCAATTTCTACCCCTCTTCCTGTGAATTACAAATTATCCTTAGTATGAGCCCTAGCAATGAAGCAGAGATGATGGAAATGTCTCGAGTGTCGTATGCATCAGTAATGGAAAGTTTAATATTCGCTATGATATGTACAAGACCGGACATTGCACAAGTAGTGAGAGTGGTTAGTCGATATATGATGAATCCTAGTAAAGAGCATTGGAATGCTGTGAAGAGAATTCTTAGATACATCAGAAGAACCTCAGATGTTACATTATGTTATAGAGGATCAAAGTTTGTTGTAAGAGGCTATGTGGATTCAGATTTTGCAGTGGATCTCAATAAAAGAAAATCCACTATAGACTATGTGTTTATAATTGTAGGAGGAGCTGTGAGTTAGGTATCCAAGTTACAAACAGTTGTGACTTTATCTACAGAAGCAGAATACATGACAGCTACACAAGCTTGTAAAGAAGTAATTTGATTAAAAGATTATTGGAAAAGTAACAGTCAATGCGCCTTACATATTATAAGGAATTTAGCCTTTTATTCTCTAACAAAGCAAATAGAAGTCCAATATCATTTGTTCGTGAAGTAGTGAAAGATGATAATGTGAATGTACAAAAGATACACACCAAAAAGAACCCAACAGATGTAGTGACCATACTTATCAGTTCTGATAAATTCATTTGGTGTAAAACCTTATATGATCTTATGAAAACATAAGTAGCAGAAGCTTAATCAAAGATTAGAAGGATAAACCAAATCATTGAAAATAGCTTCAAGTGGGAGAATGTTAGAGAAATGAAGCCATTTCATTAGCTTAAGCAAGTAGATGAAGTTTGAATTGGTGTGAAGAAATTAGAAGATAATTTCAACATTTTCGATGAAGCACATTTGACTTTGTGGAAGTGTATTTTATTGAAAATGGAGACATATATATGGCAAATCCAATTTGAATTTGTAGAGGTGTATGTTATTGACTTGATCAATAACTTAAGCATGAAGCATTTGTGTAATCACACCATTTTGTGCCTATATAAAGGCATGTGCATTAGTTCATTCGACCTATCCATATCTCAAAATGTCAAGTTCATTTGAGAGTTTTCTTCTCTTAGTTTTCTCCTTAAATTTTAGAGAGAGGTTGTATTATAACTATTGGTACAATAAAATTGTTCTAGTTTTGATCTGTAGATGTTTCCTTCATATTAAGAGTTTTAGCACGTAAATCTCATGTCCATTATTTTATTTTAATTCTTCTATTTTCATTCAATATTATTCTTGATTTCAGGTTTATGTTGTGATTAGAATAGTATCGGATCAAAATCTTGACACGTCCGAAACTTTTGTTTCTCGAAAAGCCGACCAGTGAGCTAGATAGTGCAGCATCTTTCCATGTTATGAACCACATTGTTAAGCTTGCTCACCAAGATAGAAGAACTGTTATAGCATCAATCCATCAACCTATTAGTGAAGTTTTTGAGCTCTTTTACAATCTTTGCCTTCTATCCTCAGGCAGAACAATTTATTTTGGTCTTATTTCATTTGCAAAACAAGTAATATTTTTATTTTTAGTTTTTTATGCATTACAAAATCAATTCGTATTGCTTCATGTTATGTATTGATCAATAAGAGTACATTTGCGGGTGCATTTTGTTTTCCTAGAAATGCTTTTTTGTCTTTTAAAAATAGTATTTAGTTAACATTGAATCAAAGTGTTGCAAGGATCTAAAAAGTACTCTTGACAAATATTAATCAGAAAAGGTTTTAGGTGTCCACTTAAAAAGACTTTGACTTGTAATGTTTCTTTTTACAAAAGCACTCCAAATGCATGGAATTTGCATTGGTTAATAAGGTAAGGATAAACCTCCACTCAAGAACTAGTTTTTGTTGTGGAGTTAGGCTCAAGATCCTTTTCCAACAGTATGAGCACCTAATTAATTAATTTTATGAATGAAATTGTCCTTCAATTCTTTGCTTTAGCTGGTTTTCCTTGCCCATCTCTGAGAAATCCTTCTGATCACTACCTAAGAAAGGTCAACAAGGACTTTGAAGAAGTAAGTGTATCTTTGTCATAATATCTATTTTAACTTAATACTACCATATAAGTAGATGGAATTTCCTTATTCTCTGTGTAAACCAATATTGGCTTGGCATAATATAGGATATCGAACAAGGGTTTGGAAGCACTGCTACCAAGGAAGTCATAAACATTCTAGTATACTCATTTCAATCATCTGAGAGAGGTTCTTTTATATTGCGTAGAAAGGAGAAACTCTGCAGAAGAAAGGAAGCCAAGCAAGTTTCATCACACAGAGCTTTGTGCTTACAAGGAGATCCTTTGTCAACATGTATTGTGATTTAGGCTATTTGCTTCGATTTGCAATCTACATTGCCTTGTGTTTGTGTGTTGGAACTATATTCTATGACATTGGATTCTCTTATGGGTCAATTCAGGTATATATATTGGAGAAAAGTACCATTATCCTCTCTACTAATTTAGTGTTACAGGATTGGCAATTAATTAACCTTAATGATTCTTTCATAGTCACGCGCATCACTTGTGAATTTCAGGCTAGGGGTTCAATGCTCATGTTTGTTGTGACATTTTTGACTTTCATGGCAATTGGTGGATTCCCTTCTTTTGTAGAGGATATTAAGGTAAGTTAGTTTCCTTAGCTGCCATATAAAGGATATGTACTTTTATTTATTATCAGCCAATCACCACAATCATTTTAGGCAATGTCAGAAGTGACATTTCTCATGGCTTTTTTGAGATAGGAAATAAGCATTATTTGTACTATTTTGACCTTCTTTTCTTCCCTCAAATATTTGAACGAGAAAGGTTGAACGGACACAATGGAGTTGGAGCATTTGTTGCTGGAAACACATTTTCATCCATCCCATACTTGCTCATCATCTCTTTGATTCCAGGAGCAATAAACTCATTACTTAGTTGGCCTTCGAAAGATTTTTCAACACTTTGCTTACTTTGCGTTGCTGCTTTTTGCTTGCATGATGCTGGTTGAGAGCTTAATGATGACTGTTGCAACCATTGTTCCAGATTTTCTAATGAGAATTATAACAGAGGCAGGAATTCAAGGAGTAATGATGTTGAATGGGGCTTTTTTAGATTGCCAAATGATCTTCCTAAACCATTTTGGAGATACCCAATGTACTATATTTCATTTCATAAGTATGCATTTCAAGGATTTTACAAAAATGCTTACCAAGGACTAAGTTTCCCCAGTAATCAAGTTGGAGGGCCAGCAATCATCACTGGTGAAGAAATCTTGAAAAATATTTGGCAAGTTGAGATGGGTGACTCTAAATGGATTGATCTTGCTATCTTGTTAGGGATGGTGGTTCTCTATAGGCTTTTGTTTTTAGGAATCATTAAGACTACTGAGAAGGTTAAGCCTATTATTAAAGGTTTCAGGATTGTTTTAGCCAAACCATTCCAACGGCTAGATTTGTGAGAATCCCTCTACCAGACCACCATAATTCAAATGAACCAAAATTGTTGTCTTTGTATCTCATTATACCCGTTTGTAATTCAAATGAACCAAAATCTTATATACATTCATATGTACATGCACAAATGCATTTTATATTGTAAAATTTGTATATTAATATTCTTATTTTATTTTTGGCTGTCATGTCTCATCTTCTTCAGATTTTGTGGAAATGCCATGGATCGGTTGAAGCTATTGATGTTCAGGGTGTAGTTAGGATTTAATGCTAGGGTGGGCTAGAAAATTTGTTTTTTTTTGTTTTTTTTTTTTTAATTTAAACTTTATACATAAGAAATTTATGGAATGCATGATTAATTAATTGAAAAAATAAAGCTACATTTGATGAAGAGCATTGTAACTCTTAACCTTTGTAATGCATATTTCAAAATAATTAAATCATAACAATTTTTATATACATATTTAAAATGGTGGACTATATTTTTTATTTGAAATTATGATCAATATAAATCATATATAATGGATTAAAATAATGATTAATATAAATGATGATAATAAATTAAGATCATTAAAAGTACTAAAAGATCTAAGAACTAAAACAATGCAATAATCATAATTTATATCACAAGAATTCTACAAAATTATCAACAAGATCCAATTCTCAGTCCAAGTCTTAAAAATGCAAGGTTAATTGTAATTCCAAATTATGCTCAATTATCAAAAGGTGTATAAATGTAGTGGATAAAGCATTTGAACACCCATCTCTTTCATAAGAAGTAGATTCGACACCTAGTGGGCAGTGGCAGCATCTGCTGCTTGCAACTTTTTCCTTTTTATGTGAAGGCTAAGAACAGACCTAGTTTAAGGTCAGACGTGGCACGTGACCCTCTTGAAATTTTATGAAAAATTATTAAGTTTATAATATTAGTAATTAAATATTAAATATATAAATAAATATTATATAATGTTACGATACAAATAATATCACAAAAAGGCAATTGGTCCTAGTGGTGTGAAGCATCTCCTACCTGTGCCCCAAACCATGGTTTGATCCTCACTCTTGCTTTCTCTCTTTTTTTAAGAAATTAAAAATAGAAGAATGTGCAAATAATCTCACAACAAGGCAATTGGTCATGGTAGTATGATGCGTCTCTTTCGTTTCCCTCAAACCATGGGTTCGATCCTAGAAAGACATGGCACAACTACTTACCAATCCAACTGATCTTTAAAATTGCCATAGTCCGACTTCAAAAACTTTTATATCCTTTCATGTACAATGAACAATTATTACAAACTATATAATTAGCATGAATTATTTTTTGAGTTTGAGTTTTATCATATATATATTTACCAACATATATAGAGAGAGTTTCCCTCTCTTTATTGTGGGAATATATATTTTTTAATATTAAGAGAGTAAAACGCATAATGTTGTATTTGACAAAAAAAAAAGCGGTATAATATTGTTTAATCTTAATGCGTCTTGGTTTATTTATGATTATTTGTATGAATTATTTTTGTTGTATATAAATTATTTAACATGATACAATTCACAAATTAAAAAAAAAAAAAAAAAAGCTCATATGGGCTATAATTGTTTTTATCATTAATTTTCATTTTATTTCACCTTGTTACAAAATAATTA
The DNA here is from genome assembly GCA_019925255.1 of Litchi chinensis. Classification (NCBI taxonomy): domain Eukaryota; kingdom Viridiplantae; phylum Streptophyta; class Magnoliopsida; order Sapindales; family Sapindaceae; genus Litchi; species Litchi chinensis. The sequence goes on from CM034471.1 coordinate 10,858,744, forward strand.
CTCTAATATAAATGTCTGAATCTACTACTGGAACTTTACATAAAAACATTATATATTTAGTGCATTACTAATTTTTACTTTTTTACTATTTTATTTATATGTCCCCTAAACAAATTTTCTGGGTCTACCACTGGTAAGGGCAATCTCTCCACCTGTATGTGGATCGCTCCCTCCTGTATGAGAGTCGTTCTTCGGGCTGTATCATTAATGTTCAATCCCACTTTATCTTAATTGTTTCCTGAGCCAGTCCCAGTAATATAATGTAATTAAAAAAATTTATGCGTAATCCTTTATTTTCCAATATTGGTGTCCTTTTGTTGAATAAGAATTCTCTGTTAATTCTTTGTTTGTATTCATTTATTATAAAATGAGTTTAAGTTTGAGTAATGTATGAGAGAGAAAAAAGTTAACAATTTTAGCCATCGATTTTTTTTTTTTTTTTTGTTATATGATGTATCACTAGATTATTAAAAATTTAAACAAGAAAAAAGATAGAGAATCCTTGCTCCAGAGGTCAAATTGTCTTATTGGTTTTCAATTTTTTCATTGTTTAAGTAAAAATTATAAATGCCAAAAAATAAAGGATCAGATTGAAATAATAAAAAGGATGAAATTCATATTTTACACATATAAGGTTGAAAACAAATTTACCCGGAGTAAATCGTGATTCGACGTTTCAAATTGCAAAAATCTACCGGTTTTTTCGAAATAATGGGAGTAGTTTATCTTAAGCTGCAAAATTTAAGGGATAGTTTGGTAAAAATAAGGACTAGATCGAAATACTAAAGGGATTACACTCATAGTTTACACATGCGAGGGTGAAAAAGAAATTTAACTGGAGCAAATCGTGATTCGCCGTTCCAAATCGTAAAAATCTACTGTTTTTTTTTTTGAAATAATGAGAAACAATGAACGGTAGTTTCGTCGGGAAGGTGAAAAATTTAAGGGACAGTGTGGTAACAGCAAGATTGATAAAAACCCTCGCTCTCTCCAACGTTCAATATCAAAATGGAAAGACTGAAGCTAGAGAGCAAAACGACCGAGAGAGAAAGCGAGAAGGATAAGAGAGAGCAACAATGAGAGAGAGCGTAACCCGTTCTCTCTTATCTACGAAATGGAACCCTAGCCGTGAAACAAGAGAGCTGTCAGTACAAAGTCATCGAAGTCTCCCTTCATGGTTGTTTCTTGTTACTTTTATTAATATATTCTCCCTTTCTATCTGCCCAGGGCTTGTGGAGGAAGTCAAGGACAAGGAGTGTGAGAAGGCTGCCAGGCACATTAACGCTTGGCTTCTTTGCTTTTAAGATGAGAATGAGTGTAAAGGTGGGGTTTTTGTGGTTGTTTTGTTGGTTATCTTGGTAATGGTAGCTTGATTTTTGGTGGTTATGTGATTGTTTGTTCTGATGATTGATAATTCTTGGTGTTATTGGTTGGTTAATGGTGTTATGTAAAGTTGAGTCCAAATGGGGTTGTTTTGACGTATCTGAGCTCCCATTCAAGATCTCTTCGTCTTTCTCTCTGTTTTTAACAGCCCACAACTGTTCTCATCCGGTCGTTTCTCTGCTCTTCATTTACAGGTAAATCCCCATCTGGGTTCTCTCTCTTTTCCACTCTATATACTTTTCTCTTTCTTGTTTATTTCTGAGCATTTCAAAGTTTCCATTTTTATTCTCAAACTTCAGCCTTCAAAAGCAAAATGCTTGCTTTCAATTTTTTTTCCCTAGCATGGTTTGTTGTGTTGGGTTGTTATTAAAAATTTATTCTTTTTTTTTTTTTGGTTTTATTTTTTTATTGTCTTCGATTGTTAGTTGTTGTTCTGCTTTCAAGCTGTGACTTTTCACTGTTTCTATGTCGGTGCATCTTCTTCTTCTTTTTTTTTTTTTTTTGTTTTTTTTACTGTAATTTTTAAGCTAGATCTGACTTGAATGCTAATTTTTCTAGTTCTCTTAAATGGTTATTTTTTCCTTTCAAAAAAGTTAAATTTTCTTATTTTGTCTAGTATGTATTTCTAATCAAGTTCGTGTTGGTTAGTTCAGTATAATTTGTTTATATTGAATTTGTCATTTGGATATCTAAATGTTGTTTTCGATCCTCTCCATGCATGTGGATTTGTTTCTTTTTTTGAAATTTTTGAGCTATATAATTTCTTGTTTTACTTAAAAAACTTGAATAAAATTAGTGAGTCCATAAAATGTTTAGTGGAAAAATTGATATATATATATATATATATATTTTTAAATTCTGGGTCAACCCTGGTCTGACCGGTCAAATTCTGTTGGAAAAGAAATTTCTGTTGTTATAGTTGGAAAATAAAAATGAAAAGTTTCAAACACATTCTCATAAATTAGAAACTTAAGGTACTAGTGTTAAGATAATTTTGGATTAGCTAGTCATGTAATTAAAATCTAGAAAAATAGTTGGGGGTCACAATTAAAGTGAGCTGTGAAATTGTTACTAGGAATGATAGGATTTGACCCCAAAATGATGGAAAACCTATGTTTGATAAGACCTTATCACATTTAGAATATTGTTTTTTTCGTTCCTTAAAGAAACATGTGGATTCAAATTCTGCAGGTTGCAGAAATCAGAAATGAAATTGATCTTAAGCACTACGTATTGGCATTTGAAAAATAATATTTTGGTGCATTATGAATTTATGATAGCCTATATTACTGCTCCCTTTCATTGTAGTAAGGGTTGTAAGTGAAAAGAATACGGTAACCTATGAATGCATCGCTATTATTCTCCTTCTTATGGTATATATGAATTTAATGTAACTTATGAATTTAATAGTAGCATTTTTTTTTTTTCTCTTTTGGTCATGTTATGTTTGTTTTTATCTGGCATAGATTGCTTTTCTTTGAGTAGATATATAATTTTTGTAGTAGTTCTATTGTTTTAATTTTATCTATTAAATATTCCTTGTTTTAGTAATGTTATCTCCTTGCAATTTCATATATATATATATATATATATCTAGGTAATTAAAGTAGGCAGTAGGTGTTCAAACTGGCCGGTCAACGTTAAGTGATGGTGATCTAAGTCGGGCCGGGCCAACGTAGCTGCCACCAGGTAGATCCACCCTTGTAAATTTGTATTTGCACATAGATTTATTTAATTATTTACAATGTTTTTCTGTAGGAATAGTGTAGATTTAATTTTTATTGTGTTTTCTCTCTACAATCCAATTTTTTCTTGGGACATTTCTTTTCTAAAAGCACTCAATCCTAAATGTTAAAACAAAAAGAAAATTGTAAAAATACTTCATTTTGTTCCAAAATTATCATCTTTTAACACTTCTATCTTTTGAATTTAAAAAGTTAAATTTAATTAAACCAACTGTACATATACTTGCACATTATCATACAAATTCAGAATATAAAAATGATAATAAGTGACAACAAACACATTAAAGTTGATACAAGAAAAGAAATACTATAAAAGGAAGAAAGGTTGAGAAACTAATCCAATGACTCATATGCCAATAATAGCGACTATCAAACAGCCTATGCATCAAACAACCCATGCATCTCTATATTTTCAATGAACACTTTGTCATATTTCTTAAAAAATTCATTAACTTTGTCTTTTTTTGGGCCATCCAAAGTTTGTTTCTTTCTTAATTTGATTTTGTGTGCTTTTGCTTTATTGATTCTTCATATTGCAATGTCCTCTTGTTTACTAACACACCTAAATTCGTTTTTATCTTTCTTTGAAAAAATGCCCACCAACTTGTATATTTATGTAAGGTTTGAATCCTAGTGGATCCAGAAAAGTTATTGAAGCTCAAGTTTTAGTTAATTAAAAAAAAAAAAAGTTAGTAGATAAGTGTCTACCAACTAGGTGGATGCCAAATGGGGTGAGTTGAGTGGTTGTCAGTTCACCAAACGAGCAGAAGCAAAGCAAATTCAACATTAAGAAAATGACAAAATTTGGTGGTCGAGAAAGAGATAGAGTTAGTGGATTTTTATTAAAAAAGAGGACAAATGTTGGTTGATATTCATGTTATTGCATGATGAAGCAAGAGGCAATTTGAGAAGGGAAAAATAAAAAAGACAAAAGACATGATAAGCTTAAATTGAGAGCCGGTGAGAATTATATATAAATAACTAGTTTTGGCTGCATGTGTAAGATATGTGCTTAAATTTGTATATTTATTTTTTTAATTAAATAAATTTTAAGGTTATAACAAATTATTAATTAAATATTATTATTTATAATTTATATTGAGTGGATGCTTATATTTAAGTACTGGATTAATAATATGTTTATAATATATTTAGTTTAGTTAGAAGATAAAAACAAAGATTCAATACATTTTTGTCCTAAAGATTAATAAAATTTTAAGTGATTATAAAAATTACATCAACATTTTGTATTTGAAAAAGAATAATTAAATAAATAAGCATGATTAAAAAAAAAAATTATTTACATCATATCATAAAAGGGAGAAGATGTTTGTACATATAGTTAACATTCATAATGTTTAAAAGCTTTTATATACATTATAGTTTTTGGATTCTTAAGTTTCAAAATGATTATTCTAATGATCCAAAACAAAAACTCAGTTACCTATTGTTAGAGGACATACTTTACTTGTACATGTAGTTCTAAAAATTGTTAATCGATAATCGACCGGTTAGGTAGTGGTTCATGATTTATTGGTTACTCGATAAATAATCAGTGATTAATTGATAAATATTGTTTTGAGGGAAAATTATTATTTTTTAAAATTTGAGAACGTAAATTGACATTTTTTTAAATATTAAGGGCCAAAACTTAATTATAGTTATAATTTTATCAAAGTTTGGGGTGGTTTGTGTAAGTTTCCTTAATATATAAGGAGACATAACACCAAACCCCCACTTGTTTTTTTATTCTTCAATCATTGCCTATGCTCTTTCTCTCTCTAGAATTGTCAAAAGTCTCTTTCTCTATAAACTATCAAAAATGATTCTTCTTCTTCTCGTTGACACCTTTATCGGATTTGACGGCGACATCGATCCCTCTCTCTCTGCTCTGTTGCTATCTTTGGTATGTTTCTTTGTGATGGTTGTTGGATGTTTGTCGATTTTGTTGGTGGCATTTGGGGTGTTTTTTGACAAGTTTTGTGGTCGATTTTATGCCAAGTTGGACTCATTACTCAGCTAACTCGGTAGATTTATCGCCAACCTGATTTTGGTTGGCGATATGGTCCTTATCGAACCTGTAGCATGTCGAAAAATTGTCAATTTCCAGCAAGTTTTATAACACTGCTTGTACATGAACAAAATGAAATGTTTTTAATCCAACTTTCTATTTTTAAGGTCACATTATTTACATTATTGTAATCAATAAAACCAACTTCTCTGATGATGAAATTGCATTCTCAAATCTGCAACACATCTATCATCCATTCTTCCTCACTAAATTAAATAAAAAATTTTTGAATTTGAACATCATAGTTCAAAGCTCACCTTTCCAGTGCCATCTCAACCTAAGCTCGGATAAAAAGCACATAAACTTCTGCAACCATACCGAAGAACTTGACTTGTGAAGAAGAAGGATTAACATTTCGACATGTTGGACATGCAAGAATCTACTTCTTTGATTTAGTTCAAGTGCCAAGAAAACCATGTTCCCGACATCGAAGATAGTTTACTAACCCAATTAATATATCAACTCCATAAAATCATCAAAGTTCTCTCTTTTGCACATGTAACATAAAAAAGAAAAATCACAACTCTAACCTTTAAAATACCATCTTTCTTCACCTAATCTTTATTTTACGCATAAAACATCAAAAAGATCACAACTCTAACCTTCAAAACACCTTCTTTAATCCATCTAATCTCTCTTATTCACACAAAACATAAAAATATCACAACTTTAACCCTCAAAATCCCATCTTTCTTCTAACTAATCTATCTTTTACACATAACATCAAAAAGATCACAACTTTAACCTTAAAAAGAACCTTCTTTCATCCATCTAATCTCAAAAATACACAAGAAAAACCATTACATTCACATACACATTCACCGCATTTAGTAAACAGCAAGCTAATAAAGGTAGAAGCAAATAGAGTTGACCCCAAGGTTGTGATACCGAACATGTGTATTTGATAAGAATATGTTTTGGCTGGTGTTGAGCATCCCAAAATTGTCGATATTTGGATGAATTTCAACACCTATTCAAGAAAATACATAAAAGTTGTAATCAAACTCATCTAACACAAAGTTGCTCAAATAATTCACTGGAAAAATTCACATGCCAGTTTGCAGTTCATGAAAAAAAAATTCCATGAAGAAAAAATCATTTAAACACAAAGTAGAAATTAGCATATTTGATGCTGAGATCAACAAGGCACTTCAATGGAAAAGCAATCTGCACATTGTAATAAAAAAACACATGTCAAAAATGCACAATGTACTCTAAGTTTACATAATACGCATGAAACACATGCAAACACAAATAAATATTAATAGTTGTTCCCCACAGTTTGCTTCTTTACCACCAAAGAGCACACCACATTTTAAACAAAGCAACAACAACAAAAGCCTCCAACCTTCTATCATTTTCCTATCTCATGCAAATTAACTTTGCACAATCACAACACAAAATCAACAGATGATCATCAACCATAAACATTTAAAAGCAAAAAATATAAAGGATTCGTAAAATACCTATCTCCAAATTTTGCACATACAATCATGGGTTAGTAGTAACAAAAACATATTTTAAATCATCAAACCACCCAAAACTTTCCACAAAAAAACAAAAAAAAAAAAAAAAGGCAAAAGATCACGTAACAACCAAACTAAAACTTGCCCCAAAAACAAAACTATCATTGTGAACAAAATAAAAAAAACTAGTAGAAAACACAACATAGAAATTAAAGTCAACAAACAAAATAACATAAAGCATGATAACTCTTCTAAGAAAACATCAAACACATGAACAAAAGTCACACACATTGTTATATAAAAAATAACCAAAGCAAAAGAAAAAAGTCATTATCCTGAGATAAAGAAAAACCAAACTCTAATCAGCTCTGCCATAATCAAGGTCCAATCTGATAGTCTCCTCACATTCCAACATAGCCTTCCTTAACCTCTCCCCATTGCCGTCAAAACCGCTGCTGGGTTGCTCTAATATGTGGCGTTTTTTGACAGCATAGAAATCGCTTTGTCACATAACTTGAGGGCCTCAACAAATAATTGCCCTTCTTATGCATCTCATTGTCGACCCTTTTCAAACAATTCATACTTCAATAACTAATAAAAGCAAAATTAAATATGAAAGTGGTAATAACTAACAAACTAACCATGTTCTAATGTGCATCAATGAACCTCACAGTAGTTGACCTGATGCTGTCGATATCGAACGCTTTTTCGTCATCGGAGTTGTCCTAGCGGCATTGGAAATTGATGGGGCTAGAGAAGTAAGGAGGAGCTCTACTGTCACCGTATCGTTTGGTGATGAAAATGGAAGAATTGAAGCAGGAAAGAGAGAGAAGGAAGATATGGTTAGGGTGGTGGCAACGAAAATGAAGAAAAATCTATGATTCCATTTAAAATCCTATCACCATACATCTGCAAATACTTACTGTTAGATTCATCACGATACCCATCTTACTTTGCTTTGTTTCACATCATTCATTCTATCTCTTCTTGAAATTAAAAACTATTAAACATTTTAATTACTTCCCTACTCTTCTTAAACAAATGTAAACAACTTAGTATTTGAGGATATAAAAGTAATTTTATTTTCAAACAAATGTAAATGATTTAGAGTTCTGTATCTATTCATCATTTTTTTCCATAGTTCACACTTTAAGAGTAAAAATGTCATTCAATGTCAAATAAATTTTAAAGGTGTTGTATTCTATCACTATTCACTAACCCTCCTCCCATTTTTGATAGATAATATAAAAAGTGGCTTTCTAGGTACAATCATAAGCAAACATAAAACTTGATACAACAGTGTGTAGCATCTAGAAATCGAGTCACATGAAACAAGAAAGAAAATAAATAGTGAGTAGAAGAAAGCATATATAAGTGGAAGAAAGAGAAATAATTGGGGCTGATTTAAGGCTAGTTTGATGTGTAATAAATTTGATTTTAGATTCAATTTCTTGATTTTATTATTATTATTTTTTTAATGCATTCAGCCCTAAATTTTTTTTTTTTTTCTCTTTTTTTTCTCTTCTCGCTTTTTTTTTTTTTGGTGTGTAATAAATGCAGTTTTAGATTCAAATTTTTGGTTTGAATTTATTTATTTATTATTATTATTATTTGTTAAATGAATTCAGCCCCAAATCCTGTTGTGTTTTTTTTTTTCCTCTTTTCCTTTCTCTTCTCACTATTTTTCCTTTTTATTGACTTATTGCTTTAAGCTCTATGTTTGCTGTCTTGTTTTAGTATCATTAGCTTCATATATATGTGTATGTATGTATGTATGTATGTGACTACCTCAAGTGTGAGCCTTAATTATATATGTGTGTGTGTGTGAGATTATCTCAAGTTTTAGCCTTAATTATATATATATATATATTTATTTACTACATATAAAAGGTGTGATGAGATCAATGAATATTGATAGAAATTTTAGATCTTTAAAATTTGCTTGAAAATGAAATTATGTTTTTGTCCTTATATAATTTATAAATTGGTTGTTAGATATATATATCTCTGTGTGTGACTGCTTTAACTCTTCAGTTTTAATTATATATAAGTATCTATTTACTCTATATATAAAAAATGTAGTGAGAACGGTGAATAGTGGTAGAAATTCTACACCTTTAGAACTTGTTTGAATACGAAATTCCATTTTTATCCTCATAAAATTTATAAATTTGTTGTCTGGACAGTTGTGCCTCACACACAGAGGCATAATACGTGTATTTGATGAGAGTGTTGATATATTTGGTCTATATTAGGCATAACAAAGTGTTTGGCCAAGTTATAGATAAGACTTGGTTTGTCAAATAATCGAACACCAAAAAACTTGCTTAATGTCTCTAAGTTTGTTAAAGACAATAATGTCTTCGTTGACTTTTACCCCTCTTTTTGGTTTTGTGAAGTATCAAGTTACAAAGAAAACTCTTCTTCAAGGGGTCCTTAAAAATGGTCTATATGTGTTTGACTTACCACTACAGTGCTTAGTAAAGGAAAGGAGTTCTCAAAGTCTTTGCATTCTTCCTCAATGTCTGATCATAGATTGTCTTTTTCAGCTTCCAAATTGTACAAACAACCTACTATCAATGTTAGTGATTCTGTAGCAAATGTAAATAATGCTGATGTGATTGATGGTTCTTATATCCCAAATGATCCTAGCTTGTTTCTTTGCCATTTGAGATTGGGACATCCATCCTCTTCCCTTGTAAAAACCATTTGAATAAATGCGGAGTTCGATTTTCTAGTTCCAACTCTTTCTTTTGTCATGATTGTCAATTGAGTTAATCTCACACTCAACCTTTTCCACATTCAAATACATCTTATAGTTGTCCTCTTGAGTTAGTCATTGCCGATGTGTGGGGTCCTACCCCTATTGTGTCCACAAATGCATCAAAATTTTATGTTAATTTTTTAGACGCTCATACTAGGTACACATGGATCTTTTTGCTTAGAACCAAAGGAGAAGTTGCTCAAGTTTTTAAAACATTCAAAACTCAAATTGAGCTTCAATTTTCTTCCAGAAATCAAGACTCTACAGACTGATAATGGAAGGGAATTTCTAGTTCTATAATTTTTTTGGCAGAACGTGGTGTTATTTTTCGACATTCTTGTCCCTACATATATGAACAAAATGGACTTATTGAGCGGAAGCATAGACACATTGTTGAAATCTATCTAAGCCTTCTTTCACAAGCTTCAGTACCAATTCATTTTTGGTCGATTTCATCACTGCTACATATCTGATAAACCATATGCCAACACCTGTTTTGAAAGGAAAAAGTCCATTTACTTGTCTATATGGCAAAGAACCTGATTACTCAACTCTTAAAGTGTTTGGTTGTCTTGTGTATCCTCATATCAGACCATATAATCAATATAAGCTGCGGTTTAGAAGTGAGCCTTGCACCTTTCTTGGATCTTGTAATCAATGCAAAGGGTATAAATGTTTAAGCTCAAAGGGCAGACTATACATAGTTAGAAATGCAGTGTTTCAAGAGAATGTGTTTCCTTTTGCTAAAACACATTCACCATGGACAACATGAGGCCTAGCAATGTATCTTTGTTTCCACATGTGGTTTTTTCATCATCCTCTACTATTCAACAGACTTCACAAGTTTTGAAAAATATTTCTGAAACTAATGGTACAACTGCTACTAATGATCTTGTCTTACAACATTCTGATGATTTACAGAGAAGAAATTTTGCACCTACTAGTACTAAGTCTGTACAACAGTAATTTCATACAGAACCACACTCTCAAAATCATCATCTTATGGTGACAAGACCTAAAGTTGGAATCTTTAAGCTAAAAGTTTGGATTGCTAGCTAGATGATACCGAACTAGAGTCTTTTCAACAAGTTTTAGCCCATCCACAAGGGTTTGCTACAATGAAGATTGAATTTCAGGCACTCAAGGACAACCGTATATAGTCTTTAGTTCCTCCACCTGCAGAAAGGAATATAGGCTGCAAATGGGTTTTTAAGGTAAAAAGGAATCTGGATAATACTTTGCTTAGACACAAATTTCGGTTTGTAGCTAAACGGTTCCATAAATTAACTGATTTTGATTTCACTGAAACGTTTAGCCTTGTAGTGAAACCTACAACTGTTCGGGTTAGTCTTTCACTTACAGTCACAAATGGGTTGAATTTAAGGCAATTAGATGTTAACAATGCCTTTTTTAATGACATTCTTTGTAAGGAAGTTTACATGCAACAACCACCGGACTTTGAGGAGGGGAATGGATAGCATTTGGTCTGCAAATTACACAAAGCCTTGTATGGATTGAAACAGGCCCTGAGGGCCTGGTTTGATAGTTTAGAGACACTCTTCTTCAAATAGGGTTTTCTTCAAGCAATGCCGATCAATCCCTTTTTTGTAAATTTACTAATGAGTTCTGTATATATGTCCTTATGTATGTAGATGACATCATTGTCACTAGTTCATGTGAAATGTGAGAAGGAGGTAGAAAGGTTGGTTCAATAGTTGAATAAAATATTTGCATTAAAATATTTAGGCTTGCTGCATTGCTTCTTGGGTATAGAAGTTCAGAGAATAGATAAAGAGCTTCATTTATAACAACACAAGTATATACAAGATTTGTTGAAGAAAACCAAGATGGAAAATGCAAAACCTTTCTCTTCTCCTATGGTAGCAAGTGTAAAGAACCAGTTGTCACTCTATAAAGGTAATCCAATTGATAATGCAAGTGAATATCGATCTATCGTGGGAGCTTTACAGTATGTAACGAGCATTAGACTAGATATCACCTTTGCTATCAACAAGGTGTGTCAATTCATGCAAACTCCCTTGGATGAACACTGGAAGACAATCAAGAGGATTTTGAGGTATCTCAAAGGAACTTCAAATCAAGGGATTACTTTTAGTAGGACTAGTAATCAAAATGCACTCTATGATTTGGCTCGGTTTTCAGATGTTGATTGGGCATCCAATCTTGATCACAGGAAGTCTACATCAGGATTTTGTATATATCTCGGAACAAATCTTGTTGCTTGGAGTGCAAAGAAGCAACATACGGTTTCAAGGTCATCAACTGAAGCTGAATACAAGAGTCTTGCTTTAGCTATTACAGAAATGATCTAGCTTAAATCACTTCTTCAAGAACTTAAAGTTTCTCAGTCTAAGCTTCCCACAATCTGGGTTGATAATCTCAATACTATAGCAATGTCAAATAATCCTGTTCTACATGTTAAAACCAAACATATAGAATTGGATTTGTATTTTTTTAGAGAAAGTGATTCAAAAACAGCTCTTGATTAATCATGTGCCTTTAGTCGACCAAGTAGCTAATATCTTCACCAAGGCTTTGTCAACACCCAGGTTTCAGCTTCTAAAGAGCAAACTCAATGTGCAAGATCCCCCAATGAGTTTGAGGGGGAATGTTAAGAAGCAGGTTCCTCTTACTCAAGGTGAACATCTATCAATATCTAATGATGCTAAGCAAAGACAACATCAAGATAAGTCTCCAGGACATTTCTAGTAGACTAGTAGCATAGAACAATTGTAGATTGAGCGGGAAAGGTTTTTAGGAAAGGTCCAGCTCATCACTTCATTAACCAATCAGAAGAGAGATAGAGTTACACAAATTTCTTGTGATGAAAAATAGTTGAGTTAACAATGTATGTAAGAGAGTGTTAGTTGTACATTTAAAAGAATGAATGAAAATACAAGTTTCTAGATGTTTCAATTCAATGTGTATAAGAGAGTGTTAGTTGTACATTAAAAAGAATGAATGAAAATACAAGTTTCTAGATGTTTCAATTTAATTCTATGTACACAAATGGTTCTTGCTTTCACGTTAATCTTTCATTAGCTATCAAGATTTCATTCTAAGTTTCAAGAATCAAAGATTCTTTCAAAGAAAAATAACCCAAATTTCACATTGCCGTTTATAAGGTAATTATAATAAAATCATTTATGAAACCGAATCTTGAATCCTATATACCTGACCTACTGGGATACATTCAGGCTCTATAGCACCTTTAACTTCGATCACTCAGGTGTATTCGTAAGAAATATGTTTAGAATTTCCAGTGATTAGAATTTCCCATTGATTATGATATAAGTAACCCAAATGGCAGGAAGGTTAAACAACAAAACGCAACACGATGGAGAGATACTAATCAGTGGTGGCAGAGAAACACTTGCTTTTGGAACCTCAGTGAGTAAATGTGAAGAAATCAATTAACATGGTTAGGATCTTTCTGTCAACTTTGCTTGTCGAAAATACAATTTATTTTTTATTTTTCTTATTAAAGGTAATTAAAATCACCTTCTTTTTTATTTTTTTCCTTTCTCAATATCTCATTTCCAATTTATCTATAAAATTATACTTATTATTTCAAGACCATATTACTATAATGGTATATAAATGAATAATTAGAGGGAAAGCTTAATTGAACTTCATACTTGAAGTGCACACCCGTTAAATGAGAAACGGTAGTATTAACATATGTTTTAAGAATAGTATTACCCTGTGGCTTAAGGATACATACTTAAGCCTAAAATTTTTAAATAAGAATCACAATTAACCAATAAATAAACACATTTATTTTCTTTTTTTTCCCTCTCAATTGTGGTCTTTATGACACAGATTAACTCTGCCCAATAATAAAATATTGTAACAATATATTACACTTAATTGGCAACCTATGATGTAGGCCTGTGTTACTCAAAATGATAATCTACTAACAACATTAACAGTGAGGGAAGCTGTATATTATTCAGCTGAGCTCCAACTGCCGGATTCCATGTCAAGATGGGAGAAGAAAGAAAAGCTGAAATGGTTATCAAGGAAATGGGATTACAGGACTCTGTGGACACTCGAACTGGAGGCTCAAGCACAAAAGGCATTAGTGGTGGAGAAAAAAGAAGAGTTAGCATTTGCATTGAGATTCTAACGCAACCAAAGCTTTTATTTCTTGATGAGCCAACTACTAGTGGTCTAGATACTGCGGCATCTTATCATGTCATGAACCGCATTGTTGATCTTGCTCGCCAGGGTGGCAGGACTATTTTAGTATCAATCCATCAATCTAGCAGTGAAGTTTTTGAGCTCTTCCACAGCCTCTGCCTTCTATCCTACGGCAAAACAATTTAATTTGGCCCGGTTTCAATGGCAGAACAGGTACAGTCCTTATCAATATCTCATTAATAATTGTTGTCTAATTTCTATAATGAATATGAATAAATAGCTTGATAAATGTTTATTAAAAAAAAAAAGAAAAAAGAAAAAAATGTTACAGTTCTTTGCTTCAACTGGCTTTCCTTGCCCAACTTTGAGAAGTCCATCCGATCACTACTTGAGAATTATCAGCAAGGACTTTGATCTAGTAAGCGGTCTCTTTGTAATATTAAATTTATGTTCAAAATGCTTTTACATAGAGAGGAATCTTATTTTTCATCTATGAGTAACCAATAAATGTGAACAAATTTAATATATATATATATATATACACACACATTTATATATAAATACAGGACATTGAACAAGGGCAAGGCAACATTAGTAATGAAGATGTACTAAACATTCTAGTCAACTTGTACAACTCATCTACTATCTACCAAGAAGTTCAATACCATGTTTCAACAATATGCCAACAGGTATACAAGCTGAGAAAAAATGGATGAGTTGTTTCCTCTTTCAATACCTTAAATTCAACCCCACGGTTTTTGTTTTGTAGCAAGGAGCAACTCTAGAGAGGAAAGGAAGCCAAGCAAGCTTCATAACCCAGAGCCTTGTTCTTACTAGGAGATCCTGCGTGAACATGCATTATCTCAATCTAGGCTATTATTGGGTTCGGTTTGCAATCTACATAGGCTTAGGATTCTGTTTAGGGACAATCTTCTATGACATTGGGATCTCTTATGGATCAATTCAGGTATATATCTTGAAGATGATAAGCGCAATTTTCTTTTTTTTCTAGCACGTATGACATGACCTAACAATAATAAACTGCAACTTAATTTTGATCCACGGTCATTTAAATTACCTGTGATTTCCAGGCTAGGGGTACAATGCTTGCGTTTGTGTCGTCATTTTTGACTTTCATGGCAATTGGTGAATTTCCTTCCTTCGTAGAGGATATGAAAGTGAGTTTCCTTAAGATGAATAAATGTACTTAATTAACCATTCCGCGCAAAAATATTAAAACTAATGTTCTAAATTCATTTTTTAGATGGTTATTTACTTATTTAACAAATAAATACGTTATTTGCATTATTTTGACGTCCTTTTCTTCCTTCAGATCTTCAGACAAGAAAGGTTGAATCGACACTATGGAGTTGGAGCATTTGTTGTTGCAAACACATTTTCGTCCATCCCTTGCTAATCAACTCTTTGATTCCCGGAGCAATAGCTTATTACCTAGTTGGCCTTCAAAAGAGTTTCCAAGACTTTGCCTACTTTGCTTTGCTGCTTTTCGTATGCACAGTGTTGGTTGAGAGCTTAATGATGATTGTTTCAAGCTTAGTTCCAAATTTTCTTATGGGAATTATAGTAGGAGCTGGAATTCAAGGGGTGATGGTATTGACTGGAGGCTTGTTTAGACTGCCAAATGAATACCTAATCTATTTTGGAAATACCCAATATATTATATTTCATTTCATAAGTATGCATTTCAAGCATTCTACAAAAATGAATATCAAGGACTAAGTTTCCCTAATAATCAAGTTGGACCGTCAGCGACCATCAGCGGTGAAAAGATCTTGAAAAGTTATTGGCAATTCGAGATCGGCCACTCCAAATGGGTTGACCTTGTTATCTTGCCATGTGTGGTGGTTTTCTATAGATTATCGTTTTTGGTAATAATTAAAACTGTTGAGAAGTTTAAGCCGATTATCAAAGGTGGTTAAGTTCGTTTCATCGGAGCCATCTAGAAAGATTCAACAATGATCTTGGCCTCTCTCACACCATCATAATTCGCATGAAGCAAATCTATTGTGTTGTCCTCGTAACTCATCCATCATGCTCGTTTGTTCATATAAAACATTGGCGGTTCGTCTTCAATTGTAGATTAAATGCAAATTTTTATTTTCTTCTGGATCTAGGCGATTCATTATACAAACATTAATATCAAGACAAAATGGCCATTGACCTTTCAAATGGAGTGCTTGGTAATACATTCTCATTCCTCCAACCGCAAAATGCTAAAAGCTAACATAATTACTTGACTTGTTCGTCTTCTACCTGTTAAGCGGAAAGGCAACTGTAGTCTACAAATCATTATGTCAGCATCCAACGATATCAAGATAAATGGCCACCTGCAAGATTCCTTCCCTTTAATTTCTTTAAATTACCAAAATTTACGGCTCATTTGTATTCTGCAATCCGTACATCTGTAGCTTTTTATATCTTTGATGTGATGGAAACTGATATAAGATCAAAACTGTGGTAGTCATAATTCATAAGTGATTTTGTAAGGAAGTGATTTGCATGTAAATATATCGATGGGAAAAGGTGACCAAAGTAGTACTATTTGAAAATTAATTCGCTGCTTTTTTTTTTTTTTTTCTGGACAACTACTAGAACCTCGATGATATAAGTTTATTAGTGCAATTCGGAATGCGACTCCCACGTTCGCAAGAGATCAACCCACATTGGTGGGAAAATTGCTTACAATTTTTGAGGTCGTCAAAGTTCGAACCTGGCCCCATACTTACAAGAAGCAGACAAGAAGTGTCATTGCACCAATCTACTGAACTTTCAATTAATTTGTATTTTTGCTAAACGTAATTTTAGCTCAATCAAATGAAAGTTGAATTCTCACGTTTATAAGCATTCATAAACTTAAAATAAATTTATTTTATATTAATTAATATAATGTATAATTTTAAATATATTAAAAGAATAATTACGAGCTATTTGTTCATATTTTCTATAGTTTATTAAGAGATAAGTGTTAATCCAATTCATTTTTACATTAAAACCGAGGAAAAAAACCAAAAAAAAAAAAAAAAAAAGAGGGGGGGGGGGGGGGGAGGGGATGGTTGCGGATGCTCAAACACTTTGACAGAGTCCACCGAATCACTTCGGAACCTCCGAAACAGAACAATGAGAATGGAATAAAAAAGCGGTGGAGGAAGCGACTACTTTGACAGAACCCTAAGAATATCCTTGGAAGCTATATGACTTTGAATCTTTAATAGCATGTGATAATAAAAATTTGTTTAACAAGAAAAATAAATATAATATAATTTTAAAAATAAAAATATTTATAAAAGGTAAAAATTAGCGTGTTCTTTTAGAGTATTATTCGTGAAGAATATGTAATATAAATTAGACAAACTTAAATGTCATGGGAAAAAAAATGCATTTTTATTTGAACTTGTACACTACAAAGGTTGAGAGGACTAAAAAGAGAAAAAAATTAACTAGTACGGCAGGCCAGCGGCTGTGGTGGAGACATCGGGAAAGCTTGGTTGATTTGTCGTTATATTAATGTAGCGGGCCAGCCAATGCAAAATTTCTCATGGATTTATTTTTGGTAAAACTTAATTTTAATCTTTAAGGTTATGAAAAAACCAATTTTTAGAAGCTCTTTTAGAAATATCTTTTTTCGCCTTTAATTTTTTTTAAAACTTTTAAAAAAAAATCTAAATCGTAAATCAACTAAAAATCAGAAAATGATTATTTTGACCTTAATAAAATCATAATATTATATATCATTTTACCAATAAAAAGTCGATATATGTATAATAATATGATTATCTTTTTTTTTTCTAAAAAAAAAAATCTGATTATTGTTTTTTTTTTTAAATCAAAAATAACTTTAAAAAAAATTTCAAGAAAAAAAATCCATTATTATTTCCATCGATTCTTCATCCAACCATTAAAAGTATTTATTTAAAAAGTAAATTAAGTTTTTCTTTAAAAAAATAAAACAAGTTCATTTTAAAAATCTAAACAAATGGATTTCATTTTTTTTCTTTGATATTCTCTCCTCCATCTCCTCAATCTTTTTTCCTTCTCCTCTATCACCTTTGTTCTTCTCCTTCTCCTCTATCTCTTCCATCAACCTCTATCTCCTTCTCCTACATCCCTTCTCTTCTTCCTCAATCTCTTCTACCCACTATCTCCTCCATCAGCCTTCATCTCCTTCTCCCCCGCCTCAAATCAAGCATCTCCATTGCGATAGAGGTGCTCTCCATTAGAAATAGATGATTTGGGTTCGATGAACCTAGATGAAAGTCATCAACCCTCTCGATTTTGATTTTTTTTTTTAATAAACAATTTTGATGTTGTTGTGGGAGATGATGAAGTTGATAATGTTGTGACATTATTGATATGTTGAAGGCTGTCGGAAATGATGTTGATAAAGTGGGTTGTTGATGATGTTGATGAATGGACTTGATGATGTTAGAGATGGTTTTTTATTTTTTTATAAAATTAATTTTATGTTTATAATAAAGTATTTAAATTAATTTTTTTAAAAAACATATGTTAATAATTTTAACCATCCATATGTCATAATCTTAGGATTTCATATAAAAAGACCATCTTACCCTTTCCTCCTAAACAATCTATCATCATTAACCGTTAGTTGAACGACAGCTTAAAACTTTTTTGAAGAGTTCTGGAAAAATTAGGGGCGAAATGAACTATTTTTAAAAGAATTTTAAAAAATTAATAATTTCCAAAACCTCAAGGATTAAATAAAGTTTTCCTTTATTTTTTAGCCTATAAATACTGCTGGCTGTTGCTTCATTTATCATCGATTAAGCCAGACCGAGAACCCAGCATTACTCTCTCTCTATCTCTCTCTCTCACTCTCTACCTTTCAAATTCAGCTAGATCATTGGCTAGAAGTTTAAGATGGATTCTCCTATCAATGTCCAGAGATGGGCAAGAGAAGAAGACTCGGAGCTTCATGGCATAGCTTCTGAACGACAAGTAGACATGTCTTCTAAGGCAGCCCACAAAAGCACTTTTTTATTTGGTACTGGCTTTTCATCAAACCCTCTTCTGCAACCTCATTCAGATAAGCTAGAAGTACCGCCAACTGATCTGGAGATACAAAAGGAAGACGTGTCAATCGAAGTTGACACAAGTGCTTTTCCATTTAGTTCTCGTTTACAACCTCATTCAAAAATGCCAGCTGCAGCTCTACCAACTTTGAAGATAGAAATGAACAATTCGTGCAACCCAAGCGAGAAACCAATGCAGATTTCTTGACACGGAAGCAGCAAAGCATAGCTTCAGAGCAAGAAGAAAAAGTGTCAACCGAAGTTGACACAAGCTCTTTTCCATTTAGTTCCGGCTTTTCATCAAACGCTCGTTTAAAATCTGATTCAGAGTAGCGGCAAAACATAGCTTCATCAGGACAACAAAAAGACGTGTCAAGCGACGTGCGTTGACACAAGCACTTTTCCATTTCGTAACGGCTTTTCATCAAACACTCGTTTTTCAGAACCTCATTCAGAGAAGCTGCAAAGCATAGCCTCAGGACAAGAAGAAGATGTGTCAATGGAAGTGGACACGAGCAGTTTTCCATTTAGTACTGACTTCTCGTCAAACACTTGTTTACAACCACATTCAGAGAAGCTGCAAGGCATAGCTTCAGGCCGAGAAGGAGACGTGTCAATCGAAGTTAACACAAGCACTATTCCATTTATAAGTGGCTTTCAATCAAACACTCATGTACAATCTCATCTAGAAGCACCACGGACTCGGAAGAGAGATATGGAAACACAAGCCCGACCCAAGCGAGAAAAAAATGGAGTTGTCTTGACATGGAAGGACCTCTGGGTAACTGTTTCAGGAGGGAAAAATGGGAACCATGCAATTTTACAGGAGCTAACCGGGTATGCTGAACCCGGGAAAGTATCAGCCATCATGGGTCCATCAGGTTGTGGCAAGTCTACCCTTCTAGATACATTGGCAGGTATTTTCTATGCTCTTAATTTTTTTGGTCCATTATAACTTTCACTATTCAGGGGTATTCTATATGCTTAAAGAATTCAAAAAGACAAAAAGAAAAAAAAAGTTACAACTAATATAAAGTTTCATGATCATAAATTACATTAGTAGGTAGGATTAAAATCCATAATTATAAAACGGTCATAAATATAACCAAATGATAACTGTACTTTTTCATAAAATGAAAATTCTAAGTTAAAATCTTTCCCCCTAATTAAAAAAAAAAAATCTAGAGTTACGAAACCTATCTGCCGTAGGTATCAATTTGTAATTAACTGGTTTTCCAAGCTTATCTTTGCCTATAAGTTTGACTTTAATTTTGCCAACTAGTTGCTTATTAATTGCTTTAGTGACGTGGGGACACAACCTTTCCACAAAAAAAAAACAAAAAAAAAAAGAAATGGAACGGATGGCCCGGCCTTATATAATGTTATATAATTTTGAAGTTTCACATGAATTGATTAATCGTGGATTCTAGAGATTATAAATAGAACACAGGTACCTCCACCTCTAGTAGGCCAATCTTGATTATATTCCTATAAAGAACACTTTAAAATACACTTTATATGTCTTCATACTCATACATGAACAAAGAGCGTGTTTTAATGTTTTTTTAGCTTCCAGGAATTAATTTCACCCCATTGCAATTTGGAATCTGTAACAAAATATAAGTAGCGTCTCAAATCCTTACGGGTTTTATTCTAATATAATGCAACTAAACATGATAGATATGCTAATTATATAGAAAAATTCTTCAAAAGAAGGAAACTTATCAAGAGACGGTATGATTTATCCATGTGTTATGCCCATTTTCTGGTTCGGCCCAGATGGACCAGTACATGCTTATTTAATTTAAACAGAAACAAGGGCCCAGAAGGCCCAAAGATGGAACCAGCAGCTGCAAGCCCAGCTCGTGAGGCCGTCCAGGTCGCAAGCCAGCAGCAGTTCCCAGAATGTCCCCTGCTCGTACCTTCAACTCGGGGAGCTCGCGAGGTCGCGAGCTCGCCTGGACCCCCAGATCGCCTCACCTCTTCTCTTGGCCACGTCAGCTCTCCTCCAGAGTGCATCACCTGACTAACCTGAAGGCTTCCTCAGGAGATATCGTGTACAGCAAGTTGTCAGAATTACCAACTCTCATGATTTCTAGCCGGAAACTGCCTACACAATTACCCAGAAGCATTTAATGAAGTGAAGACCTCTTCAGGTATAATTAATGCAGACTTGTGCAGGGAGGAAATCATCATTACCTTTACAATTACTGCAGCATGACAATGTCAAGATTAGCTGAAACTAGCCGTTGCCAATAACTTGTATAACTTTCTTTTGTATTTTTTATTGTGAGCTCCCCTCCTCTATAAAGAGGGGAGACATTTTTACTGTACAAAAAAAAAAAAAAAAAGCTTAACAGACTAGAGAACTGTCATTCTGCCGGAATTACTCCAGAGTGGCCGTGGACGTAGGTGCAGTCACCGAACCACGTAAAAATCCTTGTGTTTTCTCTCTTTCTCTCCCTCTCTTTCTCCTTAATTGCTTGCTGATTATCTCATTAAATCCGACCAACCACCAATTCCGACATTCCTTCACCCGAATTAATCACCACCAACCCAGAACTTCATTAACTGACCATTTTCTACCCTTCAATCAGTACAATCATTCATTAATTACCAAGTCCGCCGTCTGGGCCCCAGAATCTCTGGTTGACCGTTTCCGGACGTCAACACCATGTAAACTACAATCATCTAATGACATTATGCATATTACATTTGGAACATGAAAACAGTAAAACAAAAACATAAAACGTGCCCGGTTTGTAGCAGAAATTTATCTAGATTTTTTATTGTTCAACTGAAGGTCGTATTTCAATCACAAAATGGAAACAAATATTTATTCACAGTATAATTTGTCTTGCCTTAATTCTCTGATTTTTTTGTAAACTTTTTTTTTTTTTTTTTGCTCTCTGTCTTTGATGTGTTTTTGATGCAAGCTTTTTCATCATCTTGCAAGACCTCTTACTGGGCATTTTATACATCAATTAACCGGTTTGCAGTTGGTTTATTAATTATAAGTAACCGCTCCATCAGTTGCTTTAACTGATCCAAATGTTATTTGGATCCTCAGCTTCGGGTTTGGATCATCTTGGGTGAACCCGACCCAATGCCTAATCAACCCAACAACCCAATACATTAAAAATCATAGGCCAGTTAGCACTAATGCAGTAATGTATATCCAATTGTTTTTATATAGAAAAGCACTTGATATACCATGTTAATTGCAGGAAGATTAAGTTCAAACACACATAGGACAGGAGAGATCCTAATAAATGGTCGGAAAGTGACGCTTGCTTTTGGAACTTCGGTAACATCGCTAATCCAAACTCTTAAACCTCAGAGATTGAATTAAAAGCATCTTTTCACGTTCATTTCGAGATGTCAATAAAAATATTAATCATATTCTTACATGATATTACTTTTATAAAAATTATTAGGAAAACTGTTTTTTGTACGGTGGCCCCACAAGCATTGCATTGCGTGACAAGGCAATCAGACAAAAATGTTTCAGCCATTAAATTCAATTAGAGCATATTTGTAATTTATTCTTCCACGTATTATACCATTAGGGTACATTTGCTGCATAAATTAAACTATTTATAAGAGATATGATAAGATTAAATGATATTAAATTAGATTAAACTAAATTAATATCTTGATATGTTTAATATAGTTAGAATTGAATTAAAATTAATAATACGACGTGTTTGGTCCAATTAAAATTGGATTGAAATTAACACGGTCACTTATTCGGTGTAGTCTAAGATAAAATAAAGAAATAACTAATATAATATGATTTAATTATAAAAAATTTTTAATAAATATAAAATCATTTAAAATAAATTTCAAAAGATAAAAATTCCATTTTTTAAAAGTAAAATTATTCAAAAAATTTAAATTATATTAAATAATATATTTCAATTATTTTTAAAATAAAATAATTTACAATTAAGTTTAATAAACCAATTTTTTAATCTATATTAAAAAGAATTACTGTTTAAAAGCATTTTAAAACTAATTTATAAATATGTTTTATATGATAGATGGGGCATGGTTTAATAAAATAAGGAAAAAAAAAAAAAAGACAAACTGAGAAGAGAATAAAAATGATTTAATAGAATAAGAAAAAATAGCAAGACGTTGGTCAATTAAACAGGGGAAGGACAAAGCAATTAAATGGGATTGGACAAAGCAATTAATGAGTCCAATTCATTTGTTGCGAAACATATGATTGGTTTAATCACATTAAACAACATGTCCTTGAAATTATTAAATAATATAAGGAAGACATTTGGGCGGAGAGCTCGTATCGCATTAATTACTGTAAACAATTAATACAAGCAGTGCCGTTTAGTACGTCGATCCACTGTAATACGTAATACACAGCAGCTACAGGGGTTTATGCTACATAAGAGGCTGACAATTGTTTTTTTTTAATTTCATTTTAAATGAAATTTCTATATTTTATTAAAACTTTTGATTTTTAAAACTCTTATCACATTAAAATAAATATGAAAACATGTGAATAATATTTTCATTATTACTTAATTTATTAATTATTTGTAATATATTTTAAAATTAATTTGTTTTTTAAGAATTTTTTAATTAATTTGGAAATTATAGTATATCAAAGATATATATTTAATGTCATTTTATCATAATTATATATATTTTGTTAATTTTTCCCTTATAAAAATATAATATAATACAATATGAAATATCATGATCAAACATAAGATTGTATTAAAATAATACATTTCAATATAATATAATTCAATTTACTTTAATCCAATAGAATCCCATATGATACCGTGTGCTAAATATAGCCTAAATCATTGAATTTTGGTGTTTGCAAAAGAATATTTACATGGACAATATGCACCTAAAATGATCAATCATTTTCAACAAATAAACCACTAGTGAGATTTTGCACTGATGTTTATTCTTATCCAACATCGCCATAACAAGGTTCGGTTTTCTGATTTCCCGTGATTTAGGCATACGTGACTCAAGATGATACTCTAATGACAACATTAACCATAAGGGAAGCCATTTACTATTCAGCTCAACTACAACCACCGGAATCGATGTCAATATCAGAGAAGAAGGAGAGAGCTGAGATCACTATCAAAGAAATGGAGGTGAAGGATGGATGAGCGTCAAAGGGTGGAGGAGGAGCATTAGGGCTCCATCCCTAACCCTTCCAAGCTACTAGAATTGATGATAAGTGCTCTTTTTATAACCTTCTAAAATTAGGGTATGAAAATCAAGTAGAAAGGACGATTCTGCCTATCTATCTTGACTTGCATTACTGGATGTACCTCACAACACATGTCATGTTCGTTTCGGGTATTTGATTGCAGGATGCATCACTGGGAATAACTTGCGATGGACCTCACAATGGTCTTAGCCCGGAGCTCATGGAGTTGAATGCTGGATGCATCTTGCTTTGCATCCAACGATGCACTCAAGAAAATTTGGATATACTAATAGCTTAATTAGGTGTTTTTGATAAATAAACGAATTTGTTTTCAAAAGGTTAGTTTTGAAATTAGATTTCAAAATTTTTAATAATGGGTGTACCAATACATGTTTCAAAAATGCATGAAAAAAGTTCATATTAGGAGGGGGTTTGAATTGCCCAAACACGTCCCAAACCTAAGAAATGCTACTGCTTATACTGTGTCTTTGTAATTATCTTGGAGGCACGTAAATGTTGGATTTTAATCAAGATTAAATACATTTATTTCACTATAATATTTTCATAATAAGTTAATTTGAATTTTAATTAATCTTATAAACAAGAATAGATTAATAATTTCTAAAATAAACTTAATTGTGATGTTAATTAATGATAAAACTTCAAAACATATTAATGATAACATATTAATTTTATTTAATAGAAAAACATGTTTGCAGTACTGTATACTAATTGTAAAAATTAATTTAATAAAAAAATAAATAGTTAACCTATATTGTTTGTCATTTTTAACTATAAAGTTTGGTCTATTTGTACAAGTCAAAAATATAAAGATTCGTAAAAAATTCATAATTACATATCACTCAGAGATAAGAAATAAAAAATAAAAAATAAAGGCCTTACAAAATAATTACAAATATTATTTAGTTAAAATTATGTAGTAAAAATTTTGATATCACTAGATAATTTTAACTTAATAATTCTATTTTATTCTTTTTTTTTTTCCAAAAGGTCTTATTTTTTTTAACTAAAAGATGGGGATATATCTCCTCCATCCATTTATTTATTTAATTTTATATATGATTTAATAGATTAAGAGAGAAATTGACATTTTTGCCTATCAACCATTATCTTTAAAACGGATGAAAAGTAACCATAAGAGAGATTTGTGCAAGAGTACACCATGCTTTATTTATGATTGATAGTAAAAGTAGTGCATAGTTCACTAACATAGAAATTTAATTAGTAGCTTGGACATGCACTATCTTATCAGAAAAAATTAGGGCTGATCACAATATTGCCGACAGTGTTCTTCGGTGCCAAAACATTTTGCGGGTATATCCTTAGTGCAGCAGTAATGAATCATGTACCATGTACGTCTGATACATTTGTGCCCCTTCAAATTAATTTTGCTATCACCAATATACTCCCCGACCTATTTACGGGAAATATTAACAAAAAAAAGAAAAGACAAATTAAAGGAAAAAGTGAGATAGAGTTGTCAAAAAAATTGAAAGTGACTCTTTTTTCTTGTCAAATTCAATATCACTATATTTAGAAATATTGAAAGATCCAACGTAACTTCTATTTTTTTCTAAGGGTCAAGTTAGGATAACTTAAGGGTATATTTATTTATAGAATTAGTGAATGAGAATCATGATAAGTGTTTACTTGCTTAAATAAATCACCTTTGTAATCTGTTTCAATTTGTTGTTGGCCTAATTTGGTGTGTCCAATTTTGACATCAACAAATTTATTGAAATTGTAACCAAAAAAAAAAAAAAAAGTCTATTTGCCACATGTTTGTAGACTGATATTAATAATAACCATAGCTAACAAAAGAGGCCCATAAGAATGAAATTGTATGTGGTTGCAAACATGATGAATAATCAAGTTTTAGTTGTCATGTCGATCAAAAAATGACTTTTAACTCGTATATATACAAATAAATTTATCAAAATTGTAACAAAAGAGAGGCACATGAAAGATATTTGGAGACTTACACTAATAAAATCATAGGTGACTAACAAACACAAGACCAAAGAGAGACACGAGAACCAAATTGTAATTAGCATGATGAATTATGAGAATTTTTTTCTTACTCTACTAAAAGTGAAGGTTTTGAAAGTGGCACTCAAGATCTACAGGGGGTGTTTTCAACCATGACTTTGAAACACTTCTATAAACTTTTTCTAGAGAATAACTTTTGTAGAATTCCATTGACTTCTAATGATTTTACAGATTTATAAAAGATTCTCATAGACTATAAACTCTTTTTTAAAAGAGTTTCATTAACTTTGATAAACTTGAAAAAAAAAAAATTATGAAAACTTTCACAAACTTCCATAAACTTTTATAGACTTCCACATACTTTTATGGACTAAACTTTTACTTACTCATAATATAATATACACTTTATAAGTTAATGAAACTATATTTATCATGTCAATAATGATGAAAAAGCATGACACATAAAATAAAAGTAAAGTCACCTCAATTACATAAATTAATAATCAAAACACAAAGTATTTTAAGCGTTTCATTAATCATTTTATATTTTCTACAAAAAATAAAATCTCTAATGTCTATTATTATCAATAATCTCAACATCGCTCCATATATCAACAACTATAGCAGCCCTCCACTTATTAATATCCTCTCTTTGTTGTTCTTAAGTCTCAAAAAATGAGTTAAAATCGTTCTCTTTATTAACAAGTAATGAGTTATAGCTATCATTCATTCATTAACATGCTCTCTTTATTGTTCTCTAGACTCAAGAAATAAATTAAAATCATTCTCTTCATTAACTAGTATGATGAAGATTCGTAGATATTGATAAACTTTTATAGAGTATTATTTACTTCTAAAATAAAAATTTATTTCTTTGACAAACTCATGTAAATTATACATCTTGTAAGTTATATTTGCCATCTCAGTGATATTATTTTCATTTGACAGTGTAAATGAACTAGTGAAAAACAACTAACATAGAAATTTAATTAGCAGCTTGGACATAGATTTGTGCAAAAGTACACTGTGCTTTATTTATGATTGATAGTAAAAGTAGTGCATAGTTTACTAACATAGAAATTTAATTAGTAGCTTGGACATGCACTAAATCAGAAGGCTGATCACAATATTGCCGACAGTGTTCTTCGGTACGAAAACATTTTGCGAATGGATCCTTATGCAGCAGTAACGAGTTACGAACCATATATGTCTGATACATTTGTGCCCTATCAAATTAATTTTGCTATCACCAATATACTCCCGACCTGTTTATGGGAAACCAAAAAAAAGACAAATTAGAGAAAAAGAGTGAGATAGAGTTGTCAAAATAATTGAAAGTGACTCTTTTTTCTTGTCAAATTCAATATCACTATATTTGGAAATACTGAAAGATCCAATGTAACTTCAATTTTTTGCTAAGGGTCAAGTTAGGATAACTTAAGGTATATTTACTTATAGGATTAGAGAATGAGAATAATGAATGAGAATCATGATAAGTGTTTACTTGCTTAAATAAATTACCTTTGTAATCTATTTCAATTTATTGTTGGTGTAATTTGGTGTGTCCAATTTTGACATCAACAAATTTATTGAAATTGTAACCACAAAAAAAAAAAAAAAAAAAAAAAAAAAAAAAAAAATCCTATTTGCCACATGTTTGTAGACTCGTATTAATAAAAATTATAGCTAACAAAAGAGGCCCATAATAATGAAATTGTATAGTTGCAAACATGATGAATAATCAAATTTTAGTCCTCATATCGATCAAAAGATGACTTTTAACCCATACGTATACAAATAAATTTATCAAAATTGTAAAAAAAAAAAAAAAAAAAAAAAAAAAAAAAAAAAAAAAGATACATGAAAGATATTTGGAGACTTAGGAGTCGTTTGTTTTTATCAGTTTTCACTTAATGGGTCTGAATTGCATCTACTAAGTAATTTTTGTTTGTTTTTTTAAAAGCTACAATTTTTTATTTTTAAATGAATGTCAAATCACTTAATAATTTTTTAAATATATTATTCCAAATCTATCATTCCCAACATAATATATTTCCAAATTTGTTCTAATTCTACATTATACAAATTCATTTTAATGATATTCCTTTTAATGTTATTTTTATTTAAATATATAATAATAGTAATTCAACTTAAGATCATTTTACTTATTTTTATTTAAATATATAAATTTAATTTAATTTATTATAATAATTTATTTATGTATATATAATTTTTTTAAAAAAAATATTTTACTATAATAATTAATTCTATTTTAATTATGAATAAAAATATTTTTAATATATGCATAAAAGTGTTTTAGTATTTACTAAATAATTTATTATAATTATTTGTATTATATCAAATGAAATTATATAACAATTAATAGTAAAAATATATAAAAGTTAAATTACTAGTTTTTAGATAATTTTAACTTTAAAAAATAAACAAGATTACTATATATTTAGGGGTAAGGAAAAAAAAATATATATCATTCAGATTTTAGGTTTCAGTCACTATTTAATCTTCAATCTTCAGTAATACTATTCAATTTTCAGATAAAAAAACAAATAATCTCTTACATTAATAAAATCATAGGTGACTAACAAACACAAGACCAAAGAGAGGCATGGGAACCAAATTGTAATTAGCATGATGAATTTTGAGAATTTTTTCTCACACTAATAAAAGTGAAAGTTTTCAAAGTAGCACTAAAGAACTAAGTTATGTTTTGTAGTAGCATCAGTATTCATGAATTATAGTTGGCAAACAAAGGCAACAATTCATGAACCAAAAAAAAAATAAATAAATCATAGTTAGCAGTCTTTATTTGCATAATATTACTTTTGCTTGCAACTAGTAATAGCTTTGTAAAAAAATCATTTCAATTTTTTGGTATTAGTTTGAAAACTCACATTTTTCTTTGTTGTCCAACATAATCCATATTTATACAATGAATTTACCCAAATTATAATGAAAAAGATTTACATGCAACATGTCTGAAGACTTACATTGGCGAAATTGTAATTGACTAATAAATAGAAGACAAAACGAAGCCACAAGAACAAAATTCTTTTTAGTTGCAAACATGATGGCTAAATTATTTTTGTTTTACGATGGTGATTAGATTTGGATATTTATATAAGAATTTTGTGTGTGTTCAATCTAGATTTGAATAGATTCCATTGAAATCAATGTGCAATTAATCATTATTTGTAGACTAAAATTTAGGTTTTTTCAATTCAGATTTGAATGAAATTCAATAAAATCTAAGTGCATTCAATTCATATTTGAATGAAATCCAATAAAATCTAAGCGTATTCAATTCAGATTTATATGAAATCCAATAAAATTTAAGGGCATTCAATTCAGATTTATATGAAATCCAATAAAATCTAAGTGTATTAAATAAGAAATCTCCTTGGGCACACTTAGGGTATCAATACACCTGATAGAGAAAATAAGTGATTATATTTTAAAATTACTAATTGTAATTTATTATATCTTTATTATATCTGATTATAATTAAATAAGACAGATCACATTTACAACAATCAATAGATAAAATCATATTTATTTATTATAATTATTGAAAAAATGGGATAAACATCCATTTTAAGGACCTATTTTTATTAGGTTAGAGATTTTGATTAAAATGGATCAAGATGAATTTTATGGAAAAAATGGTGCTTTAATGAATAAGAATTGAATTGAAAATTTAATTTTCAAAATGTAATTATAGGATTAACTATCATAAATGCAGCTATTAAATTTGAAAAATTAAAATTGTAAAATTAAATTACAAATTTAATTTGCAAAGTGCAACTACTAGATTTAAGTATCATAAATTGCAGCTATTAAATTTGGAAAATTAAAACTATATAATTTAATTGTAGATTTAATTTTTAAAATTTGTAATTGCACAGATTTAATGTTGTTTAATAGCTAAGTTTATAACTGCCCTATATGGAGACTATAAATTAATATCCTTTTTAGTTGTTCAGAGAGAACAAGAATCCATTTTATTTTTTAATTTATTTTTCTCTCAAACACGATTCTAAATTGTAAGTTTTCAGAGTGAAAAAGGTTCGAGTTCAATTTGGTTTGCCATATTTTGGTATTGTTGTATCTTATGAGACAAGCACTAAACAATCTAGACGAGGGACAACGAATTTGTCTTAAGGATATCGTAATTATTACGGTCCTCAATACTTTTACTTTTGTTTTAATTTTTTTTTTCCTTACTGCAAACTTGTTGTAATCTGAAGAGTCTTTAGAATTTTGATTTTAGTACATGTTCTTATTATAAATTTTTTCCAACAATCGTAGGACAAATCTACTATTTTTTGTTTCGAATAATAGGTATTGCAACAGATGGGATTGTTTAATTTAATTTTCAATTGTTTTAACAATCTCCGAATCTTAGATTCTCATTCTATGTTTATTTGATTTCAAAACAATTTTTTAAAAATTATTTGGAATTTTTTTTTAAGAAAACAATTTTCTTTATGAAATTGTTTTGTTGAAAATGAGAGAATATATATTGGTAACAGTTTTGATTTGCAACAAATTTGATTAGCTTTGGCTCAATAAGTTTAAAAGAAAATAAATTTCTTTTAACTAGTTTGCTAAAACGGTTTTGATTCAATTTATTTGATAAGGCGGTGTACAAACTCTAGTGGTTCCTTAGCTTTAAACCTTTTTCCAGTGAAAGTTCTTTTGGTCATTTTACCTTCTAGATATTATTCACAAACAGGTAAATTACTTATCTTTAATTTACTTAAATGTTCGCTCTTTACAAGTCTATCTAATCTGTCAAGATTAATATAACTAAGTCTTAGATGCCAAAGATATGTGTCATCATTTTACGAAATCCTTTTCATTTTGTTTTTGGCTTTTCAACTTTAAACATTTCAATATTAAGCAGTGAGTTTTGCATTAACAATCTTAACACATATAAACTATTTTCTTGTATCCTTGAACAAATTTTCGAACTATTTCTAGAAATAATAACTACTTTATTATCAAAAGAAATAGAATAATTAAATTTCAAAAGTTTGGATATAGAAATCAAATTTCTCTCAAAACCAAGAATAAAATAAACATTGTTCACTACAATAAAACAATTGTTATTAAAATGAAGTTTAACTTCTTTCACTACCTTTGCTAAAACAGCTTCCCTAATCCCGACTCGCATGTTGAACTCACTCTTATTAAGCAGCCTATATGAGTCAATCAACTGTAAAGAAGAACAAATATAATTAGTGGCACTTCAATCAATTATCCAAAGGAATGAATCATTCTCCACTAAACATGCAAGTTGATTGAATCATTCTTTGCAGTTGATTAACTCATATAAGGAGCTTGATGAGGGTGAGTTCAACATGTTAGTCAGGACTAGGGTAGTTGTTTCAGCAAAGGCAATGGGAGAAGTTAGACTTCATTTTAATAACAATTGTTTTATTGTAATTAACAATGTTTATTTTATTCCTGATTTTAAAAGAAATATGATTTTTATATCCAAACTTTTGGAATTTAATTATTCTGTTTCTTTTGATAATAAATCAATTATTATTTCTAAAAATGAATTGAAATTTGTTTACAAATACAAGAAAACAAGTTATATGTGTTAATATCGTTAATGCAAAACTCAATACTTAATATTAAAATATTTAAGGTTGAAAAGTCAAAAACAAAACAACAAAAATTTCTCAAAACGATGAAACATATCTTTGATATCTAAGACTTGGTCATATTAACCTTGACAGATTTGACAGACTTGTAAAGAGCGGACATTTAAGTGAATTAAAGATCGATACTTAATCTATTTGCGAATCATGTCTAAAAGGTAAAATGACCAAAAGACCTTTTACTAGAAAAGAGCTTAGAGTTAAGGAACCGTTAGAGCTTATATATTCGGATGTCTATGATCCTATGAATGTTAAAGCTAGGAATATTTCGTCACCTTTATTGATAATTATTCTAAATATGGGTATGTTTACCTAATGCAATGGAAGTCAAAGACTTTTGAAAAATTCACACAATTTCGAGCTGAAGTTGAAAATTAATTAGGTAAAACATTGAAAACTCTATAATTAGATCATGGAGGCAAGTATCTCGATACAGAGTTCAAGGATTACTTGCTTGAGCACAGGATTCTATCCCAACTGACTGCTCCAGGAACACCTCGGCAGAATGGTGTTGCAGAAAGGAGAAATCAGACCCTTTTGGATATGATGAGATCTATGTTTAGTTTCTCATTATTACCTAGTTCATTATAGGGATATACATTACAAACTGCAATGTATATTTTAAATGTTGTACCATCTAAGTCAGCTCTAAAGATGCCTTTAGAGTTGTGAAATGGTTACAAAGTTAGTTTACTACATTTTCGCATACATGGGTGTCCAGCACATGTGTTGAAGAACATGACTGGGATAGTGGAACCACATTCAAAAGTTTGTCTATTTGTATGTTATCCCAGAGAGACAAAAGACGAACTCTTTTATAGTCATGAAGAAAACAAAGTGTTTATATCGACAAATGTTACTTTTCTTGAAGAGAATTATATGATAGATTACAAACCTCAAAGTAAAGTTGTACTCAATGAGCTACTTCCTGGTTCGACCAGTACCTCGTCAGTAACAATTGCTGACAAAGACATAATTTAAACCATGTTTGAATATCAGACAAATTCTTATCAGAATCATCTACCACCTTGTCGTTTTAGGGTCGATTATTAGACCATCAGTTCGCTACAAAGAGATTGAAAAGGCATAGATTGCTATCTCAGATGAGAGTGTAGATAATCCATTGACATACTATGATGCAGAGGAGGATTTTAATAAAAAGGAAGGGTTTAAAGCCATGAATCTCGAGATAGAGTCTATGTAATTCAACTCAATCTCGAAGCTTATGGATCAACCAGATAGGATAAAACTCATAGGTTGCAAGTGGATCTACAAGAGAAAAAAAGAAATGGATTGAAATATAGAGACCTTCAAAGCTAAACTAATGGCAAAGTTTTATACCAAAAAAGAAAGAGTTGACTATGAAGAAACTTTCTTGCCAATAGCTATGCTTAAGTCCATTTAGATTCTTCTTTCCATTGTCATGTGTCTCAAGTATAAGATTTGGCAAATGGATGTCAAGATTGCATTTTTGAACAGTAATCTTGATGAAAGTATCTAAATAGTATAACCAGAGAACTTCATGTTCCAAAGTCAAGAGCAAAATATTTGCAAGTTGCAAAGGTCCATTTATAGACTTAAATAGGCATCTTCATATGGGAACATAAGGTTTGATACTTCAATCAAGTCTTATGGTTTTGAGCAAAATGTCAATGAACCTTCTATATGCAAATAGATTATCAATAAGAAAGTAATTTTTCTTGTACTTTACATTGATGATATTCTACTTACTGGAAGTGATATAGAAGTATTATCAGACATAAAAAGCAGGCTTGTTAGCCAATCCCAAATGAAATATTTGGAAGAGACCAATTATGTCTTTAGGATCCAAATAATATGGGATTGCAAGAACAAACTATTAGCGCTATCTCAACCATTACATATCGATAAGATTCTTGTTTGATTTTTGATGCAGAACTCCAAGAAAGGTCATTTACCTTCTCATCATGAAATTCATTTATTTAAAGAATAGTGTCCTAAAACATCTCAAAAAATTGAAGATATGAGACAAATTCCACATGTCTCTATAGTAGGCAGTCTTATGTATACTATGTTATGCATAAAACCAGATATATGCTATTTGGTGGGAATAGTTAGTCATTATCAATCCAATCCAAGATTTGATCACTGGGTGGCTGTAAAGTATATTCTCAAATATCTTTGGAGAATAAGAAATATATTTTAGTGTATTCTAAAGAGGATTTTATCTCATTAGGATGTATAGATTCTGATTTTCAATTGGACAAGGATTCTAAGAAATCCACATCCGAATTAGTATTCATCCTTAGTGGTAAAGCCATTGTATTAAGGAGCTAAGCAATTATGCATGTTGACTCCACTATGGAAGCCAAATATGTAGCAACTTGTGAAAGGGCTAAAGAAGACGTATAGCTATGTAAATTCTTGATTGATTTGGAAATTGTTTCATATATGGATAAACCACTCACACTTTATTGCAACAATAATGGTGTAATGGTCAATTCTAAAGAACTAAGAAGCCACAAACAAGGGAAGCGTATAGAAAGAGACTATCATCTCATTAGGGAGATCGTACAAATGGAAGATGCAAAGGTGATGAAGATTGCATCACAAGATAAATTTGTTGATCTGTTTATGAAGACCTTAATGGCTAAAGTGTCCAAAGGTCATCTAGAAGATCTAAGATTACAAGATATATCCTATCAGCTTTAGGGCAAGTGGGAGGTCATTGGGGTTTGTGCCCTAAAATCTTGTAATTATGTAAACAGTTTGATAAATATTAATAAAATATTCATTTCATTCAATTTATATATTTTTACAAAAATTATAAATATCATGAAAAACATCTTTGATTATTGACATAATTTCAAACTAAGTATATAAGTGTTGTATATAAGTAAATTTAGTTTGAGATAAATAATCTAAAAAATCTATAGAAAAAAAAAAAAAAACAGGATACTTTGTTTGTGGTAAATCTACAGTTGCGGTTCATTTCATATTTGACATGATAGTTTTATCTGAAATTGTGTCATGTGGTAACATGGAAATTGAGACACTTTATATAATAAATATTATATAGGACTAGACCACGATAAACATAAATCTCTAACTAATATCCGTTAAATTTAAAGATTCATATTTATTGATCGAATGATCATATATGAATTGATTTTAATCCTGAGTATATTATAGACTCCTGCTTGTTGAGTTATATCCTTTGATTTACATGGGTGGGATCAGTGTATATCCCCAATCAATAACTTCGTACTTTAGAAATATAATTTAATAAGTAGTTGAAAATATTCTATACAACAGTGGAATCCACTCTTTGTAAAAAGTAGAGAAGTAGTTTTCTTAAGGGTTGATTTAGGCCTTGAACAATAAAAACATTCAACTTTTTGTTTATATATAAATAGAAAGATAAATTCATAAATTGTTATGAATATATTGTTCATTAGATAATCAATGGTATTTAAGGATCAAGAAATAATTAAAGGAGTAAAACAGACATTTTAACCAATCCCTAATTATGAACTATTTATGGAGGATCAAATCATATGTAATGATTAAATCAATGGACAATGGAAATTTTAGATTGTATAAAAATATCTATAGTTTTAAGATTGTAATCTTAAATTTTTAGTAGAATAACTCTAAAGTTAATAATAATAAATTATTTAATTAAATAGTTTCATTAATAATTTTAATGTTATTGAAGCTCAAAACTATAGGTCCATCTGATCCCCTTTGATAGCTCATTTCATTATAAGAAACATGTATATAGAATATTATAATTAGACCGTCCAATTACATTTGTTACGTTAGTAGTAAAATATGTGTTCACTTAGTTTTTGAATAATATTAATTATTCAAAATTATTTAATAATTAACTAGTCAATTATTAATTATGAATTAATAATTATTTAATTAATTTTATAAGAGGATTTGAGTTTGATTTCAAATATAACATGAATTAATTTTGAATTAATTACGTTATATGGGCAAAAGTTTAATTTTAATAAACATATGGTTCAATGTTAATTTTTATTAATAAAAACCCTAATTGTTGCCTATAAAAGGAAAAGAACCAATTTTTTTTTTCATAAGGTTTTTTGGTTTTTGTTGCTGTATGTTTGAAACAAAGAAAAAAAATGAGTTTTTTTTTTTTTTTAACTGTAAATACAAAGTAGAAGAATTTGTCTTTTTTCTCTGTATAACTAAAATTAATACTCACCTTTTACAAACATTGTTTTTATTTTTCTTTTTAGAAAAGAAATCTAAAATAAATTAATACAATTCTATATAATTGTATCTACTCACTTCTTTCTTGGTATAGATATATATATCAGGAAATGCTAGATGGTGAACAATCCATAAAGATCAATATAAAAGATAAAAATTTGATTTTTATTTCACTGCTTTATGGATCTAGGGTTCTTGAGTTTTATAAAAGTTTTCAAACTCACAGTTCCGTAAATTTTTTTTTTTTTTAATGAAAAACAACGGTTGTTTTTGCCTTCAATTAGAATTATTAATTAAATTCTTTAATTAAATAAGTCATTATCATTAACCCTAGAGTTATTTCACCACAAACCTAAGACTGCACTTTCAAAACTGCAAATGTTTTTATACAATCTAAAATTTCCATTATCCATTGATTTAATCATTACATATGATTTGATCCTCCATAAATAGTTCATAATTAGAGCTAGATCAAAATGTCTCTTTTACCCCTCTAATTATATTTTGACCCTTAAATATCATTGATTTTCTAATAAACAATATATTCATAATAACTTATGAAGTTATCTTTCCGTTTACATATAAACAGAAAGTTGAACACTCTTATTGTTCAAGACCCGAATCAATCCTTTAGGGAACTACTTTTCTACTTCTCTCAAGGAGTGGATTTCATTATTGTATAGAATATTCCTAACTACTTACTAAATCATATCCCCAAAGTACGAAGTTATTGACCGGGCATCTGCACCGATCTCACCCATGTAAATCAAAAGATATAACTCAACAAGCAAGAGTCTATAATACACTCAAGATTAAGATCAATTCATATATAATCATCTGGTCGATAAATATGAATCTCTAAGTTTAACGAATATTATTTAGAGATTTATGTTTATCGTGGTTCAGTCCTATATAATCTTTAATATATAAAGTGCCATCATTTCTATGTCACCACATGAACAATTTCGAATAAGACTATTATATCGAATATAAAATTGACCGCAAATATAAATTTATCATAAACAAAGTATCCAGCTTCGTTTGCTTTCTACGAACTCTTTAGATTTTATCTCAAACTAAATCCGCTTGCATATAGCACTTATATATTTAGTTTGAAATTACATCAGTAATCAAGCATGTTTCTCATGACATTTACAATTCTCACAAAAATATATAAATTGAATAAAATAAATACTTTATTAATATTTATAAAATCGTTTACATAATTACAAGATCTTATGGCACAAACCCCAATAATCTCTCACTTGCCCTAAAGCAAATGAAACATATCTCGTAATCTTAAACCCTTTAGATGACCTTAAACATTTTAACTATTAAGGTCTTCATAAACGAATCAATAAGGTTGTCTTGTAATGTAATCTTCATCACCTTTGCATCTCCCTTTGTACGATCTCCCTAATGAGATAATATTTCCTCTCTATATGCTTTCCTTGTTTATGGCTTCTTGGTTCTTTGGAATTGGCCATTGCACCACTATTATCACAATAAAGAATGAGTGATTTATCTATATCTTGAACAACTTCCAAATTAGTCAAGAATTTAAGTAGCTATATCGCTTCTTTAGCCGCTTCACAAGCTACTACATATTTGGCTTCCATAGTGGAGTTAGCAATGCATGATTACTTAACACCCCTCCATATAATGGCTCAACCACTAAAAGTGAATACTGATCTGGATGTGGATTTCTTGGAATATTTGTTTGACTGAAAATCCTAATAGGATCGAATCCCCTCCAGAATACACTAGTATATAGTTTTTCATTCTTCAAAGATACTTAAGAATATACTTTACAGCCACCCAGTGATCAAATCCTGAATTGGATTGATAATGATTAACTATTCCCACCGAATAGAATATATTTGATCTCGTGCATAAGATTTGATTCTTGGATCAAGTCTTATAGTTTTAAGCAAAATATTGATGAACCTTGGATATACAAATGGAATATCAATAAGAAAGTGGTTTTTCTTGTACTTTCATTAATGATATTCCTACTCATTGGGAATGATATAAGAGTATTGTCAGACGTAAAAATTTGGCTCGCTAGTCAATTCCAAATGAAAGATTGGGAGAGACTAGTTATATCTTCGAGATCCAAATAATAGTGGATCACAAGAACAAACTATTAGTGTTGTCTCAGGCATCGTATATCGATAAGATTCTTATGCAATTTTCGATGCAAAACTCCAAAAAAGGTCATTTACCTTCTTGACATAAAATGGAAAAACAACAGTTGTTTTTTATAAAAATAAGAATTTTACGGAACTATGATTTTCTATACTTTTATAAAACATAAGAACCCTAGATCCATAAAGCATTGAAATAAAATAATATAAAGAAATAAAAATCAAATTTTTACCTTCTGTATTAATCTCTGTGGATTATTTATCATCTCACCTGTCCTGATATATCTTTACACCAAGAAACAAGTGAGTGAACACAATTATATAAAATTGTGTTCACTTACTTTTGATTTCTTTTCTAAAAGAAAAATTTTTTAAAAAATGTTTATAAGAGGGGAGTATTAATTTTAGTTATACAGAGAAAAAAGATACAAATTCTTCTTCTCTGTATTTACTGTAGAAAATAATAAAAGAAGTCTTTTTTTTTTCTTTGTTATAAACATACAACAACAAAAACCAAAAACCTTATAAAAGAAAATTGCTTGTGAAATTTGTATGAGTGTTGATATTGATTATTGTGCCTTGTTATTGGAATTATTTTGTAGACATATATAGTGAACTTGGACTAAAATATGTGGGTAATTGAAATATTAAAATTGTTTAAGTTTATTAATTATATTGTGATATATAAATCAAAAGCTAATTTAGTAAAAAAAAAAAATAGTAGAATTATTGTTATTAATACTCGAATTATTGATTTATGGTAATAACACTACTGAGAACCAAAATATGAACCAAGTGTCATCGCCTGTTATTGCACTAGTGAGTGCACCTGTGACAATAACTTTGTCTATTGCATAGTTGGATAATCTAATGATACCGATTATGATTTCTATGAACCATTTTGAAAAACCGGAGAAATTCAATGGTTTCAATTTCAAAAGGTGGTAGATTTCTATGAACCATTTTGAAAAACTAGAGAAATTCAATAATTTCAATTTCAAAAGGTGGCAGCAATAGATGTTGTTCTATTTTACCATTTTGAATCTTGTGAGATTCTTAACAGAGAAAACTCCAAACGGAAAGATGACTAGTAAGATGTGCAAGTCATCCATGCAATAGGTTCATGGAACCATCCTGATTACCTTTGTTGGAGTTAAATGATGAATGCATAAGTTGATTTTTTGTACAATGTTTATAGTTAAAAAGAAAATGGCCAAGGAGCTTTGAGAGTCTAATGTACTCAACAAGTTGTATAGACCTAATATGTCTTACGCAGTTAGTAAACTGAGTAGGTATACAATTAATCCATGAGTAAATTACTAGAAGGTGATAGTAAACGTACTTATATACTTACGATTTACTCGTAATTATGAGTTACACTATACCAGATATCATGATGTTTAAAAGGATACAATGATACAAACTAGACACTAATATGAAAGATTCCAAATCTATTAGTGGATACGTGTTCACATTAGCAAGTGCAACTTTATCATGGAAATCTTTACAATAAACATGTATAGTCAGATCCATATTGGAATCTAGATTTGTAGCTAGAATAAGTGTGATGGTGTGTAAGTACATATCTAAGAAATGTTATACCCAGGTAAGACTTAGTATTTAAGTGTATCTATTATGACTGACCTCTTTTTCATGGGAACTTACTTAGTATACTATTCATATACTACAAGCACTATTTTAGTATACTGATATGAAGAATTTGATAGAAATATTTATTTCCATCAAAGCCTGTTTGGATAAGCGTGGAATTTTAATTTATTGCTTTAGATAAATGTAGTGAAGCCACTATTAAGAAGATATTCCAATGAAATAAAAGCCTATGCTAGCATTTTTTATCGCCTTTAATAGTTTGTTTGCAATAGAAAAGGTACAAAACAATATATGCAATAGTAAGTCTAGACATATACATCACAGACATGATACTGTGAGACAACGACTCTTAATTGAGGTTATCTTTATTGACTATATCAAGTTAAAGGACAACATTAAGAATTCATTAACCAAAAAGTTAAATAGAGAATTAGCTGAAAAATCATTAAGGGGAATGAAACTAAAACCCATAAAAGAATAAATCATTACGAAGGAAATCCAACCTAAGTAACTAGAAATCTCAAAATCTAGGTTTAATGAAACAACCTAACTATAAAGACTTGGTTATATCACTATAAAGGATATCTTTCTATCCATTAAAGGTTATCCTTTTGTACATTACTATGATAAAATAGTGATGCCCATAGAAGTTAGGATAGGCTATGTTTTTAATGATCTTTATGCATCGGGAATTTAAGTAGAGTAATGAGAGTTACTCTAAATTAAGAGATTACCTATGTGAGAGAAATGAGATCGCTTCTAAAAAGAATAGTGAGGGCTCAATTCTTTAGAAACTTTCGTAGAACCAGAAAGACATTCATGACAAAAAAAAAAAAAAAAAATAACAATGAGAATTAAATTGTGTCAGGAAAGATTTTTGTATGAGGTATATAATCATTTACATAAACAACAAAACAGTTTAAGGACATTATGTCTACCGATCAGCAAGTAAAGAAAATATATTTTCACAAGGGAAGGTTCAAAGGCTAAAACCTACATATCCTATGCAGAATCTAACCGTTGAACTCTATCACCAAATTATGAGCATGTTTTTTAGTTATAGCTTTTGCCTCCTCTGTCAATTTCATTCATATAGGGGATTGTTGGAAAAATGAGATAAACACCCATTTTAAAGACATATTTTTTTTATTAGGTTAGAGATCTTGATTGAAGTGGATCAAGATGGATTCATAGAAAAATTGATGCTTGGATGAATGAGAATTGAATGGAAGATTTTTTTTTTTAAATGTAACTACTGAATTAAGTGTCATGAATGCAGCTATTGAATTTGAAAATTTGAAACCACAAAATTGAATTGCAAATTTAATTTCCAAAGTGTAACTGTTGGATTTAAGTACCATGAATTGCAGCTATTAAATTTGAAAAATTAAAACTATAGAATTTAATTACATATTTAATTTTCAAAAATTGTAACAATTCTGATTTAATGTTGTTTAATTGTTGATTTTAAATCAATCTTATACATGTCCCATACGTAGACTATAAATTGACATCTTTTCTAGTTGTTTAGAGAGAATAGGAATCCATTTTATTTTTTAGTTTATTTTTCTCTCAAACATTATTCTTAGTTATAAGTTTTCAGAATGATAAGGATTCAAACTCAATTTTGTTTGCCAAAATTTGATATTGTTGTATCTTCAGAGACAAACGCTAAACAATCTGGACAAAAGATAGCAAATTTATCTTAAAGACATCATAGTTATTACGGGCATCATTACTTTTACTTTTTTTTATTTTAATTTTTTTCCTTGCTGCAAATTTGTTTGTAATCTGGACAATCCCTAGAATGTTGATTTCATTACCTATTCTTATTATCAATTGTTACTAACACTAATCAGACATATTTAGTTGTAATAAGATATAATAAAGATATAATAAATTATAATCAATAATTTTAGAATACAATCATTTTCTTTTGTCAACTATATCGATACCTCAGGTATATTATAGAATATGTCATTAAAAAATTCATTAAGTTCATAGATTTTACTTAAATGATATATTTTATTTAAATGATAGATTTAAATGGATTTGGGTGGATTTATAACTTATTGTTATTCAAAAATATATATATAATAAATTTTACCGTTCTCCTTAAGATTTTATTGGATTTCTTAAATAATTAAACAAAATTAATATGGAGTTTATAGAATCTGTTAATTTCACTAAAATCTATCCTTAAAAATGAATCTAGCAAACTCTAATAAATTAGATTGAATACACCCCTATAAAGGAAAAAAAAAAAAAAAGAATTTTACCTAGCTAAACTGTAAAATAATAATGGACATTCAAAACTTTTGTCCAACTCTTCTATCAAATTATGTGGCAACTTACTGTCATTAAAATTTGAGTTGGAGCTTGACAAGGCAGTTAACATAGACATGACATATTAACTTGCCACATATTGTTGAATGAAAAAGTTGGACTAGAGTATCGAATGTTTACCATTAGAGTTTCAATGCATTAATAAAGTTATTTTTATATGTTACCATAAATACTTGGTAAAGAAATCATTATTTTCTTTTATTTATATTATCATTAATTGATAACGTTTTCGATATTAAACTATTTTATACTTCTCTTTGGGGTTTGGTATTGTGATTGTGATGATGATGAAGAGGTTAGGGAAAGATGTTTTGATGATTTGGTTGATAAAGGAATATATTTTTGTTTGGATGATAAATGCAGAGATGAAAATTGGCAAATTTTATATTTAGGTGATGAACAAAGAGATGAGAGATGAAAACATACATTAAACTAAGTTTAAATGATGAAAAAAAAAGGCGATAAAAATAATACGTCTTTGGCTTTCCTTTTATGGTTGTCTTGTGGTTTTGATAAGAGAGTTATGATTTGTGATAATGCTCAAGGATTATTTTTTAAAACCTTTTATTATATTTGTTAAAATTTTTCATTTGATAGATAAGATAAAGTGTAAAACAATTTAAGTAGGGGCATTTAAGATATTTTACACTAAAAGTCTAGTGGTTTTATGATTGAGTTAAGATTTGTTGATTAAGTTGTGATTTGTGATAATGTTGAAGGATATTTGTGATTTGTCCTATGATTTTCATTCTCGATTAGTAAATGCGCCCTAAATTGAATTAGGAAAGAAAACTTGATTCGTTGGTAATTATGTTTCCTTTCAACAAAAAAATTAATTCCTTATTTGTGAATATTTCCAATAAACTCGATCTTCATTGATTTTCATTTTCAATTAGCAAGTATGTTTTAAGTTGCATTTAAAAATTAATTTAGGAAAAAAAACTTGATTTCTAGATGGAAATAAAGAATTAAGCATCCTTAAAACTAAGAACTCAAGTAAAAGATGTTGGGATTTCAATTTCCTTTTAATTATAAAACTTGGTTATCATCACGTTAGAGTCGTGTTGATTGCACATGTTGATAACACATGTTGGTAGCTAGTTATCACAAATACTTTTAAACATTCTCTTTCGAGAAATGCCCAAATATACCCTCACTTAACCAAAGATGTCTAGCTCGCCTTATGTTCAGTTCGAGATCGTCCAAGGCAAACTCCAACTTGCAGCTCGAAGCGCACGTTAAGGGAATTTTTCAGAATGGTAGCAGCCCAAATTGAGAAGGAGTCAACCACCAAAATCGGAAATAAATTTAAATTCTCATGCTAGTAGAATTAATCTCTGATATGGCGTAATCTATCTCTGATATAGTGGAAACCGATTTTAGAAGTGTAATTAATGTGAAATTCTTTCCTATTCTAGTTGTATTCATACTGTATGAATACAACTAAAATAGGAAAGAATTTCACATTAATTACACTTCCTACTCATTCATGCAGGTTTTTAGGACCCTAAATATATCATAAACATCAACAAAACTCATGCATAAACTACTGCCCTTCATCAAGTCGAAATGCACAACCAATCCAAACTAGTTTCCTTTTTCAATTCTAACTCTCCTATATGTTTTTCTAACTTTAATTATGCATCATTTAGAGCTCAAGGAAATTAAAACACAATAGCATTCATATATCCTCCCTTTGGTCGTGACATACACACATGCACCACATATTGTTCTTTTCAATTTTTCAAGTTATACTTCTTTCAAACATTTCATCAAACAAGTTATAGACAACTTATTTTGTTTAAATCATGCTTAAATCTCTACTTAGGGTTTCTCCCATATAAATTCTAACTATGAATTTATGCATCATTCCTTGTAACCTAAACTTCCTTTTCACTTATTATAGTTCTATTATTGATTTAGATAAAAACTCACATCAATTTACATATCAGAACTAACCCAACCAACCAACACACTCATAAATCCAACTCTTATCATTTCTAAACAAAGTCATGGAGATTGTACCTTAGTTTTGCTTAGGATTGGTTATTCTAGCTTGTTTTGCCTTGGAAAGTTGGTTTGGAAGCTTTAAAATTAGATTGGAGAGCTTTGGTCTTCTTCCCCTTTTGCGATCCACCCCCCTTTGCTCTCTCTATTTTGTTTTCAAAATGACTAAGTGTTGAAAGACAAGGGCATCATGTATATATAGGCTTCATTTATAATTTTACCCTTAAAGATTGATACTTAATTACCTACAATGTCACTCTCTACAATTTAACCTAATTATCCTCCATCTTTGT
This sequence comes from Litchi chinensis, assembly GCA_019925255.1. Lineage (NCBI taxonomy): Eukaryota > Viridiplantae > Streptophyta > Magnoliopsida > Sapindales > Sapindaceae > Litchi > Litchi chinensis. Next base: position 10,902,910 of record CM034471.1, read on the forward strand.
TTAACTCCCATGGTACCCCTATTATTTTGATAATCTTCACAATTCTCACACTAGTCTATTATAACCACACCTACTCATACATAAAATTATAATTTAGGACAATGACTATTTTGCCCTTTTTATTTGATAACTTCTAACGCTATAAAACGTAAAATTGCACATAGGGGGTTACATAAGGTGGTGAGTACTAACGGCAACAAACCCCCTAAGAGGATAGGCTGCATGGTCACTAGAAATTGGTGACATGATACAACAACCCTTCGGAAGATGGAATTCTAAAGTTATTCCCCCCAACTCATCATATTGTATCTTTGAAACGTTACGAATAAACACTTCATGGGTCCATCGTTCCACAGCATGCTGGAGAATTACTGAGGGCTCAACCCGAGCTACAAACCCCTCAACGACCTCATTGCTTGTAGAGGTTGCTTCTCCTATAGTAAGAATTGCCCCCAAGCCGAGCTATTCTGAGTTGGATGAGTCATCATCCCTTACTCTGTGTGATTGACGTCTGCGACCTAAAGACATCTACATATAAAAAGGAGCAGTCAAGTCGCTACAAGTAGACCATGCCTAAAAGTCTAAGTTTCCTACCAAGAGACTTCCTAGTCTACAAGTCACAAACACCACATATATATAGCTAAAACTATAAGGGGCTCGACTTACAGGCAAACGACTTACGAGCTAATAACCTACAGGTGTATCATCCTACAGCTCGCATACGAAAGCGTTACAAACAGTAAATAGGTTGCAAAGGGCAGATTAACAAAATCAAACCAACAAAAAATGAAAAGTCACAAACATTCAACATCAAGAACATGAAGCATTCAGACCAGTCTGAGATCTAGAAAACACAATGCAAACACAATGTGTACAAAAATGGAAACTAAAAAACTTAAGAATCAATTACGAAGACTTACTATAAACGCTTGTCTGAGGACGAAGAATTTGATCGTCAAGGATGTGAATCCGAGGAGAACTGGCACAAGGAAGCAAGATGAAAGAAAATAAGAGAAGAAAGCGATTCGGCGTCTGAAGTTGAAAATGACAAAGTGAGAAGGAAAATGAAGGGGCTCGACTTATATGTAGACGCGAGATCCGAACCCCTGATCATTGGATTTGGAGGCTGCTTAACCGTCTTAAATTTAACGGTGCAGCGTAAGTTGTGACTTTTATCATCATGAGCTGTTAGTAGAGAAACGTATGCATTAAATGTCCATGGTAGGAGACATGCCTTGTTGCAGTTACCTAAAAAGTAGCCACGTGTCGAGTAATGGGACAGAATTTGAAAAAGCGGGGGATGATAGAATGTGATGCGTCAGCTTTTACAAGCAAGCTTTAAGCTCTCAGTCCCCAAATCACATTGAAAGCTGGAAAGCTAATGTTGTGGGTATATTTGGGACCACATAAATAAGTTGGTAAAAGTCCAAGGAACCGATCCAATAGATTGACCTAACAAATGAAGTCCCAGTTCACCAACACCCGACTTGCACAAACGAGCTCGCGGTTTGCTAATACAGTTCTCAGGTTGTTGGTCAATTACAGTCTAGCTTGCCTTATGCTCAGTTCGAGGTCGTCCAAGGCAAACTTCAGCTCGCAACTCGAAGCGCATGTTAAGGAAATTTTTCAGAATGGCAGCAATCCAAATTGAGAAAAAGTCAACCACTAGAATTGAAAATAAATTCAAATTCTCATATTGGTAGAATCAATCCCTGATATAGCGAAATCTATCCCTGATATGGTGGAAACCGATTTTGAAAGTGTAATTAATGTGAAATTCTTTCCTATTTTAATTGTATTCAAATTATAATGCCCCACACTATAAATAAGGGCTGAAATTTCATTGTAAACATATAATACTTAATAATATACTATGACTTTACCAAAATAACCAGAGAACATAGTCGTAGACATAGACGTAAACATTGTTCTAACCGAACCACATAAAGATACCTTTGTAATCTATTCTTCCTCCTCTTTCTTTTTTATTGTTTGCTTTTACTTTGCTTTAATTGCAGGTATTGGGTCAAGAACTTGAGTCGACCAAATTCATACATCGACATTCAGTGTATCACTATCCCCTTCAATATATTCTCTCTCGAGATATATATAACATGATATCATCTAACTACCACCTATCTCTCGATGGTACCAAATAGATAAAGCCTCATTATGTCCAAGGTACTGTATTACTTAAGAGAATTGTCTATGCTTTATGAGAATGCTCGCCCATCTCTCTTGAGTGTCTTATGGTCCATCTGGCTATCACCTATATGGACTAATATTCCTCTTCTCACCAAAGGCAGGCATTTTATCGAGCATATTGTAGGGCATCTCCTTTCCGTCTCAAGCGTACAACCTCAAATGAAGTAATGATAAACAAACATGCGTGAACATTAAGTCCTAAAACACCCACTAGCATACATGAAGCAATAAAATAAACTCTAAGAAATAATAACCAAAAAGTTGTTTTATTAATCAACATCCATCTATCATCGTCCCAACACAAAATATTCATAAACAATATTTACAAAACTAGATATAAAAACAATTACAAAAGAAGTTGGTTACCAAGATTAATTACACACATAGAGTTTTTCTCTCTCGAGGTTGAGCCCTTTTCTTCTCTTCTCCTCTGTAGCAAAGTCTCCTCTCCGAAAGGTGTGTAGAGATAGTATGATCGTAGTGGTGATTTGGAAGGTGGAAATGGAGGTAAAAGATGCTTGAGCATCATAGAGTGGAGAAGGAGGGCTAGGGCTCCATCCTCAGCCCTTCCAAGCTACTGCAACTGATGATAGGTGCTCTTTTTGTAACTTTCCCAAATTTAGGTATGAAAATCAAGCTGAAAGAATGATTTTGCCTATCTGTCGTGACTTGCATCATCAGATGTACCTCATGATGTAGGTCATATCCATTTTGGGTATTTGATTATAAGATGCATTGTTAGGAGTGACTGACGACGTAGGTCGCGATGGTCTCGACTTAAAACGCACTGGGTTGAACGCTAGATGCATCTTGCTTTGCATCTAGCAATACTCTCGAACAAAATTTGGGTATACTAATAGCTTAATCAGGTGATTTTGGTAAAAAACCAATTTACTTTCATAAGATTAGTTTTGGTATTAAATTGAACACTTATACTAGAGTTGATTTCAAAATTTTTAATAACGAGTATACCAATCACATGTTTCAAAAACATATGAAAAAAATTCAGAGAAGGATGGGATTTGAATCCCCCGATCTTAAACCTAAAAAATGCTACTGCTTTTGCTTTATCTTTGTAATTATCTTGTAGGTACATAAATGTTGGATTTTTAATCAAGATTAAATACATTTATTTCACCATAATATTTTCCATAATAAATTAATTTTATTTTGAATTAATCTTACAAATGAGAATAAATTAATAATTTCTAAAATAAACTTAATTGTGACACTAATTAATGATAAAACTTCAAAACATATTAATGATAACAATAATTGTAATTAATAGAAAAACATGTTTGCAGTAATATATACTAATTGTAACAATTAATTTAATATAAAAATAAATAGTTAACCTATATTTTTGTCATTTTTAACCATCGAAAGTTTGGTTTATCTATACAAGTTGAAAATATAAAGATTCTTAAAAAATTTATAATTTCATCTTACTCAGAGATGTTAAAAAAAAAAAAAAAAAATCCCTTACAAAATAATTATGAATATCATTAAGTTAAAATAATGTAGTAAAAAATTTTGTTATCATTAGATAATTTTAACTTAATTAGTTTTTTTTTTTCTCGAAATGTCTTCTTATTTTTTTTAACTAAAAGATGGAGGATATATCTCCTCCACCCATTTATTTATTTAATTGACGCAGAATGGAAGTTCTAGGGTTTACCAGCGTAATCCCTACAGTAACAACTGGAATCCACCAGCAAATATAGAATAAAAACAAATTGAAACTTGAAAAATTTTATTAAATCCACCCGAAATTGATAACAAAGGATCCTTAAATAGGCTCCTAGAAACCCTAAAAGAAGCAAAAATACTAAAATATCCTCATACTAAATAAAAACGGAAAACAAATAAAACACAAATAAAAATGCCAAAATCTTCGGGTGCCCGACGACCTAACTTAAACAGCTCCGTTGAGGATGTAAATAACGTCAATCGGGTAACCCAAGTTAGGACGCTCTAGAACTCTGAAAACCCTTTCCGAAAACATATTATAATAGGAAATTTGACAACCGAGTCAAAAGTTATGCCCGTTTCTTTGAAACACTTCTTTTGGACAATTTTCGATCCATCTCTTCTTCAAACTCCAAAGCCAACTGTCCTACATCATTAATCTTATATATTATTTAATAGATTAAGAGAGAAATTGATATTTTTGCCTATTAACCATTATCTTTTCACGGATGAAAAAGTAACAATGTGCAAGAGTACACTATGCTTTATTTATAATTGATAGTAAAAGTAGTGCATAGTTTAATAACATAGAAATTTAATTAGTAGCTTGGACATGCACTATCTTATCAGAAAAAATGAGAGCTGATAACAATATTGCCCGACAGTGTTCTTCGGTACCAAAACATTTTCTATTGGAATCAGATTTGACCCAAGAGCTCTTAACACATTTTCTAATAATAAAAATAAATGAGTAATGTTAGACTTTTATAAGTTTTTGTTTAAATTCATATTCAAATGATGTGATATATAAATTGTTAATATCATGTAAATAATGAGATGATATGATAATTGATTTGATGTTAACAACTCACTTATCATTTGATATAAGTTTGAAAAAAAAAATTAAGAAGCTTAATATTACTCAAAATAAATATTATTACAATAATGCACAACAATCTCTATACAGAGTGTAATTAATTAATATAAATTCCTTTCTCGTGCAAATAATTGATAAGTGTAATAATAATTTTAAATTGCATGAGTAAAACATGAGTAATTAAAAAAAATGAAACAGTATTCATACACTGAAAAAAATCAAGTATTTTCTACAGCCGACATTAAATAAGTCTCATTTTTATACTATATGTGTGATTGTAAAATCACGTAGTCACATTTCCCAAAAAAAAAGGAAAAAAACAACCTAGCCACAATTTTACGCTAACATATGATTTGCGTGATTGTGCGATCATGTTGAATGTAAATATATATGACAGACTTACGTGGGTCACGTGTCCCTCTCAAAATTCGAAGAGAAATTTCAAGTTCTCTTTCTTTTGTTTTGGTTTTACTTTGACAGTCAAGAGGATTATACGGGGCCAAAAGCTGTTCTCGGTTGAAGTAATAGATGTTGCTGTTCTGTTCACGTAGTGGTGGCTCCCCCAAAACCGTTACTTGGTTTCCCATTTTTCATTACATACTATGTCACATAATTTATGTTTCTTTATTCTATTTGTTTATTAATTTTATTTGCATGTAAATTGTAACAAGATTGTAAGTTGTAACAGCACAGTTGTAAAATGATTTGTTTATTAATTCTATTTTTAATATAATTAACTTCTTTTTTTTATTAATTTTCTCATACCTCGTTTTTCTATCCCCTAATTTTTTTCTGCTCCTAATCGATTAATACTTTCCTTTTTAGAATTTTGTTCATTTAGCCAAATACATATTATCTCTACATAAGTGCTATTTACAGTTTGATGGATGGTAGAAATCTAAGGTTTTTTTTATTTATTTATTTTAAATAATTAGTGGAACAAAAAGATCAAAATACCTTTTAATCATCAAGTTTAACTAACCGTTAATTGACAAAAGTATTAGATTGATGAATTTATAAAACATTAGGGATAGTTGATACTTAAATACATAAGTAAAAATGTAATATTTTTATTAAACGTTAAATATTAACTTGAAATTTCTTCTAATAAAAATTAGAAGTTTGAAAATTTCAAAACATGGTTTATAATATGTATAAATCAATTCTTATTCTATAAATTATATTGAAATTATGTTTTCTAATGAATACATATGGTTTATGTCTTATTTAAATTAATAATTTTTTGATTAAATAACATCAAATTAAATTTATTTGAGTATTAACAAAATTATTTTAAATTTTTTAAAAAATCTTACATAAAAACATTATAGATTTAATATGATTTTAAATTTCGATAGTCTTATTACCTTGTTCATGTGCCCCTTTAAAATTTTTTTGGACCCACCACTATATATATCTCTATATATATATTATATATATAATTGTTTTAAAGATAACTTCATTTTGGTCTATATATTTTTGCGAAACTTCTCATTTTTAATTGCGAACGCATTTATAACTTTCATAGTCCCTCAGGTTTCAAATATTTATTATTTTAGTCCCTATTATTGGTCAACCGTTAGTCAGCCATAACAGAGAAAGGGTTATTTTTATCATTTTTAATAATTTTAAAAAAATTATTATAAATTTTTAAATATATTTTTAATTTAATTTTTAATTTTTAAATTAAATCTCTACCTTCCATCTTGATGGATGGTTGAGATTTAAAGTTTTTTTTTTATTCTATTAATTTTTATAAAGGCAGTTTGATAATTTTAGTCTAAGGGTAAAACAATCAAATGCACTTTCTATTAGTTTTGATCGTTAAAATTTTGGTTAAAAGACTAAAATGATGAATATTCAAAACATGAGGGATCATAAGAAACATAAACACATTTGCAATTAAAAAGAATAAGTTTTTCAAAAACATCGGGATTAAAATAAAGTTCTTCCTTTTTTAATGCAATTACAATCCTAACTTTTAATATTTAAATTTCTGATATTTTATTTACCAGCCTATAAATAATACTGGATGTAACTTCATTTATACATCCATCAACTCTCTTTGCTCTCTGTAAAACCTGTTGGATATTTTGCTAGAGATTAGCTACCTAGCTAGCATGGATCCTCCAAGCTCCACAGGTCTATTATCACCACTTTTAAGCGATCCTGAAATATCAAGGGAAAGAGAAGGTGACAGAAGCACAGAGATAGAACCCAAGGGAGAAGAAAATGGAGTTTTCTTGATATGGAAGGATCTATGGGCCAGGGTTTATAAACCGAATAATGAGAGCCTTGCCATTTTGCAGGGACTGACTGGGTATGCTGAACCAGGCAAGGTATTGGCGATCATGGGTCCTTCTGGTTGTGGCAAGTCTACCCTTCTGGATGCATTGGCAGGTATTTCTTTCACAGCCATTTTGGTTCATAGCACTAACAATAAGGATTTTTGGTTTTTCAGCTTTATTCTTGTGTTACCACTGAAATTATTGCAAGTTTTCGAATTTACTCCAAAATTTTCAAAATAATTTTTTTATCATGCTAACAAAGACAATAGTGAATGAAACAACACAAAGGAATATCGTTTACGCTCTAAAATCTAGTCTTTTTTTTTTTTCTACCTAGTTTATCAATAGATTGAAAATGGAATTGAACTATTAAATGTTTTAATCTAACGTGAACAGTTTTAAGAGTAAATAGTAATTTATTATCACCGTATTCTTAAAATTAAGATAACTGACCCAAAGGTTTTTTTAGTATGGTTTATTATTCAACAAATCCCTTTAATCGCTGCAGTCCCTAATTCCATTAGTTTACTTCCGTTAGAATTGACAGTTTACTAAATGGCTGAGGATAAAAGAGTCATTTACAATTTTTGTAAAAAATAATAATAAACACAAAAATATATTTATTTTCTAATTGTTTCCTAATAAAAAAATCATTTAAACATATCATATCAACGAAAAAGTTCAAGAGATTATATCTGAAAAACAAAATCCATAGATCATATGAGAAAAGCAAAAAAATAATAATAATCAACAAAGCATATCAAGACCAATAAAAAAAAAAAAGAAAGATCAACTCAAATCTCCTTCTTCAATAGAAAAAAACAAAAAACACATATACCTATATTCAACCCAAGTCTTTATTCTTTCACCAAAAATACAAAAATCAAAATTCCACTTATTCATCCCAAATTCATCAATCAAACAAAACCAACAAAAAAAAACTTCATTTTGATCTCTACATTTTTAGAAAACTTATTCTTTTCAATTACAAATGCGTTTATATCTCTAATGGTTCCTTAGGTTTCTAATATTCATCATTTTAGTCCCTTCATTAGAATTTTAACAGTCAAAACTAATAGAAAACGTATATTGATTATTTTACCTTAGTCTAAAATTATCAAATTACCCTTTATAAAAATTAATAAAATAACTTTAAAATCTCAACCATCCAAATGGAGATTAAATTTTAAAATTAAAAATTAAATTAAAAATATATTTAAATTTTTAAAATAATTTTTTAAATTGAAATAATGAAGATAACCCTCTCTCTGTTATGGTTGACTAATCGTTGGCCAATGGTCGGAACTAAAATGATAAATATTCGAAACGTGAGGGATCATAAGAGGTATAAATGTATTTGTAATTAAAAATGAGAAATTTCATAAAAATATAAGGATTCAAATGAAATTCTTTCCAAAAAAAAAATCCATCTGTAGTAAATTTTTAGTTTTTAAGAGTAGAAGGCAAAGAAGATTTTTTAAAAAAGATTTAAAGGGCAGTTTTGACTTTTAGAGTCCAGCATGAGTCAAAGTTACATTACATGAAAATTCATTCTTTACAAGGGCAGATGCAGTAAGTAAATGTATTTGTTAGAAATTAAGTCATATTTTAAAAAACTCGGTAAATTATTGTAACTAGTCCTAAAAAAATTAAGAGCCAACAAAATAAGAGTTATTTTCATTTTTTTCCTAATGATTGATAAATCATCATTTTTTTTTTTTATTGTTTGAAAAACGTCAAAAATCATTTTCCTGTTAAAAGAGTTATCTTCTAAAATGTGTCAGCAGTATTTTTCTTTTTTTTAATGTTTCCATAAATAGCAAATGGCAAAATAATAATTTATCAATTCGTTAGAGAAAAAAATAAAAATAACTCACAAAATCAATTAAATAAATACATTTATTTATTTATTTATTTTTGGAAATAAACAAATATATTTATTGTAAAAAGAACATGTACTAAGAAAAAAGAAACATAAAAGCAAGCAAAAAAATCAATCAGTATATTTTATTGCTTTTTATACTCGAATACATATTATAGGCGTTTGTTTGAGAAAATTACTGGGTTGTCCAGTGCCTTTTTCTCCTTTTTTGTTGTTTCAGTTTCATTTTTTTTTTTTTTTGAACACATAAAACGTATTCCATAATCATTTTCTAAATACGAAAAATAAGAAAACAAATTTTCATGTTAAAAATGAAAAATATGAAAAATTATTAAAAATAAATAAATAAATGTTTGTCATTTCGTCTTTTGTATTTTTCATTTTTTTCGAGTAAAAAAAAAATCTTCTTACTTCGCATTGATAAGCAGACCCCTTCCTCCTTCCTGTTTCTTCTTCATCCCTTTGGCCAAATCTGGTTTGATGTTGCTGAGCGGTGGCTGGTGGGGCTGGTTTTGTGACCAAAAGTGTTTAATCCTAATTACTAATACATATCCCTTATTTTAGAAATTATTATTTGTTGTTTAACATTAATTGACTCTTTTTTAATCAGTGATAGAATAAAAATATAAAATTTATCACCAATAATTTTATTTGCCACAAATAGAATTTGTTTATATTATTTTTTATTATTAATATTTTACATTGTTAAATAATAATATATGTTTATTATAATTTTTTATGTTTTCAATTATTTCTACTAGAGACGATTTTTTTTTTTTTAATTTTCATTTTAAGAACATTGTTTTCAACATATGTTACCACAATCGTTTCCAAATTTGAAAACAAAACTAAAAACACTATTTTTATTTTCAAAAAACAGCTATCAAATGCAATATAATTTTTTTTTTAATTTATATTCAACTTTCCTGCCATATATTGTAATCCTAAAATTCACTTTATATGTGTTCATACTCATATATGAACAAAGAGGGTTTTAATGCTTTTCAGCTTCCGGCAATTTCATCCCATTGCCATTTGGAATCCGTAACAAAATATAAGTATCATCTCAAATCCTTGAAGGGTTTTATTATAATCTAATGCAACTAAACATGGCAAATATGCTAACTATATAGAAAAATTCTTGGAAAGAATGAAACTAATTATCAAAAGACGATTATGATTTACTCTATACATTTGAACTCAAAGGCCCCGTTAGCACCGATGCAGTAACGTATATTTATGATCTTTTTTAAATAACAAATTTTCCCTTGTGAAAATAATATTATCCAACTGTTTTTGTATAGGAAAGCAATTGATATACAATGTTAATTGCAGGAAGATTAAGTGCAAACATATATCAGACAGGAGAGATCCTGGTAAATGGTCGGAAAGTGACGCTTACTTTTGGAACTTCGGTAAGCAAAAGTCAAGATTATATATTTATCTCCCCGACATACTTGCATTGTTAAATATCACTACTCCTAACTCTAAACCTAACCGACTAAATTAAAAGCAATTTTCACGTTCATTTTCAAGGCGTCAACAGAATTTTAATCATATTTTTGCATGATATAACTTTTATAAGTAGGGATAATCATAATCCAATTTTCTCCCTTGTCGTTTGACCTAAATACTAATTTTCCCTGGTAGTTTTTCATAAATCTAAAATACACATTTCCATTACGTTTTAACATAAAATGTTAACATATGGCAAATTTATTTACCCTCAAGATATTTAATATAATAATATAAAATTTATTAAAATATTATAAAATAAAAATAAAAAAATAAAAGAAATATAAAAAAAAATTAATCTCCACCCTCCATCTTTATGATGGACGATAGAGATTAATTTTAAATAATTTAAAAAAATACAAAAGAAAAAAATAAAAGAAACAAAATGGGTTTATGTATATAAAAGGTTTAACTAGTGGTGGATATGTGGATGTTCGGTTCAATTTCTAGTGGAACAAAATTGAACCGATAAATGTTCGGTTTTTAAACCTAAAACCGAACTTGTTTATTTAGAAGCTTGGAACCGACCTTAACCAAACATCATCAAGTCGATTCGGGTCGAATCAATCCCATGTTTAACACCATTCTCAGAACTAACAAAAAGCACCACAATCAACCATCCACAATCCAATGCTAATTTGTCCAACTGAAAAACATGTTAATCAATTGAAAACATTTTAAAGTCAACTGAAAAATATGTTAATCAACCGGAAATCAACCTCAAAATCATCTTCAACCTCAACCCATCATCAACCTCTCCTTAAAACAACACACACACACACACACACACAAAATCACCATCAACCTTAAAAAATCCATTTGAAACCCCAAATGGCAAACGACAAAAGAATGGGTGAGAAAAACCAAATAAAAATACTTACCCAAAATAGTAAATGAGATGAGAGGTTAAGATGAGAGATGAGAGGTGGCTACTGCGCAAAGAAGAAAATGTGAGGTTGGGAGCTTGGTTTTTTAGGGTTAGGATTTATATAAGTGTGGGCAAAATTACTCATGTGCCCCTATAGATAGTGTTTATCAAGTTGGTTCAGTTTAGGATCTGAATCGTGAAGCATGATATTTTCTTGGGTTGGGATCCGAACACCCTAAATTTGAATATGGAAACCAAACTGAACACCTGCATGTCGGTTCGGGTCTGGTCGTTCAAATCGGTTCACATGTTTTCTTGGCCATCACTAGCGTTTAGCACTCCAACTACATCATTAAAGAAAACAATATATGTCGTTTAGTACGTCCATGTATTACACAATACATATAGCAACTACATGGGTTTGTGTTATATAAGAGGTTTACAATTCTTTTTTTTTTTTCATTAAATCGAATTTTCTATCTTTTATTGCAACTTTTGATTTTTAAAGCTTTTTGTCATATTAAAATAATACTAAAATAGATGTAGTAAATTACAAATAATATTTTTCACTATTACTTATTTTATTAATTATATGATATTGTTTTTCAATTAATTTGAAAATTTTAGTATATCAAATATATATATTTTATATCATTTTATTGTAGTTTCTTTATTATTGTTTTGCTTATAATAATATAAGACGATGCAATACAAAATTTCATCAAACACAAACATAAGATTGTATAACAATAATACAGTTTAATGTAATCCAATTTAATCAAACAGAATCCCACCTGATACCGTGTGCCAAATATAACCCTAATGATTGAATTTTGACATTTGCACTGGAATATTTAGGGGGCAACGACATGCATCTAAAATGATCAATCATTTTAAACAAATAAACAGTTAATGTGATTTTACGTACACTGATGTTTATTCTTAACCACATCGCAGTAACAAGGATTTGGTTTTCTGATTTCTCGTTATTCAGGCATACGTGACTCAAGATGATACTCTGATTGCAACATTAACCGTAAGGGAAGCCGTATACTATTCTGCTCAGCTACAACTACCGGACTCCATGCCACTATCAGAGAAGAAGGAAAGAGCTGAAGTTACCATCAAAGACATGGGCCTGCAAGACGCTATGGACACCAGAGTAGGAGGCTGGAGGTTAAAAGGTTTGAGTGGTGGACAAAAGAGGAGAGTTAGCATTTGTATTGAAATTTTGACTCGCCCAAGACTTTTGTTCCTTGATGAGCCAACTAGTGGGCTAGATAGTGCAGCGTCTTTCCATGTTACGAAACAAATTGTTAAGCTTGCTCGCCAATATGGAACAACTGTTATAGCATCAATCCATCAACCTGGTAGTGAGGTTTTTGAGCTCTTCCACAATCTCTGTCTTCTTTCATCAGGCAAAACGGTTTATTTTGGTCCTCTTTCAATGGCAGAACAGGTAAATTTCTTTTCAGTATCCTTTTGAAGATCTATCTCATTTTGCTTCAAGCTATAAGTGTCATCTAGTAAGAGTGGATTTGCTAGGAGCACTTTTAAGTAGTGAGAACCTTATTGTGTGTATCAAATACTATATAATCAGTTGATATATATCTATATTTGGAGCTATAATTGGTTGATATTAAGCAAAAGCATTTTTAGGATCAACAAATACCTTTCCAACATAAGTTTTGTAGAATGTGTTTTCTCAAAACGTACTCTTAGTCGTAACACTTTTTACCAACGAACTTCAATTCCACAGATTTGGCCCCCAATTAACGAGAAACTGATGAGTTTTATTAATCAAATTTTGCTTTAGTTCTTTGCTTCAGTTGGCTTTCCTTGCCCAGCTATGAGAAATCCATCTGATCACTACCTCAGAACTATCAACCAGGATTTTGATGAAGTAAGCAGTCTCTTACCATGCACAATATTTTGTTTTATAGAAACCCATCTGTAGATGGGAATTTACTTCAATTTTGTTAAACCAATGGCTATGGACAAATAGGACATTGAAGAAGGATTTGGCGGCAACACAACTGAGGAAGTCGTGAACATTCTAGTCAACTCATACAAATCATCTGAGATCTACCAGGAAGTTAGACACCATATTTCAAAACTATGTCAACAGGTATACAAATTTAGCAAAATCGAGTGACTTCCTTCCTCTTACTCAACCATATATAAATTCAGTTCTAATTTTTTTTTTCTTTTCTTTATTTATTTTTGGTAGAATTGGGGAGTAGTGGATAAGAAAGGAAGCCAAGCAAAGTTCATCACACAGTGCCTTGTTCTTACAAAGAGATCCTTCGTGAATATGTATCGCGATTTAGGATACTATTGGCTTCGGCTTGCAATCTATATAGCCTTATGTTCTTGTCTAGGAACTATATTTTATGACGTTGGATTTTCATATGGGTCAATTCAGGTATACAGCCTTGTGAATATAAAGTACGTACCTGCTATAATAGGGACTAATATAATCACTTGTGAATTTCAGGCTCGGGGTTCAATGCTTATGTTTATTGCGTCATTTTTGACTTTCATGGCAATGGGTGGATTCCCTTCTTTCGTGGAGGATATGAAGGTAGGGTTTCATTCAAATAAATAAAAAAACTTAAAATATACCTTTATGCAATCACCACAACATTGTCTAAGAACAAATTAAAAGCTAACTTTACTTCCAATGGTTGTAAGAGATAGCAGATAAACATGTTACAATTAGTACTATTTTGAACTTCTTTTTTCTTCTCTCAGGTCTTCGAACGAGAAAGGTTGAATGGACACTATGGAGTTGAAGCATTTGCTGTTGGAAACACATTGTCATCAATCCCATTCTTGGTCCTCAATGCTTTGATTCCAGGGGTAATAACTTATTACCTAGTTGGCCTTCAGAAGGGTTTCGAACACTTTGCCTACTTTGCTTTGGTGCTGTTCATATCTCTAATGTTGGTTGAGAGCTTAATGATGATTGTTGCATGCATAGTTCCGGATTTTCTAATGGGAATTATAGCAGGAGCTGGAGTTCAAGGTATGATGATATTGAGTGGAGGATTTTTTAGATTGCCAAATGATCTTCCAAAGCCATTTTGGAGATACCCAATGTACTATATTTCACTTCACAAGTATGGATTTCAAGGATTCTACAAAAATGAGTATGAAGGACTAACTTTCCCTAGTAGTCAAGAAGAAGGGTCAGAGACAATTAGTGGTGAACAAATCTTGAAAACCACTTGGCAAGTTGATATGGGTTACTCCAAATGGGTTAATCTTGCCATCTTGCTTGGGATGGTGGTTCTCTATAGGCTTCTGTTTGTAGTAATTATTAAAACTGTTGAGAAGGTAAAGCCCATTATTAAAGGTTTGAAGGTTGTTTCCCCCAAGCCATCAAGCCAGATTTTTGAGGATCCCGCAGGCACACCTTAACAATTCACATGAAGCAACCAGACCAAGTCTAGTAATGTCTAGTAAAGTTATGAGAATGTCGATTTGATTGAAGCCTGTTGAAATGAAAAGTTTTGAGTATAAATTAATAAGAATTTTTATCCATTCCTTAGTACACTGATCTTGTATCCTTAGTAGTAAATTAGTTCCTCTTTGTGGTATTTAACATATTTTGTTCATTAGCTTAACATGGGATATTATGAAAATAACCCTTGTTTTGGACTATAAGTTTGAATATTCAAGAGCAAATAACTCAATTCCTTATAATAAAAAATAATTTTAAAATTTTAAAAACTAACAAACCACATAAATTATAAAATAAAAATTGCTTTCATCAATCTCAACCAATCCTCTCTCTCTTGTGCAAATTTTAGAGCACATCTAATACTCTCATAGATTGTATTTTAAAAAAAAGTTTCATATCATCAATGTTAAAAAATTTAATTTCTATATGGCTGATAATAGAAAAATATATCATTATATAATACTCATAAATCAAGCTTTTATGATGAGAATTCGGGTTAAATATGATGTTTTTGATTATTTTTGAAAATTATGTGTATTAAGAAATATTGGGCCAAGTTGGTAATTCAGGTGAAAATGAAGGATTAATTGGAGAATTTTCGGGAGTTTCAATTCAAATCATATTTCCTCAGAGTAAGAAAAGAATTTGTTCCAAACTAGAAGATTATGTAAAAGTATTTAGTCAGAGTTAAAAGTTTATCCAGAAGAGTTTGATATAAAAGATCGAATTCGAAAAGTGCATAAAAACATAATTTAAAAGGAGATAAAGATCAAATTTGAAAGAGGATAAAGATGGAACAAGAGGATAAAGATCGAATTGAGGAGATAAGCTTTGAAAGAGAACATGCAATTTATTAGGAGTTTAAAATTTAATTTGTGTTGCAAAAGAATTAAATGAAATTTTAAGGTGAAAAATACCAAAAATAACCATTTAAATAACATAAAATACATTTTTATCCCCAACTTTTAAAAAATTCTATTTTAACCTCTCAAACAAATAATTTGCATCCTATACCCAAGATACCCAAATTACCCCTAACTTAAAATTACAAATTGCCACTCCATTTCAAAATTCAAAAAAAAAAAAAAAAATTACGAAACTGCCCTCAATATATAAGATTTTCAAATCGGTGTGAAATGGGAAAGAAACGCAACCCGACCGTCCACTTGCGCCGCTGTTTGTCAAGCCATACACCCCGATGACCAGTTTGCACAGTGGTCGACCATCTTACGCCGTCCCCGTTGTTTTGTAACCACTGTACACCGTCGGCGAGCACGTCATCCTACTTCATTGGTGAAGGTACGCTGTTCAACATACTATGACATAATTTTGTGACTTTTTGAATTTTTTGCCATTTGTAGAGTTGATTTGTGTTTTTATATGTTGGGCATTGATGATTATGGTAAGATTGTGTTGTATTTGGTTAGGATGTGGTTGGATTTACACTGAATATGCAGGTTTAGTAAAGTTCATACTGTGAGAAGTTGATCGGTTTATGTGTGAAAATATAGACCGACGTCGATTTACGTAGACCAATAAATATTGAATCGGCTTATGTTGGATACCTTATATCGACGTCAGCTTAAGTTGACAAACAAAAACCGATCAGCTTTATAAAGTTGTGTTCATTGGCTACTGATGATTAGGGTCAGATTATATTGTATTTTGTTTAGGATGTGGTCAGAATTGAATTGAAAATGCAGGTTTGGTTGAGTGATCGGCTTGTGTTTGGAAACATAGGCCGACGTCGGTTCAAGTTGACAAACAAATGCCGATTCGGCTTATGTTTGGAAACGTAGGCCGACATCGGTTTAAGTGGACAAACAAATGCTGATTTGGTTTAGGTTTGGTAACATAGACCGATGTCGATTCAAATATATCAATATATTCCGATTTAGCTTACGTTGCACAACTTAGCTCGACATCGGTTTATTATTGGTATCATAGACCGACGCCGGTTTATGTACATTAACATAGACCAATTAGTTTATTTTGTTATTTTTGTTGATTTTCTTTCCTACAGATACAATTTAATTATAGGTACTCGGTACAACATGTTCCAGAAGGAACAACAGGGAGTACACATAATAGTATGAAGTCTATTGGTTATCTAAATGGATTTTTTTCACAGAGACAGCTTCTGAACAGGTTTAAAGTAGAGAGTTCGATCGCGTATTTTATAAAACAATGCGGTCAACAGTTGCTAGTCACTCCCCTTATGCTGGCCATTCTTGCTAGAGAGTTAGTAGATTATCCTAAATCACGCCCTGATGAGATGTGGTTCGAAATTAAGGAAAAGCCATATAAGTTTGGAAAGCAGGAGTTCTTACTAGTAATAGGACTCAAATTCGGGCATCTTGACTTATATGTCCTTAAATGGAAACAAACAAACAAGGATAGTCTCCTGTGGTGACTTTTTAAATTAATACCGCCGAGATTGGCTGAAATTATGCAAATGTTAAAGGTCCGGGGGGAAGATATAAGAAATGAAGACGTCTTGAAGTTGACTAATATAGTTATTGCTTACGATTTATTTTACGGCTATGATGATCGGTTTAGGGTGGATGATTATCTGTGGGTCTTGATAGAGGATCTTAATATGTGGAATAAGTTCTCCTTTGGTATAGTCACCTACAGTAGGCTTATAGAAAGCCTTTATCAGGTGTTTGATGAGGATCGGCTTATGATTGGACGTAACATTAATTTGTATGGCTTTATTTAGGTATTTCAGGTACGATATTTAATATATTCTCTTCATAAATAATAAAAATTGTTTAGTGTTTATATATATACTAACTAATTGTTTATCAAATTTTTGTTTAATCCAATGAAAATTACAATGGTGGTTGGTGGAAATGTTTTCGTGGTTAGAAAATAGGATAGGAAAGAGAGCCATAAGCAGCGATATAATGCTGCCAAGGTGTGTGAATTGAATGTATAATAGCAGAAAGCAAATAAGGTGGTCTAATGAGCTTATTCGTGTAAGTATCTAAACTAATCTACATTTATTTTCATTTATTGACTATTATTGCTTGTAATTATAATATTAAGTATATTATATATATTGTGCAGTTAATAAGAGGGAGTAACACCTTTAAGCCCACTGATGTGGAGAAAGAAAAGGATTATTAGAAGTCTTTCAACCTTAGGTATTTGGTTAGGGAAAATGCCTATAAAGTAGGTGGTGGAAGGGGTGTTGATGAAGCTACAGATGATGATTCAAATAATGAGGAGAGTGAGAAAGAGTCAAATAGAGAGGAGGAGGGTGAGAAGGAGTCGAATAGGGAGGAGGAGAGTGAGAAGGAGTCGACTAGGGAAGAGAAGGAGGAGGAGCAGCATCATTATCACATCCCAGACCCGCGAGTCAACTCAGAGAGTACATATTCAGAGGCAAGGACAAAAAGAGCACACGAGTTTAGGTGAGGTGAGGATCAGCACGATGACACCGTAGTCCCACGGGGTCGCAACATGGCCCTTAGACCCTCTCAGCGTCAGGTGCGAATTTTGTATGATTATATTACTGTATTTTATTCTTACATGACTATCCATTTAATTATTATATTGTTATTTAATTAATTTTGCAGGAGCCTCAGACGAAGGTGGCCAAGATTATGGTCTTGTTGGAGTTTATTTTGAAGACACAACAGGAGCAAAATGAGAGATTAAGTAGGATTGAGAGGATACTAAAAATTTGTGTGCCTCCGGATGGCGGGAATGACCCAAATGATGATGATGATGATGATACTGAGAACTCTATCCGAAATGAGCACATCCATCACTCTTTACCACCAAAAAGAGTGTCACCATCGAAAACATCACCATCACCAAAAAGACAATGGTCAGTAGACACTTCACCACCCCATCAGGATCCACCGTAGCAGGATGAAAGTAAGCAGGTAAATTTGTAATTTATTTTATATGTTATTTAGTTTTTCAAATCATCATAAACTTATAATTACAAATTTTGATTTTTTGCAGATTGTAGAGGTCCAGGGGGTAGGATCGCAACTGTTGGAAAAGGTCGATCGGATAGTTCCCTATGAGGACCTATCGGTCTATCAGGATCCACCGCAGCAGCATGAGTGTGATTAGGTAAATTTTGTATTTGTTTAGTACTTTAATTTAGTTTTGCTAATCATGATAAACTTATAATTACAACTTTTAATTTTTTGCATAACACAGGAGATTCAGGAGGTAGGATCATAGTTGCTAGGAGAAGTCGATCAGATACCTCCCCGTGAGGACCTATCAGCCCATCAGGATCCACCGCAGCAGCATGAGTGTGAACAAGTAAATTTTGTGTTTGTTTAGTAATTTAATTTAGTTTTGCTAATCATGATAAACTTGTAATTATAACTTTTGATTTTCTGCAAATTATGGAGGTTCAGGAGATAGGATCACAGTTGCTAGGGGAGGTCGATCGGATACTTCCCCGTGAGGACCTACTGGCTCATCAGGACCCATCGCAACAAGATGAGAGTGACTAGGTGAATTTGTAATTTATTTTATTTTTTAGTTTAGTTTTTCAAATCATCATAAACTTGTAATTACAACTTTTGATTTTTTGTAAATTATAGAGATCCAAGAGGTAGGATCACAGCTGTTGAATGAGGTCGATCGGATACTTCCTTGTGAGGACCTACCAGCCCATCAGGATCCACTGCAGCAACATGAGTGTGATTAGGTAAATTTTGTGTTTGTTTTGTAATTTAGTTTTGTTTTGTTAATCATTATAAACTTATAATTACAACTTTTGATTTTCTACAAACTGTAGAAATTTAGGAGTTAGGATCGCAACTGTTAAGGGAAGTCGAGGTCCCACTGCCCCATGAGGACCTGCCACTCCATCATGACCCATCATTCCAAGGGAAACCGTCACGACCTAAACGAAAGATTAAACCATCGATATCTTTATTGTCACCATACACATATCCTGAACGCACAAAAAAGAAGAAAAAAATGTCAAAGGAGCAAGTGGTGGAAACTATACTGCTGATGGATGATATGGTTGAAAATGTGTACAAGCAGTACAAAGCTTTCTCTTCTTTAGACCTCAAGCATTGATAAAAATATTTATTATCTTTGTTTAATTTGATTACTAATCTAATATAACTAACTTTTAATTCTTGTTTTGATTTTAGGCGCTACATCGATGGTTATCCGCTGGTATTCACTTCTGAAGACTTTCGTACCATTGAGGATGAAGATAGTTGGTTGACATCAAAGCATATCAATGGTTATTTATAATGCCTACAGATCAAAGAAAGCGAATGGTGGGATGAGACTTATGATGAGAGATATGCAGTGCATGGATCAACATTTTTTGCGAGTGTCTACATTTCATAATTGCTCAAATATTTTTTTTCATTTTTTCATATTTGTTAAGTAGTAAATAATTTTATCACTTGCAGGCAGACTTGGCAATAGTTATGAATAAGGAATATGTCAGTAAAGGAAAGACATTTGATCCTACTACAGCTGTGATCCCCCCACATTGGATAAGGTTTGCTAGCGGTTTGGAAGACGCTAAAATCCCTTGGTGGTCTGTTCATAATGTAAGTGTTGTTGTACGAATAAAAATTCTTATTTAACCGTTCAAATTAGAACTATATCATTGACGTTCTCAACATGCAATTGTTGTTCCCGTGTAGTCTACATCAGATCCATTGGATAGTTTGCAAAGTGTGCCTAAGAGAGCAGAAGATTGTCATATATGATCCAGCTATGGGTACAAAGTTTGTCCACATGAGAAATGTTATTAAGTCATTGGTCTTACGGTTGATTGATTACTACGGGAAACCAACACAGAAATGCCACCTATAGAAAAAATATGGGATGTGGAGCGTGTGGATAAACAGAATGTGCCTCAGCAACCTGATGGGTAAATATCTTTTTTTTTTTTTAATCATATATTTAGATAATAATGTTTTTAATGAATTATCTGACCCAAATCTGTGCGTAATACAGGAGCAGTTGCAGGGCATATTATGCAATGTACATTCATGACATCTTATGCTCTCTAGAGGGTGAATGGAAATCTGTCCAAACCAAGGAAAACACCTATCGAATAAGGGCACAGATAGCATCAATATATATATATGTATTCCACCCCAAAGTACATGGCAAACGAATGGGAGCGATGGACATTAGATAACGATAACAATGTTATATATGATTGATGTGAATATTTGTTTATATTTGATTCATTCATTATTTAGTAAATGTTTTTAAATATTGTGTGGTAGTATGAAGATGGATTAAGAGACTGAGTCTCTAAAAGAAATAGTCAAAGTGTTCTTTTTTATACAGGTTTACTCCTCAATTTGTGAAAAAACAGAAAAGACTATGTCAAATTTTTCTTAAATTATTTCCTAAAAAAAAAAAAAAATCAGATTAAGTAATACAATGAAAGTCGGTGTCGATTTACATATAAAAACATATAACGACGCCGAGTTTAATGAGAGGAAGTAGATTGAATTCAGAGATCGGGTTGAGCAGGCCATCATAAACTGATATCAGTTTTAATGTGAACACAAAACCCAACGTCGGATTTTGTCAACTATTGCATATCGATTTTCAAATTTTCTCAACTTAAAATTCATAATTTTTGTCCATTTTCTTTGTTTCCATTGATCAAAAAGGCCCACAAACTATAAATTTCATATTATGTATAACTACAACGTAGGAATGGAGACAAACATGAGCCATTTTAGCTTGAGTTATAATGTGTACTTTGACTTAATGACATCTCATAATCCAATGTGATAAATATAGTAAATATTACAATATATTTCCTTCATTCAATTAAACTAACATAATTTAAATCTAATGAAGAGCATGTTTGGACCACCACAACAAAAGAAAGTGGTAAAATTAAAAAAAAAAAAAAAAAATCGGTTTTCTAGGCGTTGCTCACACCGACATCGGTGTTTATGGTGCCATAAACACCGACATCGGTTAAGATGTGCCACTAGGCCCGACATCGGTTTTTGTCAACTATTGCATATCGATTTTCAAATTTTCCCATTTAAAATTCATAATTTTTGTCAATTTTCTTTGTTTCCATTGATCAAAAAGACTTACAAACTATAAATTTCATATTATGTATAACTACAACATAGAAATAGAGACAAACATGAGCCATTGTAGCTTGAGTTATAATGTGTACTTTGACCTAATGACATCTCACAATCCAATGTGATCAATATAGTAAATATTTCAATATATTTCCTTCATTCAATTAAATTAATATAATTTAAAACCAATGGAGAGCATTTTTGGATCACCATAACATTAGAAAGTGATAAAACTTAAAAATAAAATAAAATAAAATCGGTTTTCCTGTCGTTGCTCACATCGACGTTTGTGTTTATGGCACCATAAACGCCCCATAAACACCGACATCAGTTTAAGACGTGTCATTAGGCCCAACATACGTTTGATTGAGAGTTACTTGAAAACCGACGTCGGATATTATGCAAAAAAACCGATGTCTGTTTAAATTACTGATAAAACCGATGTCAGTTTAATTTCCCCACTAACAACCTATGTTGACCAAACACAAATATAGTCCAACGTCGGTTTAAGTTGTCTATCAAAAACTGACTTCGATTCCAGTATCCAAAAAAAAAAGATTTTTTTTCTTTTTCTTTTTTTTTTTTAATTATTAGTTTTTTTCTTTTTCTTTTCTTTTTTTTTCTAATGTTTCCTTCATTTGTTTTCTCTTTTTTTTTTAATGTTTTCAATGAAAAATTGATGTCGAGACTATTACTCGATTTTTTCACCCTAAACCAAAATAATACAAAAAATTGTAAATTTTAACAAAATCTCTTCTACTTTGTTTTTATATTAGAGACAATATGATCGAACCTGTAATATCATATTAATGATTATGAATATACCACTACGACTACTACAAAAACAGAAACAGACTTCGTTTCTATATTAAATTTTGACAAATAAATACGATAAACCATAAACATCATGTCTATTCATTACAAATTTTCATGATTACCATCATTTTCATCATCTTCTAAGGGTGGAATAAGGAACTGTTGATCACATCGACATCGCGTGTGTCTAGTCACACCACAAAGTCTACATTTTCAGGAGGTTCTGACATGTCCAATAGGGGCGGCATTCGTTCGAGCCTCTGTATCATCTTCTGTCATGCTCCCAGTAGATCTAGCAGTGGCAATGGAGCTAGTTCCAGCCTCTCCAGCAACTTCTGTGCTAGTCCCAGCATCTTCAACAGCTTCTGCACTTATCCCAACACGTCCAACATGACCTACGCTCGTCCCTCCGATGGTAGGGTTAGGACAACGAAGACGATTGTGTCCTCTTTCAACACATTTTCCACATTTTCCATATTTTTTCTTTCGACAACTTTCCCCAGCTGAAGAAATTCGTGCCTCTTTCGATCTACCTTCTTGTCATCTTCCTTCAAATGGTAGTACAATTATACTTTTGACTTTTGAAGGAACATGCCAATCTTTTGGACCAGGAACAAGATTGATCAAATGTGCATATGCAACTTTCAGTCATTCGTTGCTATAATAATCATGACAAAGTGTATAATAATGAACACCATTGACTCTGATATATATGAAAAAAGTAGAAGGTTATTGAATGATATTAAATAACAAAAACATAATAATAAAGTATAATTACGATACCTGGCAACAGTAATTGCATGATGACATGGCAATTGATCTAGGTCCCAATGCCGACAAATGCATGTCCACTCAAAAGGCTGAACAAAGCCATAACCTAGTTCATGTGTGACTCCAAACTGGATCGGCTGTTGAATGGCAGATACCATAACACTCGTCGATTCATTAGCCATTGAGTTCATATGATCCTCTGCAGTTTTGGTAACCGAAGTTCTGAGTTTCTCAGCATGAACACGTCTATCATTATACCACTTTTGCAGCATATGTCTTAGATATTCATGTGCGGTTGTTATTGGAAGCCGATGTGCTTTCATCATGCATTTGTTCAGCGACTCTGCAATGTTAGTGGTCATCATGTCATATCTTCTTTTAGGAGAATATACACGTGACCATTTTGTCACTCCAATATTAACTAATTTTTCATGTATTTACGGACATACCCGTTGAATTTGTTCCAAATATCTATCACAATTTGGCCTTGTATAACAATATACTGCAAGGTAAAACATATCCTCCACATTTTTTGCTTTCTAAAGTGTTTCTTCAGGTTTTGCTTCAAGTGGAAGAAACAAAACACGTGTGGGACTTCGGGAAAAACATCACTCATCGCATTCGCAATGCTTTTATGATGATCAGATACAATAATCAAATCCGATGGCAAATGTTATCTCCCACTGATAATCTCTCTCAATCTATTTAAAAACCAGGTCCATGAATTGTCTGACTCTCCATCACCAAATCCAAAAGCGATAGAATAAATCATCTCATCCCTATTTTTGCATGCAATAACAAAAATCACTCCTTTATATTCACATTTCAAATGAGTGACATCAACCGCAATAATCAATCTGATGTAAGATCGAAAATCCTCAATTGAGACTCCAAGTGCAACGAACGAATATAAAAACTGTTGTTTTCATCCGTCTCAATTGCAATCACTATACCAGGGTTTGTTTTCTTTAACAAGTGAAAATATAAAGGAAGCTACTGAAATGACTCATTTGCTTTTTCATATGCTAGTTTCTTTGCATATTGTAAAGACCTCCAAGCTTTAGTTTACATGATCTGCACACCATATTGCTCAAACATTTCTACAATCAAAAGCTAAGGTGTTATACTATCAAAGCCCACTTTTTTCTGATACAATATTACTACGATAACAGTCTTCACACTGCGTCTATGTGACTCGTAAGCGTCCTGACAACATGTGTGCTCCAGCACATACTTATACACATACCACATAGAACCACCTTTCTACATCTTGCACGAACCTCAAAATTGCAGCTTAAATCCTTGCAACCAGCCTCATATCTAACTGTGCATAAGCGTCTGACCTTATATTGATACCTGGAATTAAGCACACATTTTCCAACGGCTACATTCAGTTCATATTTACTATAAAAAAAATGCACCTTTATACAATGTATCACGTCGGATGAAGGTCGACATAGCAATTGATGTAGCCTTAATTTCACACTGATCTACACCAAGAACAATCCAGTATAATTGTGAAGAGTTGGTTTCAAATTGTGAACCCGAAAATCTAACTCTGGATACTCTACGACCTCTGTATCAGCTCCAGTTTCAATGTCATCACCTAGAGTTTCCTCATTATCATCTCCACTGTTCGATGTCTCATCACCATCACTATCTACATCCCGATCTTCATCATCATAATCATTTCTGCCAAAATCAAAGTCATACATTGGACTTTCTATAGATGTAAATACAACGATAGAAGCTAAAACTTGATTGCTACCACTAGAAGAAATAAAACAATTTTTACCTTTACCTATAATCAGACTTGTAATTCTACGCAGGTGCCTCCACATGCCCTGGATCTGATATTGCGTTGATAGCAAATTGAGGGACAGTAGAGCTAATACCTCTAAAATCTCTCATAATCTTATCAACATAAATCTCTCTATAATCAACTTTTTTGTCTAAAATCACACTTCAGACACTGAGATCAGTGGTGATAAGTATCTTCACTGTGGGCATTTCCCTAGCTTGGAGTAAATAATGCAAACAAATATCCCATATTCTTTTATCAATATCAGTCACTGTGTAAACAAATTCCACCAATCGAGAAAAATTGACATTCTTAGAGGCCTCCATCATGAATGTCTCACCCCCAACATAGTTATTCTCACCCCACTCTCCGTTACATTTAACTATTATCGACATTTCACCAATTCCTATAAAATTTAAAGTATAAAATAAATTCGTGTAACACATACTTTTGTCATGTTAAAATTTAATATCTAATTTCATATTGCCAAATTCATAAAAATCCAATCAAATATAACCACATCTTATCAATACTAAATATACACAACCAAAGAAAAAAAAAAAAAAAAAAAAAAACCAATAAAAGTCATTCATGTAACCCGAATCGGGTTATGTGTATCTATAAAACCGAATCGGGTTTTATGGATACACATAACCCGATTCGACTTTTATGATTTCATATGACCTTATTTAGGTTTGGTGTTTTCACATAATTTGATTTGGGTTTTGTGCATACAAATAACTCGATTCGGGCTGCGCGTATACGTAAAACCCGACGAGACGCAGAAAAAAGCAGTTCATTTTTTCTCTTCGTTTTGTGCAGATCTCACTCACATAAAGTTAAATCACAACCAAAAGTCATTCTTATGGCCTAAAATTAAGCAATGTGAATAAAATAAATTGAAAATCAATCAACAATAATCACATACCTTAAAACTTGAAGAAAAGTTTGAATGTGGAGTTTGTTAGAGACAAAAAATCTTAAATGTGGGTTTTTAGGAGTCAAAGAACTTTTAATGGGTGCACAAAATAATCTTGAATAGATGAGAAAAAAAATCGTAGAGAATGAGAGAGGTGAGAAGCATTTGGAAAAGAAAAGGGAAGAAGAAGAAGAAAAATGGTAAGTTGGTAATTTTCGGTAAGGTCATAATGAGAATTTTAAAGTAAAAAATATTTAGGGGTAATTTAGGTAATATGAGTATATAGTAATTAGTTTGTTTGAAAGGCTAAAAAGCAATTTTTATAAAAAAAAAAAAAAGAGTTAAAAATGTATTTTTCTTTTTGTTTTGGACTAAATTTGAAAAGTACTCAATTTTAAGGAGTTGCAACTTGGAGAAGGAAGGCATAGCCCACGCCCCTATATTGTGCTAACAGGCATCGCCGCAAGCTTTGACTGGAAGCGGGTTGACAAGTCGTATGCATAGGTCACACCACAATGCTGGATGCTCACGTTGGTTCCCAATTCATGGCAAAAGTCCACTTCTCCGCTTGTTGGTTCTAGACGCTGGTTCTTTCCTCGCGACCATAGCAAGCGACTCATTAATGCAGAGGAATAAGAAAAAGCTTCAAAATAGTTACACTGCAAAATTTGTGATAGGCCTCGGGAAAATCTCAAAAAAGCCTAACTTTACACCTATAAATATGTGCAACTCTTAGACGATTTTCATTAGTTGATCAATTTTTTATTAGCTTTTCATAGAAGTCAGTATTGAGCAGTGAAGAATCAGAGCAATTCGGACAGTGGTAGATTCAAAGCAAGGGTAGTTTTCAGAGGAGATTTAAATAGAGGAGAAAATTAGTTTATTTTCTTTCTTCTTAGTATTTTTATTATGAAAATTGTTGTTGTAAAGTGTTTTTTTTTTTTTTTTTTTTGGGGGGGGGGGGGGGGGGGCGCCCAAGATTATGCTAACTAATTTCTCATATTTGGGTTACAATGTAGCTTAACTATGATTTTAAGTTATTTAATGATTTAGTAGTTTTTTTTAATATTTGATTTTTATTTTTGTATTATACTTTATTAGTGCTTAATGTTGTCAATTAATTTAAGTATGTTAATTTATTAGATTTTTATGTCTATAATACATTCAAGAAAGGTATTATATGTCTATAAATCAATAAAGCAATAAAGTAACATAATTCATATGAGATAGAAATATACTTGTGTGAATTATGTCATTGTGTGAGGACAATTTGATCTTAATGAATTCAGGTTAATTAATCTACATAGAGGGATTAATTAATTTGGGTATGTTCGCTTAACTGTCAAGAGAGGTTTGCAAATAATTTAGAATTATTCAATTAAATACAAAATATAAATTGCCTTTTGGATGAGAAGAATAAATTAATTAAAATAGTTAAGTAAAGTTGTAAGTCTGAATACTAGTCACTTGTTGATTTTATTAAGATTAATTTTTTGTTTAATTTACTTAATTTAATTTCTTGTTTAATCAAATCAATTTTGTTAGTTTGGATAAAATTGTTTTTAATCAATTTTGATACTTGCTCCAAAGTTTGTAACTGTTCTTGTGGGCTCGACCAAGTCTTGCTATTATATACAAAGTAAACCGTGTGTACTTGTATGTAACCTAGAGCATTATTAAAATAGTCGGTTAAGTTTTTGGCAAGTTGCCGAGAATGATGTGTCAAATTTTAGCATTAATATCAATATCAGTTAAAGCAATTTTACTTCAGATATATTCCTTTTAAATAATTTTGGACTTTGTATGCAAAGGTTGAAAAGTGTTTCTACGTTTTATAGTGAGATCGAAAGGACAACTAAGAGAATAAGAAGAGCTAGAAGACTTGAAAGATTAAGAGATATAATAGGAGACAATCAAAATCCACTTAAAGCCTCAAAAGCATTAAAGAACTATGCGACATTGGTTGAAGGGATCTATCAGAGCATTCGTTGCTTAACGGTTCTAGTGAATAGCTTTAAAATCAAACCAAGTATTATTCAGATGATCCAAAGTTCAATGCAATTTGGAGGGTTACCACATGATGATCCAAATGATCACATACATTACTTATTGAAGATTTGTGATACATTTAAGAGCAATGGAGTTTCAGATGATGTGATAAGGCTAAGACTTTTCCCATTCTCATTGAGAGATAAAGTGAAAAGTTGGTTGAACTCACTACCACAAGGATCCATTATAATAAGGGACATTATGAGCAGAAATTTTTGGCTAAATTCGTCAGTCTGATCAGGACGACAAAAATGATGAATGATATCACTTTTTAGTATAAACAGATGGGGAATTAAGAAGTTATTGGACTGACTGCGCATCTCTCTCTCTTACTAACTTCTTTTGTTAAGGTTTCCAATGGAAGAGAAAGATGAAACCATATAAAAGGAGGGGAGAGAAATTAAAAGTTATTAGGAGAGAGGGAAAGTTGGATGGGATTGTGTGGTTTGTTGTGCAATCAAGAATTAATTTTAGAGTAAATTACAATTTAGTTACCCAGAAATAAAATATTTGCAAACAAGTCAAGTTTTTTGTTTTATTACAATTGAGTTACTCGTCATTAGTTTAAGTTAGTTAAAGTTAACTAATTGAAGGACAAAATTTCTTTTAAACTTATTACCTTATTTTTTTAATTTTTTTTAAAATAAATTCTTAAAACTAAAAAATTAAAAATTAAAAATAAATTTAAAAAATAATTAAAATTGAAAAATTAAACAAGATCAACTTTTCATATTCGTCATTGTGTTTCTCTCCATTTCTCTTTTTCTTCTTCTTTTTTTTTTCTTCTTCTTTTCTTTTTCTTCGAACCTTTTTTTTTTTTTATACTATTGGGAAGTATAACTTTTCTTCTTCTTCTTCTTCTTCTTCTTTTCCACCGTCTCTTTCTCTCTCTCTCTCTCCATCATCATCATCTCTCTATTCTCTCTCTCTCTCTCTCTTCTTCATCATAATCTTTTTATTCTTCATCTCTTATTCTCTTCTTACTCTTCTTTTTTTCGAACTCAAAAATCTGGGGTCATTCGAATTATGGGTTCATTCGAATGAACCAAATGAACTTGAATAAATCTAGATTTATTATTATTATTATTATTGTGTTTTTGGGTTGATTGTTATTATTATTTTTTTTTTGAAGATGTTGATGATTGTTTTTTAATAAGGGTTGGATTGGTGATTATTTGGATTGTTGATGATTTTTTACCTAGTAATTGTTGATGATTTTTTGAATTGGTGATTGCAATGGGCGGATGAGTTTGCAATGAGTACATGATTAATGATGTTTGCACATTAGGTTGTTGATAAATAATTCTATGTTTGAAGATGATTTTTTTTTTTTTTTGAAATGATTTGAAGATGATTGCAGGTGGGTGTTTAAAGTTGAAATCTGAATGGGTGTTCGAGGATGTTGATTTTTTTTTTTTTTTCAATTTCTAATGGTATTTTTTTTTCAATTTTTTGTTGGTAATTTTTTTTTTTCAAATCTTGTTGTTAATGGATGGTGATGGTTTGAAGATGGGTTGAAGGATTAAAGGTGGGTCCCAATTTTGTTAGTGGAAGGTTGATGTTTCTGTCTACATGAAGAACTACTTTCTTTTTTTTTTTTTAAATTTTATTTTTAAAAATAAATTTTAAAAACTTTAAAATAAATTAAATAAAAAATTAATCATATCTCCACCATCCTTTTTAAGATAAATGGTGAAGATCAGATGGATAATTTATTTATTTAATTTTTTTGTTTTTAATTTTGTTTTAATTTTTTTTTAATTTTTTAAAATAAAATAGTGAGAATATTTTAGTCTTTTAACCATATCTATACTGTTCGTTGTCAATTTTAATAAAGATTCCCTAATGACGAGTAGTTAAATTATACTAAAATAAAAAACTTGACTCTATTTGTAAATATTTTATTTTTAGATAGCTAAATTGTAATTTACTCGTAATTTTTACCCTTTGATTTATTTTAATCTAAAAGTTCAAAATTCGTGTAAGAAATTATGTTATAATTTTAGGCTGCTCACATAATTGATTGACCAATTCTTTTTTCCCTTAATTTGATAGTTGGAACAAAATTACGGTTTAGCAATCAATGTGTGATTCATTTTTAATTTGTTCCTAATGGTCTTTTCGATTAGGGATGTTTTGGTAATAAGAAGTTTTAATAAAATACGGGTGCCTGAGTCATACTTACGGGTGCTAATGTTGGTATCCATAGTTTTTTCCTTTTTAGTAAAAATAAATTCAATCATATTTTGAGTTCAAAAACAAATATCACTTTTACAAATTTGCCCTTCAGCTTGTATCTCGGCAATCGGCTCCACTATATAAATTACATGCGAGTAAAACTTCAAAGCCTCTATTCCCTAAATAAAAAATTGTGAGAAAATAACAGTGTGAAGGAGGAGTGGAGATGGAGGAGGAAGAGCACGAGGTGTACGGCGGCGAAATTCCTGACATGGAAGGCGATATGGACGCTCACAACGCCGACGTTGACATGTCCACTGCCGACGACGATGCTGTCAAGGTAACTCTCTATTTCTTCGATTTTTAGTTCGAAAACCCTAGCTCTTCCGTAGATCTGTTTGTATACAAAACTTGTGTGTGTCCAGGAGCTGGATGAGATGAAGAAGCGATTGAAGGAGATGGAGGAGGAAGCTGCTGCTCTTCGCGAGATGCAAGCTAAGGTCGAGAAGGAGATGGGCGCTGTTCAAGGTTTTTTTTTTTTTTTTATTGATTTTGTAGCATTTACTTTATTCTTTGTCAATTGAGTAATTGTTATGTTATTTGTAGTAACTTGTTATGGTTTTACATCTTTAATGAGTAATTGGATTTTTGAATCATGGAGCTGCGTCTTTCTAAGCTATGACCATTGTTCTCTTATATTCTAGGTTTTCTATAGAAAACATTCAACTACAGTTGGAATGAATTGATTGGTCCTTCTTTATATTGTTATCATAATTATTTACCTGCATTTTGTTTTAGGAAGTTTTGTTTTCTTTTTCGTAAACATGTTAGCTGTTCCTTCGCTTTTGTGTCTGATGTAAGTAACATGTGATCCAGTCTCAAAATTATGATCCATTTGTCTATTTTTCCCTTTTAGTTGTCAATGATTTTGAACTATGTTCCTTGCTTTATTGAACTCAGATCCTGCTAGTGCGGCAGCTAATCAGGCCAACAGGGAAGAGGCAGATTCACGATCAGTATTTGTTGGAAATGTGAGAATCTCAATACCTCTTTCTTCTTGAACCTGCTTGGAAAATGTCGAGCTTTAAATATTCATGGTTGCAACTTGTCTAAATTACCTGGTTAAAGAAAATTAAGTTTAGCTTGTGCATTGCATCTGGTAAATTTTTTTAAAAATATTTATCTTTGTTTCTTACTATTAGCATTTGCTTTTGCAGAATGATGTACATACTAATGCACTCTGTTTTCTCACACTTTATTTTCTCCCTTACAGTATTGTTGATATGGTTAGTCAAATTTCAGTTAACAGTATGATAACGTGATGGAAAAAAGAAAAACAATAAGTGAATAATTGAGTTTGATGGATACTCTTTTGGGGATATAGAGATTGTTTTTAGAGTTATAAGGTAAACTAGTTAGAAACTTGAAACCATAGTTTTAAAATCAAATTGAGGCGGCGCCTCGACTGCCTCAGCAGTGGTGGTAGCAGAAGACAATAATGATGAAGAGGCAAAGAATAATTAGAAGATGATGGGGGAGAGAATCTAATTCATAATCAGAGGCAAGATAGGGAAGTGAATTTGGAAAAAGTACAGAGAGATGAACTGAGATTGTTGTTGACTTTGCTCTGTAAATGGAGAATGGTAGAAATAAGATATGGATGGATTTTTATAAGAAATTTTTAAACTAATTTATTTATTAATTTTGTACTTAGTTGATGAGGATAATATTTATTAAAGGTTAGTGGGTTACACCTGGGATAATTTTCATTTTTTTGAATTTTTTTCTTTTATTGTAATTGTTGATGAATAAATCGTTTGTAATATTAAATTGTATCTACCATACGTGTTTTCTTGTTTTTAGTTTAGAAAGATCATTTTCAATAATTGTTACTAAACATTTTTTTTTTAAATCTGAAAAATATGAAAATTAATTTTTCTTTTTTTAGAAAAAAAAAATTACAGAAAATGAAATCAGAAAACATTACAGAATAGACCCTGAAGACATCATATTGATTGTCATTGCCATTGTTTTTGTTTTTGTTTTTTCTGTTTTTTTTTTTTTTTGGGCTTTTTTTTTTGGGGCAGGTTGGGGGGGGGGGGGGGGTGGGGTGTTGGGGTGGTGGGGGGTGGGAAGGTGAAGGAATGGGAAATTGATTGTTACTTTGTTAGTTTATTAAATAAGATCTAGTGGTCATTAGGATGATATGGATGATTTTGTATGTTAGGGTATTTTTGTTGCTTTTGTTCTATTTTGTTTTTTAACATTAGTTATCACTATCTTTTTCAATGTTATGGGTGATTTTGTATTTTAAGGGTTTTTTTTTTTTTAATATTTTTGTCATTTCAAATTGAGGCATCAAGGCAACTGCCTTTTTCACCTTTAAAGCCGTGCTCAAAACCATGTAGAAGAATTTAGAACCTATCCAAATGTGAGCTGAACTGCTTCAATAACAATCTGATGTTGATCATCATAGGGAGCTACACATATTTTAGGCATAGGAGGAAGATTTAATTTTAAGTAGCAATTTTTGTTTTATTTTGACGCTTATTTTTAAATAAGATCATTTCAATTTTCCAAGGTAGATTGTTGTCTTATTTAGCTTTATGTTGGAATGTTCAAGATTTTTCTTTGATCACCATAAATAAAATCATGAGTTCTCTTTGTTCAGCAAACATCATGAATTATAATTAACCAGAATCATCCTCCCCTAATTTCAAGCTCCTATGTTGATGATACCTAGTAGATTGAGCGAAACTACTATCCTCAAAATGCTCACCTCTTAACCCCTAATTTTCTTGTGGAGCCAATGTACCACTGGCTCTTTTAATAGTAACCTAACCTACCTTTTAGAAGCTGTCTGGCAATGTAAGAGGAGAAGCTCACTTTTCTTTTTTTCTTAAATCAATCCATAGGTCCAAAGGATTCCTAGACTACCTCCTCTTTTTTCTTGCATATTACGTACCAGGAAGGGGATAATATTAAAATTGGGATTTTCTTTTTCTCTGAACAGAATCAGCAATTTTAGTCTGCCATGAACTGTGCCCCCAACAAGAATTTGGAGTTTTCTGGGGACCTTGTCTGTTCAAATCAGATGTAGGGGTTTTATTCTATCATCCATCAGAGGATGATTTGCAAGAGAAGCTTCTTGAAGAATTGAGTTTATATATTCCATTGTTCTCTCTCAGGCTCTTAGCTCATCAAGTGAACTGTTATCCATCATAAATTGGTGTGTCCGTAGATGTTGATAAGCCATAGTGCATTGATGGATTAGTGACATAGTGCGTTGATGGATTAGTTGAATAGCTCACTATGGCATTGTAGTGCACACACAGTAGATTATAGGATAAAGTTCAGAGTTGTGAGGAGTATTCAGGTTGGGTGTTATGTAGCTGTATTTTTTGATGATTTCTTGTTTGGTTTAATTTGACTTCTGGAACTATTTGGGTCAAATTTTTATTGTTGAATGCATTATCTTGGTGAGAGTGATGGGTAGGTGTTTCATGTTTGTACTTGGTGAAAATATAAGGTATTATAAATGGTTTATTTCTTGTTTCAAACTCAGTAGGGATCTGTGAATGCCTCAATTTAAGTCTGAGCTGCAATGGTTGTAACAGAACTCTTCAATCCTGTCAGTTGTTATTTTTTAGAATTAAGGCTGTCCATAGTTGCTGGAACCTTTCAGACTTGGATGACTAGTCCCACATGCTATGGACTTGAATGAATGCAATTCTTATGTGGAAGTTAGTCTTGTATTTGTGTTTCTGGATCAGCAATATAAATTATGTGGAGCTTTAGTGATGATGAACTCTTGATGAAGCTCGAGAAAAGTACAAAAATGCAGTATTAGAGTTTAAGAGTAGAGAGGCTGTTTTAAAGAGAAGTCTGGAAGGAATTCCTTTTGCAGTTCTAATAATTCCATAAGAGTGGAACCACTAGCTTTATTGGTACACAGTAAAAGGCCATAATTCAATCTACCTTTAAAAGACATGGCTGTGGATTAGCCATAAACAACAGGCTAATAATATTATGGTTGCAGTAGCAGCTTTCTTCTGACTTTCCATAGTTGAATTTCTTTTATCCTTTAACAACTTTTAGTGCTTTTATGTTGTCGGATTTATGAGAAAGACAGTGACGTAGTCTGCAGTTATATAATTATCTCAACTGCGGATACTTATTTAATGATGAGCAAAACACATGAATGTAAACATAAACTCATCACATGCAACCAACCAATACACTTTGCCATCATGATATAACTCCTTATCAAATACACTCTCTCCCACTTACATGTTGGCTAACTCCTTTTTTTATTTTTATTATATTGTACGTTTGTTGGTTCCCAAATGATGTCTACGGAATGGCTTATTAAGAATTTTTTGTCATATGGTTTCTAAGCTACTGATGTACATTATGCTGATTGCTACATGTCCTGTGTTTAGAAATATCTCTTCTATTTCAAACACTTCTTTTCTTAGTTATTTCAATTAATCATTAAAATTTCGCTTATGTTGATTTCTGTTTGTCTTTGGTTTGAATGCAATCACATTTGAGCTTTGAAATCATGGTTTGACTTTATGTCTCACTATGATCGCAGGGGTATTCCTATTCCTCGAGTTCTCTGTATATTAGCGCTGGAATAGTTACAATATGGGCCAAATTTTATTCTTGTCTGACATAGGCTTGCATTAGAAGGAAATAAAATCTTCCCTACATGTTGGTATTTCAAATGAAATAAGAAAAAAGGAAAGATTAAAAAAAAAAAAAATCGAGAGAAAAAAACATCATTTATTTTTGTGAAAAGAGAAAAAAAAAAAGAAATGATGTGAAGAGTATTTAATAGAGAAAAAAAAAATGTGATACCATGAAAAAACAAAAATGAAAAGAAAGAATAAAGAAAAAAGCAATGGGGAAAAAAAAGGGAAGAAATGGGAAATATGAAAAAACTATTTGGTGAAATGTATAGTAAAGACAGTGTTGAAAGAATCTACTGGTTAAAGGCATTTGGAAGAACAACTTGAATTGGAGGAAGTAATTTGTGAGTTAAGATGCTTCAACTTCTACCTGCAAGAGGACAAAAATTGTTTTTTGTGAACAGGAGAGGCAAGTCTGGTTTTGCGATTTAAGTTGGAGAGGCCTTTTGCTGCTGATGGTGGTGTCCATTTGAAGCCACTGAAATTTGTGGTCAGTTGACAGAATGTGGTGAGAGGCATACATTTTTGATTTCCTTGTGGCCTTAATCTCTTGTTTATCACTTCTTACCCGAAAGAACAGAAGTATATTACTGTTTCCTCAAACTTTACTTCCATGTATCTACTGCTAGGGAGATGGTTTATTTAAGATACATCATATACTCATATTTCTTAAAGAAAGCCGTCTTCTGCTTTATGGAGTTGGCCACACTAGTGTTTAATCGTAATTTTGCTCAGAATCCGAAGGTTGTGATTTCTTTGTTAGTTTGTCATGTTCTGGTAAGTTAACTGCGTAGCCCTAGACATAAGGTTAAATATCTAAAATAATTACAGGAATTACTTTCATATACTTTGACTATAATTTTTTGTTTATATTTAATTCCAACAAGGTTTTTAATGGGTCAGTCAAATTGGCTCATTTGTTAGTTTAGGTTTTTTGTTTTTGTTTTCTTTTCTTTTTTTTTTTTTTCTCTTTTACATAAACTTAAGAAGTCTAAATTGTTACTTGGGGAAAAATGTTATGGACTTTAATGTGGGAATTCACACATGCTTTATTGTGATTCATTAAATGGAATTTGAATTTGCGATTGTTCATTCTTCATCTGTTGTGTTACGGATATCTACTTTTCCATTATGGAAAATTTACATTACAAGAACCTCTCCTTCCTTCCTCTCTCTCTCTCTCTGTGTATAATCACAGACTTACTGTTATTCTCATTGATGGTTAACAAATGAGCATTATATGATTTGGTCGATTAACCTACAAGTAGTAATATACTTTTATGTATTTCAGGTCTTAGATCTGTCGGTTTCAAATGAAAGGGGTCATTATAAAGTTTTTCCCCAAATACCCATCCATGCATCCCATGGCAATTTCCAAATTTTGTAAATCTGTTGTATCCTTAAATAAGGAATACCGTCATTTGATTTTGGTTTGTGGATTAGTGCTTTACACAACTTTTTCCTGCAATCTGTTTCAAGAAAAATTCTCTTCATAAAGGAACCATTCAGAAATATATTCTCCTTTCAGAAGCCTGATATTGATGTTATCCACTTATCTTTAAGTCATCATGTGGGAACTTCATTATGGACCTGTATACTTTGTTGATTGTATAAACTGATCTCATATATTGATACCACTTTTTGTCAAAGTCAATATATGAAAGAGCAAACTACGGTTTACCCTATAGAGACATTGTTTTTCCATTTATAGGTTCTTTCACCCCTTTCTTTGATAAGAAACAATATTTAATATCGGAAAGAAGAAATATTTTTTAATTATAGTTATATTATAGTGGACAATGAGATGCTGAGTTACTGTTAGTTATCAGACGATTACTAAATAGTTGTTGAAGACTTGAAGTACATGACTTTTTGTAGCTGAAATATGTATGAGTACTGGTGCTGACCTAAGGGAAGTGTTCGAATTAAAAATTACTAGCATTTAGAAAAAGCATTGTGGCTAATGAAAATGGATCACTTGTTTTGACTACATATTTCAGTGATGGCAATAATGAGCCAGCAGATGTGTTGTTGGATAAGAGTTAGAAGGTACCAGTGGTGGATAGTGAAAACAATGTTGTGTGATTGACAGATTGGGCTTTGGAACTGCTGAATTGTGAAAAACATTAATTGCTGTTGCTGATTAAAGCTTTTATTTGAATTTGGTTGGATTTGGGCCTGCAGGTTGATTATGCATGCACACCTGAAGAAGTGCAGCAGCATTTCCAATCTTGTGGTACTGTGAACAGGGTTACCATTCTGACAGACAAGTTTGGCCAGCCAAAGGGTTTTGCTTATGTGGAGTTCCTTGAAGTAGAAGCTGTTCAAGAGGCGCTTCAGTTGAATGAGTCTGAACTGCATGGTCGTCAATTGAAGGTAATTCTATATCATTTGTCAAAGAAATGAAATCAACATGTTTTGCTGCTGCTTAAAAAAAAGCGTGGCAATCTTAAAGCGCAAGAGGTTTATTAGATATTAAATGCTGTTTTGATTGTCAGAAGATCACTTTACTACTCAAGTTTTGCTTACTAATGAATAGATATGATCTTTAGGTTTCGCCTAAAAGGACGAATGTTCCTGGGATGAAGCAGTATCGTCCGAGGCGTTTCAACCCATACATGGGGTTCCGAGGCAGGAGGCCGTATGTACCTCCATATTTCTACTCCCCATATGGATATGGGTAAAGGGTTTTTTTTCAAGCTTTTGCTTATCTTCCTTGGTGATATTATAGAGTTATTTCGTATTCTTTTAACTCAATTTTTATTTTTTGAAACCTGCTGCAGGAAGGTTCCTAGATTCAGAAGGCCAATGCGGTACATGCCCTACTATTAGAACATCCGACATTGTGCTTATGTTATAGCCAGTGACATTTATATCTCTGTGGATGAGTTCATCCTGCAATTTAAATTTTACTTAAGATGTTTTGAAAGAGGAAAACTGAGGATGATTTGCTATATGTTACCAATATTGATGATGTCGTTCATGATCAAATTCAAACATAAGATTGTTGAACTTTCCTTTTTTATTGTGTTCACCATGACATGGTAGGATTAGTGATTAGGTTTACTTAGGATACCATGTAATTATGTAAATTGTATTGGTTGGTTTGGTCAGTCAGAAGTTTACGTCACTGTAGCTTTTGACAAAGATGAACTGGCTTTGGCAGCAAATAACCCCAGTGAATGTCGTCATCTGTAATTGAAATATTCTACAGAACTCTTGTGAGGCAGATCCCTGTTATAGTCAAATGTAGTTTTTTCTGGCAGCTTATATAAAAGGATTAGTGATTAGGTTTACTCAGGATACCATGTAATTATGTAAATTGTATTGGTCGGTTTGGTCAGTCAGAAGTTTAGGTCAGTGTAGCTTTTGACAAAGATGAACTGGCTTAGGCAGCAAATAACCCCAGTGAATGTCGTCATCTGTAATTGAAATATTCTACAGAACTCTTGTGAGGCAGATCCCTGTTATAGTCAAATGTAGTTTTTTCTGGCAGCTTATATAAAAGGATTGGGTTCTTCCTCCTAAACGGTCCAATCCCCTGAAAGTTGATTTTGTTGCCTACAAGTGTAAAAGTTTGTAGATGAATGCGGGTTCTATCAAAGGTAACCTTGAGAGAGTCCTACGGGAGATTAGGAATGGGTTCTATGATGATAAAGGTGATAGCGGGATACCCCTTGAAGCAACTTGGACAGAAGTTCCAATGAAAGAGATGGAACATTTAGGTCGTTTGATGTTTGGCACTGTATACTATTGTTTGTACCAGATTAAATTGTATAGGACTGTTGTTTTAAATTTAGTACTCTAGGGTGATTGATATGGGATCATGACTTGGCAATTGGAGGTGATAAAAAGAGCAAATTACAAAAAAGCTACCCAATTAAAACGCTTTTACAGGCGGAGTAATAGTTTCGCTTTTATTACAATTAACCTCCTTGCCGTTAGTAGACCTCTGTTAGACTTAACTGGTTTAGGGATAAAATTGTCTTTTCATATTATATTATATTTTTTAAAAAATAAATTTTAAACTTAAAAATAAATCTCTCTCCTTTCTCTCTCTCTCTCTCTCTCTCTCTCTCTCTCAGAGACTTCCACCGCCACCGTCCCAGTCTCTCTTTCTTCTTCTTCTTCTTCTTCTTGGTTCGACCTGGGATTGCTTCTCTTTCTCTCTTTCTCTCTCTCTCTCAGACTTCGCACCTTTCTTTGCTGCCGCCGTCCCTGTCTTCGTCGTCCCCGTCTCTCTTTTTCTTCTTCTTCTTCTTCTTGGTTTGACCTGGGTTCGATTCCGTTCAAACCCAGAAATCTGGGTTCGAAACCAAACCCAGAAATCGAACCGTCAATCTTCTTTTCTTCCGCCGTTGATCTTCTTTTCTTCCACTTCATTTTCTTCCGCTTCACCTCGAACCCGATCTGAGTTCACGTGAACCCAGAACCTGGGTTCATGTTAACCCAGAACCTAGGTTCACATCTGGGTTCACATGAACCCAGATTTCTGGGTTCATGTGAACCTAGACCAGAATTTTTTTTTTTCTTCAATTTTTTTCTCTTATTTGAACTGATGATTGTTGTTGATTGGATTGGATTTTTATTTTGTTGTTGATTGGATTAAACTGGTGATTGTTTGAGTTGATGATTTTATTTTTTGAACTGATGATTGTGGATGGCTTGGTGATTCCAGGATTTTTTTTTTGTTATTTGTTGATTGATGATGATGGTTATGTTTGGTATTTATGGATGTATGAAGAATGAAGAACAATATTCATTAAATTTTTGTTTATTATTTGTTGATTGATGATAATGATTTTTGGTTTGGTATTAACTGTGTGAAGAATGGATGATTTTTGCTTTGGTTTGTTGAGTGGATGATTTTTGCTTTGATTTTTTAATTTAATCATTTGTAATTTTTTTCTAATTAATTTTTATTTTATTAATTATTTTTAAGGGCATTTTGGTATTTTCACGATTTTATACTGTTTGCTATTAGATTTAACGGAAAATTACTAACGGTAAGGGGTCAATTGTAATAAAAGCGAAACTATTGCTCCGCCTATAAAAGTGTTTTAACTGGGTAGCTTTTTTGTAATTTGCTCGTGATAAAAATTTATAAACAGTAGAGAAAGCCATGCGACCTGAGTCCCGTTCACTAATATTAATAATTAAAAAATAGCAATATGGTCATGCCCATGGTCGTTGGTCTCTTCTGTTTAGAATACAAATGAATGGAGTCGTCGAGGAATCTAGTGGAATCCTTGACCACGGATGTCATTGATATCCTCAAAAGAGGGGGCGAGCCCCCTCTTATTAAAGGAAGCTGAATCTCTAATTGAAAGGAGGTTGTTGGCTACCTTTGTTCATGGAGGTCGGCGGTCACGGAGAATGGACGAGGTTAGCCACCAAAATTTGTTTCATATTTTTTGTTGTTTCATTTTTTTGAAGGAAGAATTACATTTGGTCCTTATGTTGCAAAAAATGTCATATCTAAAAGAGAACACTCTATTGTAGTCCCAAACTTTTGGCCACTTTTTAAATCTGTTTCATTAATAGCTTTTATAGTTGCTAAAATTGTATAAACTCGTCAATTTGATCCTTCCGATCATATTTTTAACGTTTGACTATGATGAAGATTACGGAATGATTTTTTTGTTTCCCTTGATAGTTTATAAACAAGCTAAAGTACCATTTTGCCTTCTCATTTTTGAATTATTTAAACTAAAAAAGAATATGTTTATTTACACTAACATAAATTACAAAATCTAAATAGATAAAAAAAAAATTAATTTTTAAAAAGAATTTTTTTTTAAAAAAAAAAAGTATCGCAACTCTACCATTGGTGGAAGATCCATTAACGGTGGAGCATCGAAATTATATTAAAATATATAAAAAATTTTAAAAAAATGAAACAATACATAAGAAAAAGAAAAAACCTTCCCGCCTGATTCCCTTTATTTTAATCTTCATCAACCAACTACCACATCAACCTTCCAACTACGAAATCAACCCTAATTTGCCATCTATTTAATATCTGCAACACCTTAATCAAAAATCAACACAATACCAAAATTATATCAACAAAATCGTACCTTACAATAACAACCCAATTGAATTGGAGCTCCAGATTCATGACTATTACTTTCAAGCACGAGATGGCAAATCATGCAATCTTTTTCTGCTTTTCCTTTTGACTCACATGGCATTTAACTTCAATCTCTGGAATTTCACTCTTATTAATCTCTACCGACAGATTACTCGACACAGATGACACTTGTGACGCCCTCCTCGAACATCCACCACCTCCACTCCACCGCCGTCAAGTTTTAGATCATCTGTCACGCAAGTAAAGCTATACTCATCGTAGGATCCACCTACTGTCGAATAAAACTGGGAGTAACATGATCCGACATGAGAGGCGAAGTCGACGGAGGTTAAGGGGTTGTCGACGATAGAGCTGGAGAAGTTAACAAAGATCACCGAGAACGAGCTGGTGTTGGGGACCGAGTGTGCCGTTTGTCTCCATCCATCCGAGATCTACAATGTGCACTGGAACAGATTGCTCATCCGGTCCATTTTAACTATAAATTATATCTGTAATAGTACCTCTGTATTTCTATGGACAGCATACCTTACAATATTGAGCTGTTCATTTTTATGTGATTCATCCTTCTATATATATATATATATATAATGGTCAAAAAAATTGTCCAACTTATCAAACAATGGCCCAAGATAAGCTTCGATAGACCGGCCCGATAGTGCGGTCAACCTAATCCAAAACTTAATAGTTTGAGACACCTATATCGGTTTGTTCACAACTAGACTAGCACATTCCGGACAACCATTTACGAAGTAGGAAGGATGGTTGAATAGGCAACAATTAGCTCATTACCTAGAACTTAGGGATAACTCTTAGATTTACTCAAATTTGGGGAACCTCCTATTTTTTGTAGGCTTTTGGTCACCTATAAAAGGAGGCCTCACCTTGAAGGCAATAAAATCAATCTCAGCTTCGTCATTCCTCTGTTGCTTACGTCCACAGAT
The DNA here is from genome assembly GCA_019925255.1 of Litchi chinensis. NCBI lineage: Eukaryota > Viridiplantae > Streptophyta > Magnoliopsida > Sapindales > Sapindaceae > Litchi > Litchi chinensis. The sequence goes on from CM034471.1 coordinate 10,945,039, forward strand.
ACATCCTCCTCACCATTAGTTCACATCCACTTCGTCCTCCAAGGCCACAGATCTCAAGTCTCTAGCCTCTGAAGCATCTTTCCATGCAACTTAAGAAGGGATCTGAACAACTCTCCGATCATCAATTTCCCTTCTCGGTGCCAGACCGTCATTCTTAGACCGTCACGACCAACATCGACATAAAGCTCAGACCATCGACTGTCTCCTAGAGCCCACCAGTCGAACAACATTACTATTAACTTGGATATTTAATTTTTTCCCATTTCTTATTGTGATCACATTACTGACACGAGTGTCGGAGGGTTTTTCACCGACACCCCCCTCCCTCCGGTGTCAATATCACTTGCGAACTATTTTGTTTGATTTGTGGAAGAAACAAGTTATTAAATTTCAAAGAAATTAACTGACGAGATCAGCTCAAAGTCAAGATACTATATAGTTCAACCCTATTAAAATCAATATACACATATATTATATATAAGTTAAATACACGAAACCTCCTCGAGATAAACCTTAACACAATCGGAAACAATTTTTCATTTTTCGAAACATCAAACCCCCCGGGTCATCTAAAGTTAGTCAAGCTTATCTAGTATAAGAGAATTTTTGTCTTTTACTAAATTAATATCATTTTTATTGAAAAATTTATTGTCCAAATAGACGATGAAGATTGCATTAAAAAATAAAATTAAAATAAATTTTGAATAAAATAAAACAAAACATTTAAATCTAAAAAAATTAAAAAAATATTAATAATTTTCTAAAACAAGTAAATGATTTCCATCATCTATCAACATGATGGACGGTGGATATCATTAAAAAAAATATAAAAAATATATATTTTTTAATTTAAAAACCATTATTTTTTTTTATTTAAAAAACATTTTTTTTTTAAGGGTGGAGATCCAATTTGGAGGTTGGATCTCCACCTCCAATTAATCTTCATCCTCAATCCACCATCAACAATCACCATCAACATCAACCCACCATTAATCCACCATCAACAACCGCCATCAACATCAAACCCCATTAATCATCATCCTCATGTCAACGTCAACCCATTCATCACCATCATCCCTAACAAATTAAGAAAAAAAAGTATGTTAAAGTTCTGGATAGATCTTTAACTTGAAAATCTACTCATATCATTAAAAAAGAAAAACTTCTAAAAAAAAGAAGTAGAGGATCTGCAAATGCCGAGATCTTCTTCATCGAAATCAATTAATTTCAAAAAATAATTAAAAATATATGAAAAAAAAAAAGTTGATTAGAAACGTCATCAACTTCAATCTTCTTCATTATCATTTCCCACCATCATCACAAACCAAAACATAAAGTTGATGGTGGGTTCAATGTCATGTCAAACCCCATCCACTTTTCCTTCAAACCCCATAATCAACTTCATCTCCCACCATCAACTTTATCTTCATCTTCATCTGCATCTTTAAACCCTAGAAACAACTTCATGTTACATCCAAATCCCAAAAACAATTTTTTTTTTATAGGTTCGAGGTCAACTTCTTCATCTTCAAACCCCAGAAACAGCTTCATATAAAACCCAGAAATAACTTCATGTCAAACCCCAAACCACATCTACAAACCCCAGAACAACTTTGATTGAACCCAGCATCTTCAAACCCCAAACCACATTGGACCCAAATAAAAAAATAAAAAAATAAAAAATAAAAAAAAACCCAATTTGTCATCAACCCAATCTATCATCAAACCAACATCACTAATAAAACCCACCATTATCAACTTAACGACGGCTATTAGGTTGGTAGTTGATGATGAATGGTGTTGAAGATTAAAGGTGTTGGAGATTTGGGGTGAGAGAAAGCGAGAGAGGGGGTTGAAGAAGAAGGTAGAGAGAGAGAGAGAGAGAGAGTGGGAGAAGAAAGAAAGAGAGAAAAAATTATTTTTTTGGTTTTGTTTTTCAACTTTTTTTCAATTGTTTTTTTTTTTAATTCTTTTTTTTTTTTTTTTTTTTTGGGATTTTTTATTTTATTAAAATTTTTAAAATGTATTAAACTTATTTTATTTTTTAAATAAAGATTCAACTTTTTTTTTCAAATTTGTATTTTAGATGTTTAAATTATTTTTCATTTTAAATTTATTTTTGAATTTTTAATATTAATTTTTGCCTTTATTTATGAGTATTTTTGTCATTGTACAATATTTTCAGGTCAAACGATAACTTTAATCGCGTTTGACCATTAATATGGGGGTATTATGTTACAAAAAACAAAACATTAACACGCTTGTGGTTGACTTAACCTCAGAGGTTTTTTATGTATTTAACTCTTTGTCTCTGTCTCTCTCTTTCTCTAAATATATATAGTAATTTTATCATAATTGTCTCGTAATTTTAAAAAATTAGGACGAGCCAATCAAATTTATTCATTACATTCTCTCTTCTCAAACAAATTCTTTCTTCTATTTAATTCAAATACAATAGATGAATTTGATTGTTTCGTCTTAACTTTTTAAAGTTAAGAAGTACTGATGATAAAATTACTAATCCACACTAATAATATTGATCAAGGAGCTAGCATCAATCCATCCTTGGAAGTTTTTATTAGCATACATCAATTATAAGCTTATGGCGAAAGGCAAACAATTGAAAAAGAAAATTTAAGCATTTATTACATATATTGTTGTCCGATACAAACTTACCACATAAATAACACTTCTATATATGCAAGTACCTAACAACAGATATAAAATGGTGAGATGGGATTGGCTATGCCCTTCATACCCTGTATCAATGAAATTATAGTTTCAAATAGTGCTTCGACATCAAACTTAAATTGTAAATATATATATATATATATATATATATAAAGTGTAAGATCAAATCATCTTAATTGTTTATAAATAATGGCGTAGGTATTCATCAACTGTGGTGTAGTTAATTTCAGGATAAAGTTGAGAAGCTTCCACTCCTTTATTTCCTATTTCAAAATTAGCAAGACATCCCTCATAACACACGTGATAATAATGTGTCAGCCCAACTTGCGCTTCATAATCTTTACCTACATTTATGCAATAAAAAAGGTTAGTAATTCTGCTCAATTTGCCATTCTAAATTATTGTATGAATGTATAGATGCATAATACACAAGATCACACAAACGTTGGAATAAATGAACAACCTTAAATTATGAGGTCTCACCTTTCATGGCAGCTAGAAACTCTTCCTTAGAAATGGAGGACTTGTTCAACTCTTTTCCAAGTAATTTCTCCCAAATCTCTACAACTTGTCTTTGAGATAAAATATTTTTGGGTGGTCTTATATACATAGTCTTGTTGAGGGTCCGAGGGTCATCTATAGCTTTGATGGTGTACATGGCTATATCATCTTCGTCCACAAATATTACTGTCAATTAATATCACAAGTTCTAGATATTAGAACATTGATTGATACTTAATTAATAAATTATGATTTTGATGGAATTATACTAGTGATAACTTCTAATGTAAAGTTACGTGTCTAGAGATGTAACAATAATGAAGTGAGAGACAAATAATTAATTTGATTATATAATATATAATCTAATTTATGTTAGCCTATAATTTGTACATTTGTAATATTAGGTCAAGTTGACGACACCTCTTTTAGGAAAAGTAGTCATAAAGTAGTTTATTCTTTCTCTAATTACTAGAGGATTTAGACCCTTTCTCATAAAAAGTTATGAGTAATTTCTTTTTTTATATATATTTTATATTAATGACTAATTATTAAAAAAGGAGACTGATCAACAACCTCATTAACACAACCTTTTGCTTGATTCAATTTTTCCTTTTATTTTTTATTTTAAAATTAAAGCATTGCACCAGGTCGCTAATCAAGTACTCATGAAATTCTTTTCAAATATCATTTTATACAATAATACAATAAAACAATAAAAAACTCTAACAAAATTGAAAATTGGTAAAACTTTGCTGTCTATAGATTGTATATTTGTATTATCATAAATAATATAGCTAAAATTTTTGTTTCGGGGCACAATTAAGAGAAAACCTAGCGGCACAAGATATAAGCAAATATTAGACATCACCAAAGTCATCATAAATAAGTAAACTGCTATATTAATCATAAATAATATAGTAATTAAATAATATAATAGTTACAAATTACTTGATCTCATTGTGACTAAGCATTAATCATTTAAATAACACAAGGGTTGTTAAAATAAATAACATAGGGTTAATATAGCGATAATCTATCCTAATAACATTAAAAACAAATTTAAAACACAGTGATTTTTGTTCAAACGGATTTTAAAACATGTAAGAGAACTTGAATTTAGAGCAAACACAATGGATTTGAATGAATATGACATCCCTTTAAAAAAAATGCTAAAAATAAACTTAAATTTTAATTTTGCTTTTTAATAAATGAAAGTTTCGTTGGATCTTGTTAATTATTATTTGACCAAAAAATTTAATCCTGTTAGGTTAAAGACCTAACAATGATATTTATACTCTAATAAATCTAAAAGAGGCTAATTAGAAGTGATTAAGTAGGAATGGAATCAGCTAGGTACCTGGAGCGTTGCCATCTCCCAACAAGACAACATCATCCTTAGAAGGAAGAATTCGACCGGGTTGACAAAGACCTCCAAGGAAGTAACCAGCAAAGCAATTGGCGGATACATAAGTGAATGGAATTCCAGCTTCTTCAGTTGCTCTCCGCACTTTCATTTTGTCATCAAACGTTATTCTTCCCGGTTCCATTGCATTCTCCATTTGTGCTGGATCCGTCCCGAATTCCGATGGCAAGAATCTCTAAAACCAACCATTATGGTATAATCAATTATATATATGTGTGAAGGTTACTTATATAGATTTATATGATTAACCAAATAAATCACCTAAGTAATATTATACAAGAACCTGCAATTCAAGCATAAATTTTTAACATGCAACGTGCACAATGCGTAGTTACATTTAATATTCTACCTTAATGTTTCCAGCCTCTTTGATTGCATCAACAAGCTTAAGTTGAATGAGAATTTGATGGCTCCTAATATGAACACCGGCAATTGCACAAATAACGACGTCAACTAATTTAACAGCATTGACAAGACTTTGATGATCATTAAAAGAACCTGATACGAGATGAGCTCCTTGCTCTTTAAAAGACAAGAGCATTTGAATTTTTTCGATGTCAACACCGGTCTCCGGCCGATGGAGTACATAAGTTTGATGACCTAGTTCTAAACTTGCCTTCACTAGCCTCTTTCCCAAGTAACCTGTTCCGCCTACTATCAGCACTTTACTTTTCTCCATGATCTGCTCTCTCTCTTGTCTCTCTCTTCAATAGCTAAAATATTATACACATATGAGCTCTGTCTGTGCTTCTTAATTTATAGAGCCTGCAATACATATTTGGTTGTTGTCACAAATGTTCATTTTCCGTATATTTATTTATTTTTAGTTACCATCAGTTGTGTAAATGATTCAAATCCGGAAGATGATTAAATTGAATGAATGCACTTTAATCCTATAACTTTTTCCTGAATTTAATCCTTTTCTCTCACCATAACAAATATGTAATTTTTTATATTTTAAAAAGTGAATATAATTTTATTTGGTTTATTCTCATTCAATTTTAATATGTACAATAAACAAATGTATTTACACTTTCAATAAATTATAAGAATCACAACCCAAGCACAAGTCCGTCATTTGTGATTGTGGTGACGGTAAAATGAAACAATAATGCATCCATCAAAGAAATACAAAACAGTCATTTGGTTGTTGGCGTAGTTGGTTGGCACCAACAACCACCCACCCATGCCTCGATTTATAAGAAACATGACACTAAAATGAAACAATAATGCATCCATCAAAGAAATACAAAACAGTCATTTGGTTGCTGACACAGTTGGTTGGCACCAGCAACCACCCATGCCTCGCTTTGTAAGAAGCATGGGTTTGACACCCGTAAAATCCAATTTCTAATATATAATAATAATAATATAATAATAATAATAATATAATAATAATAATAATAGTTAGTCTCACATCAATTGTGTAAGTTATTCTCTCACTCTAGTGTGGGTCTCTCCTCACTTCCTGTGACTGGATCTCTTTCATTTGGGAGTAGTTCTTCGGATCGTGCTATCAATATCATATTTCGATTGATCTCGGAAGCTCTCTAAATCTATTCCAAATACAGTTCTTATATTAAAAAAAAAAAAAAACATAACAGTAAACACAGTAATGCATGGATCAGTACTATTCCAATCAGCAGTACACACCACTCACAAGTGATCTCAGTCTTTGCCTCTTCTCGATTTTAAAAAAATTGGACACCTTGTGGCAATCTCATCTCATCTATGACGAAGCACATGCAGAATTTAATTAGAGGGAAAATACTCTTAGATTTATCCCCATTGCTAATAAATTGATGAAAATATTTTTGCCGATAAAAGATATCTTCATCAATATATCGGCAATCGCGATCAATCAAAGGGTATTTTCCCCTCTAATTAAATTCTGCATGTGTGAGATGACTACAAGGAGTCCGATTTAATATAAAAATTAAAAATTTATTTTAAATAAAATTTAAATATATAAACTTCTTAAATTATTTTAAATAAATTTCTAATTATAAAACATTTTTGTTATGTTTTATTATAATAAACCATTATATTTTAATAAATAAAATAAAAATAAAAAGAATTCCAAATTAATGGGGTATTGAAAGCCTATGGAGCCACACAGTTTTCAAATCCCATTAATTTCGGTTTTTTGTTTTTTTGTTTTGAAATGCCCATCAGTTTGGTATATGATAATGTCCCGTGGTGTCTGGGAGGGAAGATTCCCGTTCTCTCTGGTCCAAATGTTGGTTGGTAAGATTTCCATTCTCTCGAGTTCAAACGTCTAGTCGAGAATTTTTTACTTCCTATCCCACCAAAGTACGCACGTTCCAAACACGCCGTTAGGGACGCAAGCATGACGAACCAAGAACGTAAAGCAACTGACAAAAAGCATTTAATTTTCATACTGATGGGACCTCTCCAGGCACTTGACAATAGCGTTTATTTCCATATCAGGCTGGCATGAATGACCCCACAAACTTCCCCTTTCGTATTGATGGGGTGAGTTGAAGCCACCGACTAAAACTGACCAATAATTATGCTGGCAATTGATACGAATTACAAGAAAACATAGGGCAGGCGCGATGCTCACTATCTTTGCCTCTGTAATAGAAAATCACGCTTTTTAACAATGGGTAATGCCCGTTGTCGTTTATGTTTTTACAGTGATCAATGTCCGTTTTAAAAAATTTTAAATTTTAAAATATATATAAAATTTAAATTGAAAGAGAAATAATATTAGATTATACATTGAAAATGTAAAATATATTTACATAAACTAATTTTAATAAAATCCATATATACATAGTATGATTTTACAATCAGTGTCTCTTAATTTAGACGAACTAATCAAATTCATCAATTGTGTTTTCTCTTTTAAAACAAATTACTTTTTCTATTTAATTCAAATACAATGAATGAATTTGATTGGTTTATCCTAACTTTTTAAAATTAAGAAGCATTGATAGTAAAATCATTATATATATAAATTATCATAAATTGAAATACGTCATGAAATAATTAGTACATAAAATATATAATGTATTTTATTGGTCAAACAATAAAAAAGTTTAATGCATCTTCTAAAGTTTGAAACTCAATAGTAGCCAAAACAAGAGAATCATATTCGCCATTATTTTCTTGACACAAACCCGCTAGTAACATTGACCAAAGATCACGTGATGAATTGATGTATGTGGATGCAATGAACTTTAGCTTCGCTACCATTTCTCAATTACCTAACCAATGCATTAACTCGCACTTTTTTCTACTCTTACTTGAACCATTGACTTGACTCATAGAAGCATCAATTAATGACTACATATTCATAAAAATTTAAATAATTATAACTGAATGTCCAATTAAGTGTCAAGAATAATAATATCAATTTCGTGAATGTTTACCTTTAAAGAAGATTTGATAAATTTGACATTTCTGTTACCTTCTACCAAATTTGAGTCATTTGAATATTATGTCTACGAAAAAAAATAAAAATAAAAGGTCTATAACAAACACAAATATATATATATTTTTTAATTATATGACACTAAGTTTGCTTGGTGGCGATTTAGTTAGGCGAGTTTGTTACGAAACTCCTAAAAATGATTGTATATTTTTCACTTCAAAATATTATGCAACAAAGGTGAAACAATATAGTTATATATTTAACAAAACCAAACCAATCCAATCTCAACCACAATATTTTAATTGATCAAAATAACTAAATATAGCATGCCGAATTCTTTTTTTTTTTTTTTTCACTAGTTCACCACTCTAAATATTTCAATAACAAATTTGTTTATCTTATACTTGGAAATCACATGACCAACATCTAAACCAAACATTTTCTAACATATAAAATGAAAACTAAATCTAATTTTAGTATCTTAAACTTATTAACACACATTAAACAATACCAATTTGTCACAAAACCGTAAACATAATCAATCCACACAAAACTTTTAATATCTTAAATTCATAAACACATTAACACACATTAACAAAACCAATTTGTCACAAAACCATAAACACAATCAATCCACACAAATCTTTTAATCTATTAAACTCATAAACATATTAACACATATCAACAAAATTCATATGAATTGTTACAAAATAAAGAATACCCATCAATCAAAATCGAAACTTTTAACCTCCAACAATGACATGTCCAAGTACTCCATATACACACAATAAATGGTTAATATGGGAAGGTAGTTTTTGAACTTGATTGCTTGTTTAAAATAATATAAACTCTGAGTGAGATATCGATGCATTCAGTTTGTAAAAGTCTTCCTAAATTTGAAAAAACATGAACTTGAAAGAAAAAATAAATCTAACATTCTTACAAACACTTAGCATAATGAAAGTAAATAGGAATGGAAATTATTATTGAAATATATTTGAGTGTGTATAGTAAATCCTAAATTTTTAAATTTTAGTAATGAGTTTAATTATTGATTGGATGTACAAATCATTATTTCGGGTGGCAGTTTCTACACCCTTATTCTAAAGTTTTCAAGATAGCGTATATTCATTCAAAAAGATATTATCAAAACATCCCTCGAAAATAAAACTAATTTAAAACCGCCCCTTTTTATTTTTAAAAAATGGGGTTCAATTATATTATTTTCCATTTTAGAGGTTTTTTTTTTTTTTTAGATTTTTTCCTTCATTATATACAAGATATACAATATTATAAACAATCAAATTGTTATCAAAAGCCTTCAATGAAATAAACATATATTCTATTTCTAAACAAAAAAGAGAAAATAAATAAAATTTATATTTTCTAGATAACAAGAAGAAGAAAGTATATTTCCAAGTACAACATTTAATGTATTAAAGATTTACAACTAATTAGAGAGGACATCTCACCTAACAATGGGATGCAAGTTAATTATTATGTGACTGCCATGGGTACCATGTTTAGTACCATTATCTTCCGTCTTTTTACATTGTACTAAAAACTACTAGATTTATTTAATTCCTTGTAAAATTTTAGTTGTTTGCAAAATTTATCTAAAGAAATACAAGATTGCTTCCTTATTCATTTTAAGTTTCTTACTTTTGTTGCTACATTGTATAATCTAAATACCTTTTTTATGATACCAAGTTTGCTTGGTAGTGATTTAGCTAGGCAATTTTGTTATTAAACTCTTATAATTAAATGTTATGAAACTCCTAAAAATGATGATATATTTTTCACTTCGAAATATAACAACAAATTAAGGTAAATAGTATAGTATATCTTCAACCGAATCAAACCAATTCAATCTTAACCACTTCATTTTAATGGATCAAAATAATTCAATATAGTATGCTGAATTCTTAAACTTTTTAACTATTTCACTTCTCTAAATAACTCAATAATGAATTTGTTTATCTTATACTTCCAAATCACATGACCAACATCTAAACCAAATACTTTCAAATATATAAAATGAACACTAAATCAAATATTTTAATCTCTTAAACTAATAATTACACACTAGACAAAACCAATTCGTCACAAAACCATAAACACAATCAATCCACACAAATCTTTTAATCTCTTAAACTCATAAAGACATAAACACATCAATAAAACCAATTTGTCACAAAATGATAAACGCAATCAATCCATACAAATCTTTTAATCTCTTGAACTTATTAACACATTAACACACATCAATAATATTTGTATGAATTGTCACAAAATAAAGAGTACCCATCAATCAAAATTGAAACTTTTAATCTCCCAAAACTTTGATTGAGACATCAATGTACTCTACTTATAAAAGTCTTCCCTAAATTTGAAATAACATCAATCTAAAAGAAAAAAACAAGCCTAAAATTTACAAACACTTAGCATAATGAAAGTTAATATGAATGAAAGCTATTATTAAAATATATTTGGGTGCTTATAGTAAACCCTAAATTTCTAAATTTTAAAATGAGTTTACTTATTAATTGAGTGTACAAATTATTATTTCAGGTGATGGTGTCCATACCCTTAAACTAAAGTCTTCAAGATGGTGTATATCCATTGAAGATGCACAATACTATAAGCCATCAAATTATTATCAAAAGTCTTTAATGAAATAAATATTTATTTGATTTCAAAATAAAAAAGAAAGAAAATAAATACATTTTTATTTTATGGAAAACAAGAAGAAGAAATCATTATTCCAAGTACAACATTTAATTTATTAAAAATTTACACCTAATTAGAGAGGACATCTCACCTACCATTGTGGTGTAAGTCAATCATAATGTGACAACCATGAATACTATGTTTATTACCACTATCTTCACCCTTTTTACATTGTACTACAAACTGCTAGATTTATTTAATTCTTTGTTCATAGTTTATTTGCTTACAAAATTTATTTAAAGAAATGCAATATTACTTTTTTATTCATTTCAAGTTTCTTACTTTTGTTGCTACACCTACACCGTATATATTGAGTACAACCCAACTCCTCTAATTAATCCCTAATGCAAATCTTGTACTTCACATCCTTAATGGACTTGGCTTAGAATATAAGGAACTTGCAACTACTAAAGGAAAAATTGTAATGAAATGTCTTGATATTTGATTAAATTGCAACTAGATTATATTTTTTACAAAATAACTAATTAATCCCTTTGACCATTAGGTTGACCATTAGAGTTAACTAAGGCATAAATAATAGAAGGACAATAAGATTATTTTCTTTCTAAAATAAAATGAAGCAACAAAATCTATCAAAAAAGGTTCTTTTTTTCTTTTTCTTTTTTTTTAAAAAAAAAGCAACCTAAAAACCTTCTTAAAATAAAATAAAAAGTAAAACAAATTTCGTCTTCCTCTACCAATTTTTTTTTTAAACAACCTAAAAACCTTTCTTCAGATAAAATAACAACTAAAAGAAAAAATCGTCTTCCTCTTCATCAATTTTTTCAACATCTTTTCCTTAAATAAATTCCAAAATGTCACCCAAAATCCTTAATAAATAACAACACCTCACAATTTTTATCACAAATTCACAAACTTTGCAATTAAAACAACAAAAAAATTTTACAAGACCAAAAATCAAGCAAATGAAGTCGAAGATATATATTCATAGGTCATCATCTTCTCCAATAATAGAAAAAGAAAAGTTTACTTTCAACTAAGATAATAGTTCTCAGGAAACTTTGGTGTCCGGTTGTTTATGAAAATTGTAGAAAGTTGAAGAGGATAATGATTCTTAAGACAAGATGTCAAAATCCAAATTCATAATCATAAACCAAATCATACAAACCCAAGTTCATGGTTGTGGAGTTCTTGATGAATTAATAAACCTTATGTTAGTTAGCCCTCTGTCATGGCCAATCAATCTTTTCTTTTTTTTTTTCTTTTCTTTTCTTTTCTTTTTTTTTTTGAAAAATAGAAAAATTGATGAAGAGGAAGATGAATTTTGTTGTTACTTTATTTTTTATTTTAAAAATGTTTTTAGGTTGCTTTAAAAAAAAATGGTAGATTTTGTTGCTCCATTTTATTTTAAGAAGAAAATCATCTTATTATCTCCATACCATTCATGCCTTAAACTCTAATAGTCAACCTAATAGTCAAAGGGATAATTAGTTGTTTTGTAAAAAAAATAATCTAGTTGCAATTTGATCAAACATCAAGGTATTTTATTACAACTTTTCCTTTAATCCATTAGTAATTATTACTCATTTTATGTGGGTGAACTTACAAAGGGGTGTATAAATAGTTTTAGAGGGGTGGAAATATTGGCACTCATTTCTAAACAAATTAGAATATAATAATCATAATTTTAAGATTAATAAAATAAATTATTTGCTTTTTATGATTTAGATTGTTTTCTTTTTGCTTTTAATAATTTACATATGTATTTTATATCTTTTTTTTTTAAAATAAGGTTATTGGTTAAAGTCAATTTATTATTAAAAAATAAAAATAAAAGATTACAAAAAGTAACAAGGATGAGAGCTCATACAAACGAAAAAAAGAACAAGGAGGAGAGCCTATACAAATGGAAAGAGGAACCAACTAGAATCTCCCAAAATCAAAACTAACAAAATGATATTTGCTTTTGCCAAGAAGATCATCCAAAAAGAGAGGACACAAAAAACCAAGAGCCATCCATCATCAGGTTGGATGAACAATTGAAGGGGATTAAGAGATTAATGCATTTGCTACAGAATTTCCCTCACGATAAATGTGAGTCACATTGAAATCCATACCTTACAGAAAGTCAAGACATTGCTCCCAAGCTAGTCCTTAACACTAGAGAACTTTAGAAGAGCGAGCAAAAAGAAAGGAGACCACATAAGTAGAATCACTTTCTTGTCAAAGCTTATTCTAACTAAACTTCCAGCGTATTGAATGACATGAATAGCAGCTACTAACTCCATCTCAAAGGTAAAACTTATTCCTAATAGAATAGTAAAAGCACTCTTGAAGGACCTATGGGGGGTTCAACAAATTCTTGCACAACCAACAAAACCAAGAGACCCAAAAGTAGAACCATTAGTATTAACTTTAATTCATCTTAGAAGGGGAGTAGACTAAATTACCTTTATAAAATGGAGATATTTATGAGGTCTGACAAAAACATGAAGATTACGTAGAGCTAGAAGGTCATCCACTAAGTTTCATATAACCCTGGAAATAAGAGAATCTACCTTACGAATGGAACACCAGATAAAAGAAAGAGCCAAATGATATTTGTGAAGCCTTGAAGTTGATGATACATTATTATAATTAAGATATATTGTATATATTTTCTACATTTTTGGTTCTTAGGATAGGAGTCTTTATATGCTTGGGCACATCATTATTAAAAGGACTAAACATCGAGTGATGATGTAATTCCCTAGGCAATTTTGGTAAACTAGATGTAAATTGTAAGGTCTGAATCCTAATGAATTCAAAAGAATTATTGAAGTTCAATTTTTAATAGTAAAAAAGAAAAAAAAAATTACAAGCTAGAGTGTCCATCAATTCGGTGGACTTGGAGCAAGCCCAATTTAAAATGGGCTTTGTTCAATCAAACAAAAGCTAATCAATTGCTAGAGTGTGAGGTTGTCAAAATAATAATAATAAATAAATCAAATGCAAGCCAAGTCAACATTAGAAAAGCAAAAGCAAATAGTTGAAAGTGGTTTAAGACAAAGTGGCTTGGCCGAGGATGAGAGAAAAGTTGGGGAAACTTTTTTAGGGAAAATTATACAAAACCCCTGAGGTTTGGAGAAACTACACAAAAATGCTGATGTTTAAGTAACTCACACTGACCTCCCTTGAGGTTCCAAAAACTCAGCACAAACCTTTCCGAGTGTTAATTAACCACTTTTAAATTCTCATGATTAATGGTCAAAGATATAAAAAGACTAAAATACGAATAAAGTTAAATTTAAAATCAATATTTTATTTTTTATAAATTTAAAATTAATATAATATATTTTTTAATTTAATTAAAAAGAGCAAATAATAAAAAAATTAAAAAGATTTTAATATGGGTCTCCATCGCTGGAGACTCTCGTCTCCATTGCAGGCCAGTGATGGAGACCAACAAGTCTCTAGTGTTGGACACTTCGTGTCTTTGACTGGAGACCTAGTCTCCACCGAAGACCAAATTTGGTTTCCATGGGAGACCAGGATCTAGTCTCCCATAGAGACCCTTATTTATTTATTATTTCATTTTTGTTTTTTAATTAAATTAAAATATGTATTAAATTAAGATATTTATAAGTTGTGTACTGGCCATTTTATTCTTGATAATTTTAATTTAGTGGAGGTTGACTAATGGTGGAATAATAGCTGGAGAAATTTGTGCTAAGTTTTTAAAATCTCAGGTAATGAGAGTGTGAGTTATCCAAACATCATTATTTTTGTATAATTTTGGCAAACTTCATGGGGATTTATGCAATTTGCACTTTTTCATATAGAAAAGACAAATGTCAAGCTCTAAGATTGAATAAGCAATTCAAGCATAAAAGAAAGTAATTGAAAAGGGGACACACACACATGAAGTTTGCCAAATGAATAATACTAGGTTTTCTAAATATTTTGCTCAAATGATCTAGCACGTGAGTTATTAATATTTTATAAATCATTATATGATGTGGTAACTAATAGGATATTCACAACTCACGTGTCATATCATTTGGGTATAAATTTAGACAAAATATTTAGAAATCCTAAAATTACTTATACATATATATATATAGAACTTCTATGATTAGTGTCTCATAATTTTAAAAAGTTAGGATGCACCAATTAAATTTATCTATTGCGTCCAATCAAATTCATTCATTACATTTGAATTAAATAGAACAGAGAGTTCATTTTATGAGAGAGAATGTAATAGATGAATTCAATTGATACATTTACATATATATATACAGAACTTTTATGGTCAATGTCTTTTAACTTTAAAAAGTTAAGACAAACCAATTAAATTCCCCATTGTATTTTTTTCTTCTAAAACAAATTCTCTCTCTTATTTAACTCTATATATATTTTATATATATAGAATAATGATAGGTTTCTTAAATATTTTATTAAATCCATGTCCAAATGATATGACATGTAAGTTATCAAGATTATATAAACCATGAGTAATGCTACACTTTTCAAATATTTTATCTAAATTCATGCTTAAATGATTTGACATATAAGTTATTAAGATCTTGCTAATTATCATATCATCTCTGATTTGTCAAAGATGAATAATGTTATGACATGTAAATTGTCAAGATTTTATATGTAGAATAATGTTAGGTTTCTCAAATATTTTGTCAAATTTATGTCCAAATAATATGACATGTAAATTGTCAAGATTTTATAAATCATGAGTAATACTAGGCTTTTCAAATATTTTATCTAAATTCACGTTTAAATGATGTGATATATAAGTTGTTAAGATCTTGTTAATTATCATATCATCTATGATTTGTAAGATCTTGACAACTTACATACCATATTATTTAGGTATGAATTTTGACAAAATATTTGGAAAGTTTAGCATTAGTCTAATAAATTGGATGTTAACAATTCACATGTCATGTCATTTAGACATGAATTTGGATATATTATTTGAGAATCCTAACATTACTTATATATATTAGTAATGCTAAGCTTCTCAAATATTTTATCTAAATTCATGCTCAAATGATGTAACATGTGAATTGTCAAGATCTCGTAAATCATGAAATGATGTGATAATTAATAGGATATTGACAATTCATATGTCACATTATTTATACATTAATTTGAGTAAAATATTTGGAAAACCTACTATTAGTTTACCAAAATTCATGTCTAAATGATGCGACATGTGAGTAATTAAGATTTTGTATATCATGAGATGATGTGAAAATTAATAAGATCTTGATAATTTACATGTCATATTATTTTAGTATGAATTTGAGTAAAATATTTGGAAAGTCTAACATTACTCTCTCTCTCTCTCTCTCTCTCTCTCTCTCTCTCTCTCTCTCTCAATATATATATATATATATATATATATTAGTAGCAAATACATCGAACATGGATATGATAAAGCAAGCATAGAATTGGACAAGTAAGAAAATAAAAAGAAAATAGTGAGGAGAAAAGAAAAAGAAAGAAAAAGTGAAAAAGAAAATAATTAGAGCTGATTTAAGATTGATATAGTGTGCAATAAATTTAGTTTCAAAATTCATTTTCTAAGTTACTGTTTTATGGATTCTAAATAGGTTCTTGTGTTGTTTTTAGGTGGGGAAAAATCCAAGAATAATACAGGTGCTAATGGTTCCAAATAGAATTTGAAACCTAATTTGTGAGTGGAACGTTTATTTAAATTTAATTGATTATTCATAATTATATATATTTTCGATTTTATTATTTATGGATTATTAGAAATGAATCATTTGTTAGTTAATTAATATCCTGAATTATTAATTATGCTATATATTTATAATTTATTTTATTCACATATATATATATGCATATATTAGAAATTCAAATAAGATTTTTTTTTTTTTTTTCAGTTTCAGTTTATTATATTTCAGAATATTTTAAGTATTATTTATGTATGTTGATGAAAAATATTTATTAAGAATTACATGTATATTTAGAAATAGAATTACAAATATTTGTATATTCAAATTGTTTAAGATATGAAATGAACGAAATGAGATTTTTAGAGCACCAGGATTGTACTTTTCCTTCTAATAGTCAAATTATACATGTGGCAATCCTAGAGTTACCTAGCATGTGTATGGCAAATGTCGAGAGAGTCATTGAGTCGCCCAACACGTGTATAACACATATCATGCTTGCTTTACGTGTATGATGATATTTTTTGTCACATATGACAACAATTATCCTTCGTTTTATGTGTGTGTTGAGTGTCTCTAACACGAATGATAATTTTTTTTTTGGGTACTAAATTAGTGTATATTCAACTTTTATTAGTATACAAAAATGATCCATATAGATGTTTGCAATTTATCTTGACATGAGATATAATTTCAGTATTATTTTTAGATATGACTAAGTATGGATGACTTAGATTTTATTTTCAATATTAGTATTATATTGTGCTACTTATTATCAAAAAGATATAAATTATTTAGTTTTCAAAAATTATGTTCATTCACTAGACGTTAGCACTTACCATAATCTATTTTTTTAAAACCATTTTTCAAGTAACCATTGAGTCTTAAAGTAAATCTGCGGACAAGAAGAGATCGGCCACTAGATCAAATGATGCACAAAAATCGCATTTTGATATTGTATATGTATTTTGTATATCCCTTGGCATCTAGGCATCCTTGTGTATTTTTATACTTTAATGTTGTAAAATATTTAGTTACTTGTAATTGCTTGTGTTTTTGCTCTCATGTTTAAAAATGACATAGAATGTTTTCATAGTCATGTTCTATTTATAAAAGAAAGTTTGTTTTATGTGATTTACATGATATTGCTCATGGTTGAAATATGATTTGGAAGAAGTACTAGAGGTCCTAAGTAGTCGAGGTTTAAAATATTTTACAAGTGATGATTTCATTTATTAGGGGGTGGAAATTGTGATAAAATAATAGTTGTGCTGTTAAAATTTTTTATTGAGACATCCTTTGTATTGATAGATTTTCACACGATTTTCTATCAAAATATTTAGAATCATATACAGTTTCCTAGTGTATCATAAGGTCTTCTTAGATTCAACATAGAATCTAAGAGGGTCCTATCAAACTTGGCATCAAAGCATTTGGTTTGTGATTTTGGACCATTGCATAGTTGCTTGCATTTAGTTTCATGCATTTGAGCACTAACCATATTTTGTTACAACATCATGCATCAAGTTGGTCACCTATGTAAAAAGAGATTGGCGGCAGACCTTGGTGAAAACATAGCACTTGAATGAGGTAATAAGTCAATAAATGAGATGAAAGCAGAGCTCATCCTAACCAACTTATGCCTCAACCTCAAGTGCCAGAATCTAAGAGTGAGCTTGTAGGTAGAATTGCTTAACTTTTGACCATGATAGTCTAGCAAACACGTGCCTTAGAAAACACAATAGAACGTGCATATAACATTGAGGCAACATCTTTTGATGGTTTCAATGATCTCAAGAGTGTTGTATCACGGTTGAATAACTTGGAGCATGTGTTTGGGGTTATGGGATGCCTAGATGAATAGAAGCTTGCATTTGCCACATTTTTATTAAAAGATAGAGCTTATGAATGGTGGGAATTTGTTCAACGATATAATACTAGGGTGATATCTTAGAATGAATTTAAAAAATAGTTTAATGCTTATTATTATCCTAGGTTCTACTAGAATGTAATGATAAATGAATTTTTCAAGTTGATACGTAGACCTTTAATAGTGGAAGCATATGAGAAGAAATTTATAAATCTTTCGAGGGCTACTCCATTTGTAGTGGAAATGAAAAAAATAAGTGTAGAAAATTTGAAGAGGACCTTCGACATGAAATGAATACCTATGTTTCTTCTGCTAAACATACCAAATATAGGAAATTGGTAAAGGCTATATTGCGAGTAGATTAAAACATTGATGAAGCCCATAAGTTTGAGTTAAAAAGATAAAAATGTGGCAGTCAGAGCTGATCAGTGGGAGGCTCCAACAACAAGATACCTAAAACATGTAGTGGTTATACCGAACAACCTAGCAGTTATTGACAAAGTTATGGGGTTAGTTCTAATCAAGGTTCCATTAAACCACCATTAGGTCAGCAGGGTGCTAGTATATGCAAGGGTAAACAGCCTCAATGTCAGAAATGTAGTAGATGTCATGACAGGGAATGTCATTAAGGTACATCACATTGCTACCATTATAGGCAAGTCAAACATATTAGAAGAAATTATCTTGAATTAGTTTCAGGTGGTAATATGGGGCAAAAATCAGTTTCTTAAGTGCAAAATGGTAGTCGACAATTATAGGAAAGTAGAGGGCCATAAGTGAAAGGGTCTACAGTTTCAAATCAAGCTAGTGAGGTTATAGCCGATGGTAACCAATTGAGAGGCCAATTAGGCAGACCCTGTACTCAAGTTAAAGTTTTCATTATGGCCCAATAAGATGTAGAGGCCACACAAGATGTTGTCACAAGTATTTTAACCATTGTTGGTTGTGATGCTAATGTTCTAATAGACTCTATATCTACCTTTTTTGTTTTTCCTAAGTCCTTCGCAATGAATGCAGATAAGTAGTTGAGATCTTTAGATTGTAGTATAAAGGTACCTACTCCTATAAGGAAATTCCTATTAGCAGAAAATGTGTACAGCGATAGTAAAGTTATGGTAGGTGAACAGAAACTGCATATTGACTTGATTCCATTAGATATTCATGACTTTGATGTCATCTTATATATGGATTGGCTTGTTATATATTATGCCACGGTAGATTGTTTTTAAAAGAAAATAAGATTTGGAAAAAATGAGAGTTCGATATTATTTTCTATGAAGAATGAAAGATTCTTCTTTCTTGTGTTATATCAAACATTACAACCAAACGATTGCTTAAGAAACATTGTTCAGCTTATTTGGCTTATGTGGTAAATTTAAATATATTGTTTCTGATACAAACTTACCACATAAATAACAATTTCATATATGCAAGTACGTAACAACAGAAATGAAATGTAAGATGGGATTGGCTCAAACAATGGTATGCTCTTCATACCCTGCATTAATGAAATTATAGGTTCAAATAATGCTTTGACATTAAACCTAAATTGTAATAGTTTATATATATATAAGTATAAGATCAAATAATCTTAATTATTTATAAATAATGGCGTAGGTATTCATCAACTGTGGTGTAGTCAATTTCAGGATAAAGTTAGAAGCTTCTACTTCTTCATTGCCTATTTCATAATTCCCAAGACATCCCTCATAAAATAGGTTATAATAATGTGTCAACCCAACTTGCTCTGCATAATCTTTACCTACATTTATGCAATAAAAAAGTTAGTAATTTTGCTCAGTTTCCCATTCTAAATTATTGGAATGTATTGATTCATAATACACAAGATCACACAAAACTTGGAATAAATGAACAGCCTTAAATTTATTTCAATTATGAGGTCTCACCTTTCATGGCAGCTAGAAACTCTTGGAAATGGAGGACTTGTTCAACTCTTTCCCAAGTAATTTCTCCCAAATCTCTACAAAGTCTTGTTGAGGGTCCGAGGGTCATTTATACCTTTGATGTGTACATGGCTATATCATCTTCGTCCACAAATATTGCTGTCAATTAATTTCACAAATTCCAGATATTAGAACATTGAAATTAATTAATTATAATTTTTAATGAAATTATACTAATGATAACTTTAAATGTAAAGTTATGTATCTAGAGATGTAACAATGATGAAGCTAGAGACAAATAATTAATTTGATTATGTTATATATAATCTAATTTATGTTAGTCTGTAATGTGTACAACTGTAACATCAGGTCAAGTTGACGGCAACCTCTATTAGGATAAGTAGTCATAAAGTAGTTATATTTTTCTCTAATTACTAGAGGGTTTAGATCATTTCTCTCATCGAAGTTACGAGTAATTTTTTATGTATATTGTTTTATTAATGACTAATTATTGAAAAACGAGACTGATTTGCAACCTCATTAACACAATCTTTTGCTTGATTCAATTTTTCCTTTTATTTTTAAATTAAAGCATTGCAGTAGCCAGCTAGTCGAGTACTCATGAAGTTCTTTTCAAATATCATTTTATACAATGATACAATAAAAAAAACTCGAATAAAATTTAAAATTGGTGAAAGCTTTTTTTTTCCCCTTTTTAAGGATTAAGATTACCGAAATCTATTAGGATACGAATACTGATGGCATGGCCCATATTGCATTTGCCCACATAGGGATGAGGTAGGGCAACCCACGCATAAATGTGGGGGAGCTTATTATTTTTGGCTTCTTCTGGTGTCGAATCATGCCAAAGGCATAAGGCAGTTAGTGCTTAAACCAACGGCGCTAGCTGCTATTGACGAATTGGTGAAAACCTTTTTTTTCTTTTTTGGTAGACTGAGACTAGTTCAAGAAACTATTGGGATCAGTTGGAATAAGAGCACTGGTGGTGCAGCTCAAGTTCTGCTCTTATAGGGGAAGGATCTATCCACAATTGTATATATGTATTATCATAAATAACATAGCTACTGTTTGTGTTTTTGGCGCAATTAAGAGAAAACCTGGCGGCACAAGATATAAGCAAATATTAAAGATCACAAAATTTATCATAAGCTAAATTAATCATAAATAATGAGGTCAATAATACAATAATTACAAATTACTTGAACTCATTGTGACTAGTAATCACTACGAGAACTGACAATCATTAATCAGTTAAATAATACAAGGGTTGTTAAAATAAATAACACAGGCATAATATAGTGATATTCTATCCTAATAACATTAAAAAAAAGGTAAATAAGTAAAAACACGGTGATTTTTGTTCAAATGGATTCTAGAACATGTAAGAGATATTGAATTTAGAGCAAGCACAATAGATTTGAATGAATATAACATCCCTTTCTAAAACAGCTAAAAAAAGTTAAAATTTCATTTTTTTTTTTCCTTTTTAATATATGAAAGTTTCATTGGATCATGTTAATAACTATTTGACCAAAATACTAAATGTTGTTAGCTAGACCTAAAAATGATATTTATACTCTAATAAATATTAAAAAAAAATATGGCTAATTAAAAGTGAAAATGAAGGAATTGAATTATCTAGGTACCTGAAGGGTTGCCATCTCCCAACAAGACAACATCATTCCTGGAAGGAAGAATTCGACCGTGTCGACAAAGACCTCCAAGGAAGTAACCAGCAAAGCAATTGGCAGATACATAAGTGAATGGAATTCCAGCTTCTCCAGTTGCTCTTCGCAGTTTCATTTTATGATCAAACGCTATTCTTCCCGGTTCCGTTGCATTCTCCATTTGTGCTGGATCTGTCCCGAATTCCGACGGCAAGAATCTCTTAAACCAACCATTATGGTGTATAATCAATTATACATATACGTGAGGATTACTTATATAGATTTATATGATTAACCAAATCAATCACGTTCGTAATATTAAACAATATGTAACTTACCGTTCTACCTTAATGTTTCCAGCCTCTTTGATTGCATCAACAAGCTTAAGTTGAAGGGGAATTTGATGGCTCCTAAAATGAACACCGGAAATCGCACAAATAATTAAAAACGTCAACTAATTTAATAGCATTCACAAGACTCTGATAATCATTAAAAGAAGCCGATACGAGATGAGCTCCTTGCGCTTTAAAGGACAAGAGCATTCGATATCAACACCGGTCTCCGGCCGATGGAGTACATAAGTTTGATGACCTAATTCTAAACTTGCTGTCGACGTTGGAATTCAGTCGACGAGTAATCAATGCCCAATATCTGCAATCAATGTGAGAAAGCACAAATACCAAGAAGAGACAAAGACAGAAACAGATGATCAAACGAGAAACACGAAACTTTTACGTGGTTTGGCAATAATTGGCCTACGTCCACGACTGTCTATCTCTTAAATTCTGCAGAGTGACAGTGTATTATTGATTATTGTATATCATGTTACAGTGATCTTAATCCCTATTTATAGAGAAAGAGGCGTTACAATTCTGGTTGTAGCAAATCAGGAAGAGAATCCTGAATTAATTACATTCCCTAAACAATTGGGAAAAATAAGGAAAAGAATTATAAATTAATTATGCTTCCTAATATATTTAGATAATATCAGGAAATTACTATAATTATCTCAAGATGATGTTGATCTGAATTTGAATTTGAATTGATCTCCATATCTGATGAGGGAATCATGGTTTGATTGAGTAACTGTCGTATTTGGAGAGAGAATCATGGTTGAACTTGGTAACTGCCTGTTCTGGAAGATACTGTGCTTATTACGCACCTGAACGAGCTGACGTGTCATGGTGGTCTCGAGCTCGAGCTCGCTGAGAGACGAGCTGCGCAAGCGACGAGCTGCGACCTGACTGTGTTTATAGGTCTGTTGATGCCAACTGGAAGATCCTTTAAGCAAACTGAAGAACTTGCTGGGCTTCAAAGTCAATACTGAGCCTCATCTGATGGGCTTTGACTGGGTTAACCATTTTGGGCCTTCTTATCAGGTCTTGGATGGGCCTAAATTGGACTTTTACCAGCCCAATTAATGAATCCGAAAAATACATATAACACTTGCCTTCACTGGCCTCTTTCCTAGGTCACCTGTCCCCCTACTACCAGCACTTTGCTTTTCTCCATCTCCTCTTTCTCCGCTCTCTCTTCAATAGTTAAAATATTATACACACATAAGCTGTGTCTCTGCTTCTTAATTTATACTGCCTGCAATGCTTATTTGATTGTTGCCACATATGTTCAATTTTTCATATATTTATTTATTTTTAGCCATCATCAGATATGAAACTGATTCAGTCCGCCGGGACATGATTAAATAAATAAATGCACCAAGCCATATTGGGTTAGTGGTGTTCATTTTTCATATTTAAAATCCAAAAACCTACCATATCAAGTTGTGGTGGTATCCATTAACATATAATACTCTTCTATTATTCTTATGATCTTAATGTGAGATTTATTCACATCTTCTTTAATTTTATATGGCGGTTTTCAAATATGGTTATTTTCCATTTTTTAATGTGTTTTTAATTATTATTAGACTGATTTTGATTTACTAAATTCTTGGGTGTAGTTTAGCAGGACGCCTGAGTTGCTTAACTTCAAAATTAAGCTTTGTCTTTTTGGGTTCTCTTTTGACAACTTAAGGTCCTTCGTACAAACGGCCAGCCTGACAGTCTCCATGGCGCATGGCCTATATCCATTTGCCATCCACCACCATAACCAGTTTCGCTGTGTTCACAGCTTCATTAATTAATATCACTGAGGATAAAAAGAAATCAAAACATGCTTATAATTTCACTGAATTGCATACATTGAATCGCTTTAAGATCTCTTACATACAGTAGACTGTAGCAGTTCTTGTAACATATAATAATCATACAATGAAACAAAGCACCAAGAAAATGATGCGTGATATGATCATACGAATGACCCTACAACTTTTCTCTTTGCAGTGATGAGATGATTCAAGTAGATGCAAGCATTTGACTCATAATAAGATTAACCAGTAAATAAAATTAAACAGTGATAATATTAATTATCCAAAATTTTAGTAAATAATTTATATTTATATTCTTTCAATATATTAACATATTATATTTTATATTTTAGCACACTACCATTTAATAAAAGTAGTTGAACATTTTTCTTATCTTTAAAAAGTTAAATATTCAAATTTCACTCTTGTTTTAAAACATAAAACGAGATAGTTTTATTTAAATTTAATTTTCCTATCCATCATAAAAAATGTTTTTTTTATATATTTTAAAAAAGTGAATATAATTTCATTTTGTTTATTCTCATTCAATTTTAATATGTACACTAAGCAAATGTAGTCACGCTTTCGATAAATTATGAAGGAATCACAACCCAAACACAAGACTGTCATTTGTGATTGTTGTGACGGTAAAATCAGGACAGTTGAATGGTTCAATTATTTTTTTTTGTTTTTCGAAATAGTTGAATGGTTCAATTTTATTACACTGTGTTGGATCACTAACTTCCCAATGGAAGGGACATTTGGGATTTACCTGTGAGATTTGACGAATGACAGCATCCATCAAACAAATACAACACAGTAAACACAATAACGCATCGATCAGGAGGTTCAAGTCACTAGTACACACCACCTACAAAGTGATCTCAGTCTTTTCAATAGAATGATTTATCCCGATTGCTGGTATAAGATGAAGATTTCTTTTCTCAGCAACTTTTTCCTCGCCATGACGTCGAATATATATATAATATTTTATAATTAAATATAATTAATTTTAATAGGTAAAAATCAACTAATTAAATTTATTCATTAAATTTAAATTAAATATGAGAAAAAAATTATTTTAAAAAGAGAATATAATAAATGAATTTAATTAGTTGATTATTACTTTTTAAAATCAAGTATACTTAATTATAAAAATTATATATATCATCAAAAATATTGCTAGATATTACAAATAGATATTATATAGTGTTTAGTGCAATTGAGATTGAATAAGATTAGATTTAATTAAATATAATATTTGCATATATTAATTTTTGAATAAATTATAATAAATTAAACTTTAAATATATTTAATATAAAAATAAATAAAAATAAAAATTTACTTTTAATAAATTTTAAATTTATAAACTTCATAAAATTATTTTAAATAAATTCATAATTATAAAATATTTTTAATTATATTTTATTAGAATGAACTATTGTATTTTAATAAATAAAATACAAATAAAAAGAATAACAATTGGATGGGATATTGAAAACCCATACAGCCACATAGGCCTGCAAATCCCGTCACAAATCTCGTCATTTTGGTATTTGACGATGCCCTACACGTGAGTTTGGGAGGGTAGGTTCTCCCTCATCTCTTTTGTCCAAATGTGGATAATAGGTCGGTAGGGAAATTTTTTTTTTTTTTTTTTCTATCATACAAATTACTCACATTTCAAACACGCCTTAAAAGACACAAGCAACTGACAAAAGAATTTCCATTATTTTCCATATAAGACAGGCATGAATGACCCAACTTTCCCTTTCGTAGCAATGGGACGACTTCAAGTCTACCGTTAAAATTTACTCACAACGATGCTGACAAATTGGCATACACTACAAAAAAAAAACATGGTGTATGCTCACAATGATATGGATTGGGACCACTTTTGGAAAATTTTCATTTTAATCTTTAATGTTTAGAAAAATATTATTTATTTATATGTTTTTAATACTCATCATTCCTAACGTTTCATAAATATATGAATTTAGCCTTTCTATTAGTTGACTATCAGACAAACTTGATTATTTGAATGGTATTTTAGTCTTTTTATTTCACTAACCATTTAAATTTAATAAATAAAAAACTGTATATCTCCATCATCCATCAAAATTGTGATGGGTTGTGGAGATTTAATGAGTTTAATCAAAATAAAATTAAAAATAAAAAAACTAATAAAAATGTATATAATTATTAAAAAAAATAAAATCCCAAATTCTCAGCAACCAACACTTCTCTCTCTTCCCTTCTTTTCTCCCCCACCCCTTTCTCTTCTTTCATTATGTTCATCATGTTCACTAGATCGATTGAACGAGATTTATGGTTCTGAGTTTCAAATTTATGAATAGTTCTAGGTTCGATTGAGCCTACGTTCTGGGTTAAATTGAAGCTAGTTAAGATTTGTGCTTCTGTGTTTAATCGAATCAAAAACATCATGTTTTGTGTCCGATCGAACCCAGAACTATTTTGGTTCTTGGTTCAATCAAGAACCAAGAATCAAATTGGTGTGGGTGGCGATTCTTCTCTTTCACTATTAGTTGTGGTTGTCGATTCTTCTCCTTTTTCTCTGTCTCTCTATAGACATGATGTTGTGATTAATAAGGGTCGCTCGGGTTTGATTGGTTGGTGGTCGAAGGAGACGGTAAAAGGTTTGGCTGATTGGTTAGTGGTCAAAAGGGACAGTAAAGGGTTTGATAAAGGAAAGATTTTGGGAAGGAGTTAATGAGAGAAAGTAGGGGTAGGGTTCTAGCAAAGAAATGGATAGAGGTTCAATGGCATTAATGATGTGCTGGATTGTGAGAGAGAAAGGGATGTACTACGATATTTGGGTTCAAACCTAGGTCATCCTCGACCTGGATTGAACCCAGATCGACATATCTTACTAATAAGTATGGCAACCAAACCGCATTGCTGGTGTCATTAATAAAACGACAACTCAAAGACTACACCCAAATGTAAAAGCCTTCAACCTTCAAACTAAGTGAAAATCCTTCAAACACACCTTTTTCTTCTTCTTTTTCATGCCAGTGAAATTACTTTATATAACTTTTTTAATCTATAAATGACGATGTGGCAATTCATGATTGATATAAAATTATTTATTATTTTTTAATTTGTAAATATTTTAATTTTTTGTTTTGTTTTGTTTTGTTTTGTTTTAATTAAAATAAAAATAAAATGATGAAGGGTATTTTGGTCTTTGTATGTTTTTGTCACAATTGAATGTCAAGTTTTTGGTCAGCAAGACTAAATTGATAAATTTCTAAAACATTAGGAATGATTAGTATTGAAAACCTATAAGTGAGTAAAAAAATAATGTTTTCCTAGATGTTAGAGACTAAAATGAAATTTTCCCACCACAACGAACAATGCCCATTATCATTTACAATGCTCGTTGTTATTTATACTTTTTACAACAAGTGTTGCCTATTGTTGTTTATGCTTTTTACGGCAAGCAATGGCCGTATTAAAAAACTGTTTTTAAATTTAAAAATATATATTATTATATTGAAAGGGAAATAATATTAGACCATACATTGTAAATGTAAAATATATTGACATAAGTTGATTTTAATCCATTTATATATATATAAAATATCTTAAAGTCATCATACATTAAAATGCATCACGACATAATTGATCATGCTAAAATACGGCGTGATTTCATGTCTTTAATCCTAGCTTTTGTCATGAATACTTAAGTGAATTACAGTTATTATATGATGTTTTCGTAATGTTTTGTGTAAGTGAGTCATAGAAGGTTATGATAAGTAAACTAAAGTGTTTTAAGATAAATTCAAGATATATAATATGGCTAATAATCTTGCTAGTTTAAGTTTTAAAACAAACCATAGTTGAAATGATAGAATTTTGCTTTTAGGCTAAAAGATGTGTTGTCATGTATAAGCTCATACAAAAGTGAACAGTTTCAATTATATGAGCCATAACCTATCAAATCAAATCTCCAAATATCTAGTTTCCATAGTCGTTGTTCGTTCGTGAATCAGATGTTTCCAAAGAAAGTTACAATAATTTAGTGTCTGAAAGTCAGATTGTTGCGACTTGCAATCGCTAGTTACGAGTTGCGATTGCAAGTGACAACCCTTGACTAGTGTCGATCGTGACTTTGGGTCATAAGATACGAGTGGTAATCGCGGGTGGCAATCTGTAACAGGAAAGAGTCTGAATTCAGTGAGGAAACCTGATTACACGCCAACTCTTAACCTTACTTCGAGCTTGTAAATACAACTTTTCAAGGACGAAATGGGGAGCTTTTTACACCTAAAAATACAGGGAAAAAAAAAGAAAGAAAGAAAGAAAGGGCTTGGGAGGCTTTGAACATGAGTTTAAGGTGGAGTTTTGGATGCAATTTGCTAAAATTTTTTGTAGAAACTTTAGCAGCCCCTTGAAACCATTTATTGGCAACTTGTGACCCGATTTTGGTGGTCTTTCGAGAGAGCTCGAATATGGATCAAGTGTAGTAGCCTTTGGAGTTCAAAATCGTAGCCATTTGAGAGATTTTTATGTATACAATAAGTAAGGCAATCTTTTAAGAGATTCTACAACAACAATAATTCATCAATAACTTGTTTTGTCAACCAAAAATCATCGATATCATTATCAAATGAGCGGTTTCAACCTTGTGACTAGAATCACACCTTTAAATGAGATTTTCTTTACTTTTTGTTTTATACGTTTGAGTGATATTATTTGGTTTTTGGTTGATTGGTTTGTATTGCATTATGTTGATGACTTAGATTTGTTGTCTAGGGTTACAATGAAGCCTTAAAACCCATGAAACTCAGCATATGGATACTATTTCATTTTCATTTTTGTTATTGTGTTATGTTTTATTTTTTACTGTGTTCTTGAATAATCATTAGTTTAAGAGATTTGATAACCTTGGGTACGCTTGGGAAATGTATTCTTGTGTTTAGACCTAGAATAGCATAAATCATATAGAATAGGAATATACATGTATAGTTTGTGTAACTGTGTGTAGGCAATTAGATCGTAATGAACTTTGATTAACCAATCGGCATAGGAATATAGTCGGTTGTTCAATCTTGGTATGTTTACTTGATCAATCAGAAGAGGCTTGCAAATATAATAAAATTACTTGATTAAACTTATGATGAGAATAAATAATTAACGATAGAAATATATATTGAGTGGATTAGTAGTGTGAAATTGTAGCTCTAGACCATTATTTATGTAGGTTGATTTTAGTTTAATTAGTTGTATTCATTATTTTATTATTTATTATAGTTTTATAAATCCATAGTTTCGATAGTTTGGATAAGGTTAGTTCAAATCAATTTTTTTCTTAACATAATTTGGACAATTTTGTGGCAATGATATTCTACTTATTATTGTATTACCTAAAGACAATATTCCAAAACTCGCTACTCGTGACTCAACTAGCAAGACAGCGATCAGTGAATACTCGACTACTCGGAGAGTACTTGATTTGACCGTCGATCAATAATCAAACCATTGACCCACGGTCAAACCTATAAAAAATAAAATTTAAAAATTTTCTATACGTTTAAAATATAATCATATGACCATAAAAAACCATCAAATCTATCTCATGTAATATCCAAAACCATTTTAGCGCAATCACATAATTACAATATACTAGATATCTTGAAAATTTTGGCAGTATAACCACTATTTTTTCAACAATTCCACATGTAATACATAAAAATAACAACACTTCAAAAAATTATTATATCATAACTACTTAAGAGTTAAGACCTTTCATCCTTCTTTCATTCTCAAACACACGTATAAAACCAACATTATATATAATACATAAATAATAACATAGCAAGAAGTCAAGAACAAAATAGCAACGAAAAGGAAAAGTCATAAAAGTATATTAAGGACTTAAGGCCTTAAAAATCTTAAGGACGAGAAGGAAGATGCAACCAATCTTCTTCATCTTTATAAATGTCTTCCATAACTTGTTCATTATTAGACTCAAACTCTACATCAATATTCTTCGCCCCCCTCTCATTCTCCTCCTCTTCATAATTAAAATCATCTTCATCAAGTTACCTCGGTCACTTCAAACCGGCCCCTACTTTATCATCATCATCACTACCCGGAACAAGTCATTCTTGTGCATCAATAGTATCAACATTAGCTACTAGTAGCATATCAACATTCTTCTTAGTCTGTTTGTTCATTTTGCTTGATAATTGTGAACTGAAATTAGCAAATAATAGCTTGTTCAATCGATCTATATTTAGTCTATTCTTTTTCTTTGTATGTATATACATGAGATTTAAAAATTAAAATTGAATAAATCAGTAAATAATTAAAATTTAAAACATTAAAAATAAGTTATAGATGTTGCATATTTCCACTTACCCATTCAAAATTGCTCCAATTTCTTTCACGTACAGATGAACTAGTTGTCAATAAAAGAATCCTTTTTGCCATTTTATGTATGTTAGGTGTGTGGCCTCCAAACATGCTCCACCAAGTAACTACACCATAAAATATAATCAAATATAGAACTAGTTCTTAGAAGATATATTTTCATAAATACAATGCCAAAAGTTTAATCTATAATAGTAATTGGTAAACAAGTTAAACAACTAAAAGCAATTTATATGAATTAGAATGTTTAATTTTTTACTCAAATCCTTAAAATTACTGTCTCCCAATTTATATGAATTAGAATATTTAATTTATGTTTGATTTATATTTGATTATTGCAGGTTAGAAATCACTTTCCTTTCTTCCAAGGAGTGTTCTGATGTGACACACACTACGGAACACATTTTCAAGTATGTGAATACATGCATTGAACAAGTCGGACTTACAAATTTTGTTCAAGTAGTAATCGACAATGCTAGCAATAATATGGCCCCTGCTAAGATTTTGGAGGAGAAGATGCCAAATATATTTTGGACCTCATATGTTGCTCACACCATTAACCTCATGCTTGAAAGTATTGATAAGTTTTTGAGGTTCAGCAAGTATATTGAGCAAGCAAAGGAGTTGATAATCTTCATTTATGCTCATCACAAGACTTTGGTAATGATAAGGTCTTTTACAATATATATATATATATATATATATAGTGAGATTGGAAAAAACTACATTTACATTTGTTTTCCTTATTTTGCAAAGCTTGATGGATAAAAAAAATGTTTTGAAGACAATGTTTGGTAATAAGGAATGAGAGAAGTGTTAATATTGAAAAAGTAAAAAAGGGAAATTACCCAATGAAACTATTATGAGTTTGGGGTTTTGGAATGGTGTAACATATTGTTTAAAGATTTTTACACCTTTGATTAAAGTATTGAGACTGGTGGATGGGGATCGAAAGCCATCAATGTCTTGGTTATATGAAGAACTAAGAATGGCTAAACAAGATAGTAAAGAGGTCTTGAACAACGTTGAAAATTATTATCGACCAATTATTGAAAAAATTGATGAAAAAAATAAAAGATAGGCTAGATTCTCCATTGCATATAGCGACATTTCTATTAAACCCCTATTACCATTATAAGAATTCAAGTATTTCCGATGAAATTAAATTGTCGAATGCCTTTATAGAGTGTTTGGAGATTTTTCATCATTGTGATATAGCCTCTCAAGATATAATTATCATGACTAAATGACCACTGTATCAGATAAAGGAGGGTTCTTTTGGGAGACCGTTGACCATTTAGTCATGACAACTATATCTTGAGAGGCTATATCACCATGATGAAAAATCTCCAAGCACTCTATAAAGGCATTCGGCAACTCAATTTCATCAAAAATACTTGAATCCATGTAGTGGTAATAGAGGTTTAATAGAATGTCGCTATATGCAATGGATAATCTAGCCGATCTTTCATTTTTTTCATCAATTTTTTCAATAATTGATCGATAATAATTTTCAACGTTGTTCAAGACCTCTTTACTATCTTGTTTAGCCATTCTTAGTTCTTCATATAACCAAGGCATTGTTAGCTTTCGATCCCCATCCACCAGTCTCAACACTTTAATCAAAGGTGTAAAAATCTTTAAACAACATATTACACCATTCCAAAACCCCAAACTCATAACAGTTTCGTTGGGTAATTTCCCTTTTTTACTTTTTCAATATTAACACTTCTCTCATTCCTTATTACCAAACATCGTCTTCAAAGCATTTTTTTTTTTTTTATCCATCAAGCTTTGCAAAATAAGAAAAACAAATGTAAATGTAGTTTTTTCCCAATCTCACTATATCTTTTTTTTTTTTTTTGTAAAAGACTTCATCATTGTCAAAGTCTTGTGATGAGCATAAATGAAGATTATCAACTCCTTTGCTTGCTCAATATACTTGTTGAACCTTAAAAACTTGTCAATACTTTCAAGTAAGAGGTTGATAATGTGAGCAACATATGAGGTCCAAAATATATTTGGCCTCTTCTCCTCCAAAATCTTAGCAGCGGCTATATTATTATTGGGTTGGGTTCCTTCTTATGTTGAGGCCTAACAAGTCCCATAAATAAAGAACTCTAGTATATAAACCTAATGTTATTAGGGTTTTAAGTGAAGAGAGAAAAATAGAAAATAGAAGAAAAAAAAAAAAAGAGGCAGCAAGAGTGGCTGCAGAGAGTTTGTAGGCAGCAAAGAATTGTTTGTGAAGAGAGAAAATCGAGTGGGAAGAAAGAAGAGAAGAAGAAAGTGTAGATTTTCTGCTAAGAAAATCATCCCGTGCAGTCTCGGAATTACTGTGATATCTTTTTCTTCAACCGTTGGATCGTGCTGAAATTTGGACAACACGTTAACCTCTTCCGGACCTTGATTCTAACAGTGGAGATCATAAACAAAGGTGGCAGCCGTGAGTTATAGAGGTCGAATTAGTGCTGTCAGGAAATCGGTATCTGTTTGCGTAGTTTTTTTGGAAGAGTGATATCTTTTTCGTTCACCGTTGGATCGACCTCAAATTTGGACAGTATACTCAGCACTCGTGGTACTAAATATGGACGGTGAAGATCGGAATTTCAATTTCCGACAGAGAGCAGCATAGTTCAGAACAGACCCGCTGAGTTTGTTCTTTCTCTTCACTTGTAATTTAAACCTTAATTTTGTGTTATTAGGGAATCTAGGTAATTGCTGCTTGATTTTGTTGCTAGTTAATGTTGGAACAGATTGTGTACTCTCAAAATTGATTATTAGTGGAGATTTTGGGTGGACTACAGTCCCGTGGTTTTTACTCCTCACATTGGGGAGATTTTCCACGTAAAAATTAGTTTGTGTTATTTGTACATGTGATGGTGATTGTATATGTTCTCTACTTAGTGGTTTTCCTATAGAATTCATCTAGAGGAGAAAAAGTTCCACTGTGTGATTTGTTTGTGTTTGTGTGATTTTTCTCCCAACAATTATTGCTAGCATTGTCGATTACTACTTGAACAAAATTTGTAAGTCCGACTTGTTAAATGCATGTATCCACATACTCGAAAATGTGTTCCGTAGTGTGTCACATCAGAACACTCATTGGAAGAAATGAAAGTGATTTCTAACCTGCAATAATCAAATATCAATCAAACATAAATTAAATAATATAATTGTGCATCTAATATTATATAGTAAATAAATTATATGAAATTCATACCTGTGATTCATACACAAATTCATTATGCTCCTCCTTTTCCTATCCATCAAGCATCCATCATAATTGAGCATCCATTTTTAGCTCTCTCCTCTTCTTACTTTTTTAACAACAACTTGGTTTCTTCCACTTATTTAACAAATATCACTCTCCAATTTCATAATCATTTGGAAGCATATAACGTAGCCCAAACTGACCAATTGTTTCACAAGCACGCATGAAATCATCATTCACAACAACATATCATGAAACAACTCTATTAAATGTCCAAGTTATCACTCAATTATACACATGATCGAGTTTCTTTTTAAAAAGTGCTTCATTGATATTTTGTTGTCGTATTGACTTCCCTGAATTTAGTAATAACTCTAGATTAATGGGTCTTATAAACTTATCTATTGGGTTAAAATGATGAGGCTCTTTCCTTACCTCTCCTACCTCTACTTCTTCCATCTCCTCTGGTTGGTTGATATTTACTTTCCCTCTCTTTAATTTCTCCTCAATCATCTTATTTCTCTTTTTATTTTTTGACTATACAAGTGCATTCCTACATCTATTTGTATCATTTGGTTTTGCCTTTGTACATTTAGCCACATTTTTAGATATATGAGCCACATGTTATTTCAATCTATATATCCCTCCAGACATAATCTTCCCACATAATATACACTGCACTTTTTTCATAATGTTTAGATCAACCAACTTCCCATAATCTCATCCAATATCACTTGAATTCCATTTAAGAGATAGGGTAATAGAAGCTTTCGAAGATTCATTATCCATAATTTATGAACATAAAACAACTTAATCATCAAACAAATGTTTAAGCATGGAAACATTTACACAACAACTATTAATTATGAAACAAATTTATCTGAAAATATTATACTAGCACCTAAACAAAAGTACAAAACCCTAAACAAATATAGCTAAAGAGTATATTTTTTCATCAATGTAACAAAAGTGTAAAATCTATTATAACCTTATGTAAACCAACTGTTGAATAAACATATCAGTATGTCCAACATCCATTACTAAGCAAATAATATATAACACAACATCATAAGATGAATTGAAACACATAACATAAGAATTTAAATATCACGTTCCCATCAATATAACAAAAGCACAAAATCCTAAACAAATATTGCTTGTATAATCTATCAATCATCAATTCATCATCCGCCCTAAACAAATATATGTGAAAAATTAAAAAGAGTGGTGAAAGCGAAAAAAAATGAAAAAAAAAAAAAAAAAAAAAAAACTCACGATGATCTTAAACAGAGACAATGACAAAGACAGCGACTGCGACAAACGGAGCAATGAATCAAGCCGAAAAAACGGCAGCAACAGCTTACCACTAGTAGAAGCAGAACAAAGTGAAGAAGACTGAAGAGAAGAAATGATGACTTAAGGCTACTCTGATATGTTTTATATGTGACACCAAACAGATGACAAAAAACTTTTTTTTAAAAAAAAAAGGCCAAGTCGGCTGAGTCATCCTGAGTTGGGTCGCGTCAGCCCTAGTTAGGCTTAGTCAATCCGAGTTAAGCTTGAATTGGGTCAATTTTGTACTAAGACTGAGTTGAACCCCCCATTTGGGGTTCTCGAATCAGTAACCGGTCGAGTGACGATTTTTTAACGAGAAATTGGCCAACTCAACCGAGTTTTTTAAATAATGCTTAATAATTGTGTATACTTACACATATTTCTAGTATGTGTTTAATACGCTAGAAATTAGCCCATCAATAATTAGTACACAAAATCATATAATATAATGTATTTTGTTAGCCAAGCAGTAAAAGAGTCTAATGCATCATCTAATATTCATGATTGGGTTGTAGCTAAAAACAAGGGAACCATGTTCACTATTATTTTCTTGAGACGAACCCACTAACAATTTAGACCAAGGGTCATGTGATGAACTTATGCGTATAGATCTGTGTAGTCAACTTCAACTTCGCTATCATTTCTCCATTTCCCAACCAATGCATTAACTAGCACTTTTTTCTACTTTTAATTGAAACATCGACTTGATTCGTTTAAGCCTGAGTTAATGACTACATATTTACAAAAAAAATCAATGTTTCTAAATTTAGCAAAGTAGGCCAAGTTCTCGGTGAGTACTTCCTGATCAAGACCCTATCAATCCAAGAATGGCGATTCTACTTGGGCTAGGCGAGTACTTAGTCGAGTTGGCCGAGTTAGCCAAGTATTAGGACCAACTCGGCCTACTTGTCAGAAATGGCAAAAATTGTTTTTTCATTAACCACTAGTTCATCTGAATACGAAAAAAAAAAATTGAAGCATTTTAGGGGTAAGTGTAATATTTATAACTCATATATAATATTTTAATTTTAATTATTTATTGATTTATTTAATTTTAATTTTTAAATCTTATGTAGATACATACAAAGAAAAAGAATAGACTACTTTCCAATTGATTAAATAATTTAGTCTTTGTCAAGTTCAATTCAAAATTAATAAGCAAAAATAAAATGCAGACTAAAAGAATGTTGACGTGTTATTAGCAACTGAGGCTGATGCTACTAATGCATAAGGATGACTCATTCCGAATGGTGTTGATGATGATGAAGTAAAGTCCAATTTGCAGCAAATGAGACAACTTAGTAGAGATAATTTTAATTCTGAAGAGGAAAGAGGGAAGAGGGGTTGGAAAACATTAATTTAGAGTTTAAGTCTGATCATGAACAAGTTATGAAAGACTTTTACGGAGATAAAGAGTGGTTACAACCTAGCTCCTTAAATGTTCAGGGCCTAACTTACTTTTTTGATTGCTATTTGTTACTTGGTATTATTATTTACATGTTATCTATAATTTTGGTTGTGTTTGAGACTGAAAGAAGGATCAGAGATCTTAAGTAGTTAAGATGTGATAGATTTTTGACGTGTTGTTATTTTTGTGTATTATAAGGTGAAATTGTTAAAAAAAATAGTAGTTATATTACCGAAATTTTTAAGACAACTAGCATATTATAATTATGTGATTATGCTAAAGTAGCTTTTGAGATTGTATGAGATATATTTGATAATGCTTTTTGGTCACATGATTGTATTTTGATTCTATAGAAAAAATTTTAAGTTTATTTTTTTTTTTACTAGTTTGATCAAGTTTGATAATCGGTCAATGGTTTAATCATTAATTAATTATCAAACCGAGTACTTATCAAGTAACCGAGAACTCGCTGCCTCACTGAAGTAGCAAATAGCAAGTTCTGAAACATTGGTCCCAACCGCTAATAGTCTTGCACAACTTACAAAATTGAATATATCCAAATGCAAATAATAGAAAAAATCATAGCACATGAGGGAGATGATGTGGAAAATAAAATCATTTTCAAAAAATTGGGATATTTGGAACTCATGTGTCATGTGTTTACCAAGGCTAACAAGCTTTACTCAGGGAATTTATGGAGTTTCCATCGTTGCAACAAGTAATCGTGAGGGAATGCTCAAATATGATGACGTTTTCTCGAGGAGTTGTCACACGAAGTCTGTCCACAGTAATATAGCAAAAGCTACTGCTATGTTAAGAGGGATCCAAGCTATGGTTCGTCATCATTTTCTTCCGTTGGTTGTAGAGACGGATGCTTCAACTGTTGTGCGTAGCGGAAATTAAATAAATACACAACTACTAATGCTAGCTATTAAATATAAATAACAGATACTAATAAAGCATAAAAATAAATAAATACAAAGTGAATAAAGAAAGAACACACCAGAATTTATGTGGTTCGGTATAAAAACCTACGTCTACGGGCGCTGCTGAAAACTTTCACTACCTCTAAAGAAAGATATTACAAAATTTGGGCAAGATCCCAAAACCCGAAAACAAATTGGGAGAAAACAAGAATAATACAAATATATGGATCTTTTTAATTCTTGTTTTTCAATACAAAAATAATTAGCTAAAGAGCCTATTTATATCCCACTAAAACTTCCACCACATTATATTCTTCAGATGTGAGATGTTAATAAATAATTATTCATCAGATGTGGGATGCTAATTAAGCCAAAATCAACAAATCTCCACCTTGGCGTATTAGCTTTCAGCAATGCCTTCAAATATGTCTTTTTAGACTTTCAAAATATTGATCAAGTCCAAACAATGGTTGAACTTGATTACCGTCACCACTTTGGTCATCATATCTACAGGATTATTAGCAGTCTCAATTTTCTGTAAGAGAATCGTCCCTTCACTCAGAATTTCCCGCACAAAGTGATATCGAACATCAATATGCTTGGTGCGAACATAGAATACTGGATTCTTTGCTAAATGAATGGCACTTTGACTATCCGAGTGAATAGTAATATTCTTCTGTCTCATTCCCAACTCTACAAGTAATCCTTGTAACCAAATTGCTTCCTTCACAGCCTCTGTCATTGCCATATACTCTGCTTCTATCGTAGACAAAGCAACTGTTGACTATAAAGTAGACTTCCAACTTACTGGAGCTCTTGCTAGAGTGAATACATATTCAGTAGTTGACCGTCGTTTATCTAAATCACCAGCATAATCTGAATCAACATATCTGATTGCAAACTGACCAAATGAATTTTCCTTCTGAAATACCAAACCAAAATCTACGGTTTTTAACAAGTACCGTATAATCCATTTCACAGCTTACCAATGTCCTTTACCAGGATCATGCATATACCTGCTCATAACTCCAACTGCTTGTGAAATGTCAGGTCTTGTACACACCATGGCATACATCAGGCTACCAACTACATTGGAATACGGAACACGAGACATGTACTCTCGTTCTTCATCAGTACTTGGAGATAATGATGCACTTAACTTGAAATAAGGAGCAAGTGGCATACTTACAGGTTTTGACTGTTCAGATATGCCAAAACTCTGTAATATCTTCATCAGATATTGCTTTTGAGTCAAACAAACCTTACCTTTTCCTCTATCTCTACTAATCTTCATACCAAGAATCTTCTTAGCTTCACCCAAATCCTTCATTTCAAACTTTGAATTCAACTGAGTTTTCAGCTTCTTAATCTCCACTTTGTTCTTAGAAGCGATCAGCATATCATCAACATATAAGAGCAAGTAAATGAAAGAACCATCTTGTAGCTTTCGAAAATATACGCAATTATCAAATTTGCTTTTGGTGTACTTTTGTCCTACCATAAATTGATCAAATTGCTTGTACCATTGTCTAGGAGACTGTTTCAAACCATAAAGCGATTTCTTCAATTTGCAAACTCAATTTTCTTTACCAGCAACCTTGAATCCATCTGGCTGAGTTATATAGATTTCCTCTTTCAAATTACCATGTAAAAATACAGTTTTTACATCCATTTGAACTAGTTCCAAATCTAACTGAGCTACCAAGGCCAATAGAATTCTAATGGAAGAGTGTTTCACAACTGGAGAAAATACCTCATTATAGTCAATCTCTTCCTTCTGAGCGTAGCCTTTTGCCACCAACCTTGCCTTGTAACGGATATCTTCTTTGTCAGGAAATCCCTCTTTTTTAGTAAACACCGATTTGCACCCAATTGTCTTCTTATTCTTCGATAATTTAGCTAGCTCCCAAGTTTCATTCTTTCGAAGAGATTGCATTTCTTCATCCATAGCTTTCTTCCACTTATCAGCTTCAGAACATTTGACTGCTTTTTTATAAATGGAAGGGACATCATCATCTACAATTGGAAGCGCATAGGCCACCATATCAGCAAAACGAGTAGGTCTGCGAATCTCACGTCTTGGCCTATTTATTGCAATTGTTTCTTGTTGCTATGAAGGTTCTTGGGTAGGAACCTCTTCTTCTACTTCTTCTTCAAAAACATCATCTGTCATAGGAGTGTCACCATCTGTATCAACAATTTTAACTGGATTGATTGTTGATTCAAACTCCACCTGTTTCCCAGTAGACTCCACCTGTTGCGGAATACCCTCAGCATTCTCCTCTGTTTTGTTCCTTAACATAGGAGATTCATCAAAAGTAACATCCCTACTAAATATTATCTTCTTCGAATTTGGATACAAAAGCCTATATCCTTTCACCCCTGATGAAATCCCCACGAAAATAGTTTTCTTGGTTCTCGGATCCAACTTAGATTCTTTTACATGATAATAAACAGAACAACCAAAGACATGTAAAGAATCATAATCAGTAACAGGTTTTCCAGACCATACCTCTAACGGAATTCTACCACCAATCGTTGTTGATGGTAAACGATTAATGAGATGACATGCATAAGTCACTGCCTCAGCCCAAAATTCCTTGCCCAACCCAGCATTGGACAACATACACCGAACTTTCTCCAGCAATGTTCGATTCATGCGTTCTGCCACCCCATTCTGTTGTGGTGTGTGTCTAACTGTAAAATGACGTACAATACCTGCATCTTGACAGACTTCTCTAAAAGATTTACTACAACATTCACCTTCATTATCTATTCTGAGGTGCTTAGTCTTTCTCCCAGTCTGAGTCTCAACCATCTTTTTCCAATTAAGGAAAATCCTAAGTACATCATCCTTTTTCTTCATCGTGTGTACCCAAACTCTTCTAGAAAAATCATCAACAAATGTAACAAAATAATGTTTACCACCCAAAGAGGCTATCCTAGTAGGTCCCCACACATCAGAGTGAACATAATCCAAAATACTTTTAGTATCATGAATTGCAGTTGCAAATTTTACTCTCGTCTGCTTTCCCAGAACACAATGTTCACAAAAGTCTAATTTATAGGTAGTCACTCATTTCAACAAGCCTTGATTCACCAAACTGCTTAAGGCTTTCTCACCCGCATGTCCCAAGCGCATATGTCATAGCCTGATCAAATCTAAATCAACATTCTTCTCTGAAACTGCTGCTGCTGATCCAGTAACTGTACCACCGTTGTAGTAGTACAAGTTGTTCTTCCTTATACCTTTCATTATTACCAATGCACCAGACACAACATTCAGAACACCATCTCGAATAATTACCCTGTAGCCTTTGGATTCTAAAGCTCCCAATGAGATGAGATTCTTCTTTAACTCTGGTACATACCGAACTTCTGTCAAAACTCTGGTTGATCCATCTTGATTCTTTAACCGAATTGAACCTATCCCCATAGTTTTGCACGAGTTATCATTACCCATGAAAACAACTCCACTATCTAGCTCTTCGAAGTTGAAGAACCACTCCTTATGTGGACATATATGATAAGTACAACCCGTATCTAAAATCCACTCATTTCTTCCGAATATGAATGGTTGAGTGGCTAATACAAAATCATCGTTATTATGTTCGGCTACATATGCATCAGAAGTAACATTGCCCTTGCCCTTATCTTTCTTATTTTAACTTCGGACAATCTTTCTTCCAATGTCATTTCTCATGACAAAAGGCACATTCATCTTTATCAGGTCTTTTCCTTGCCTGTGATCTGCCCCTTCTTTCTTGTTTTCGACTTCTTCCCTAACTGTAAGCGCTTCTGCAGCTTCATCCTTATTCTCTTTCTGATCTTTCTTAAGAATTTCATAATTAAGCAAAGCTGCACTCACTTCTTCAAAGGACAATTTTTCTTTCCCATGAATAAGTGTAATGCACAAATGATCTAACTCATCAGGAAGAGATCCTATCAACAGCATGGCCTTCTGCTCATCTTTGAAGGTTTCATCCAAATTCAACAAATCGGCTAACAAACGGTTGAAATTATCAATATGATTACTAATATTCAAACCTAGTTTCAACTGAAGACGGTAAAGTCTCTTCAACAAATATAGCTGATTCTCATTGCTTTTCTTCATATATTTGTTCTCTAGTGTCTTCCACAATTTACTAGCAGAGGTTTCCTTCATGAACGGATATTTCTGCTCTCTACAGAGACATGAGCGAATTAAACCACACACCTTCGCATTTTGCTTCTCCCAATCTCTTTCCTCAATATCCTCTGGTTTTGTTTCTTCTAGAACAGTATCCAAATCTTGTTGATACAAGACGTCCATAACTTCGCTTTACCATAAGCCAAAATTATTTCTACCATCAAATTTCTCCACTTCAATTTTTGCATACGAAGATAAAGATGCTGTCATTTCTACTTTACACCAAAAGTTTTATACTAATAGTTTGGTGATCAAATGAATAGTACTCAAAAAGTAAGCTCCCAGGAAAGACTGGAGGGGTCACAAACGATCCCACTTAAAATCCAATCTCCTTAGACAAATATAGTCTTTTTGATAGAGCTTTCCTAAATTGTAACTATTCCAAAATAACACTCAAGCTCTATAAACAAATATTTAATAGCCAACTGACATTGTAGACTATTTCTCCAAAACAATCGAAACCTAGAGCTCTGATACCACTTGTTGTGCGCAGCGGAAATTAAATAAATACACAACTACTAATGCTAGCTATTAAATATAAATAACAGATACTAATAAAGCAGAAAAATAAATAAATGCAAAGTGAATAAAGAAAGAACACACTAGAATTTACGTGGTTCGATATAAAAACCTACGTCCACGGGTGCTGCTGAAAACTTCCACTACCTCCAAAGAAAGATATTACAAAATCTGGACAAAATCCCAAAACCTAAAATCAAATGGGGAGAAAACAAGAATAATACAAATATATTGATCTTTTTAATTCTTGTTTTTCAATATAAAAGTAATTAGCTAAAGAGTCTATTTATATCCCACTAAAGCTTCCACCACATTATATTCTTCAGATGTGAGATGTTAATAAACAATCATTCATCAGATGTGGGATGCTAATTAAGCCAAAATCAACAAATTCAACGTTGCAAAGCTTTGTAATGGGGTCCTTATTTCACACTTGGACATTGCAACTATAGTCGAAGATATTAAAGTGCTTATAGAAGTCAATCGCATTGATTTGATTCGCTCTATCTTTAGAGAAAGTAACCGGATTGCCCATGGTATTGCCAATTGGGCTTTGAGTTTTAATAGTTCTACAGTGTGGACGTCTTTTTTTCCTGTTTGGTTGTATAAGTCTGCTGCCTTGGATGTCTCTTTGTTGCCTTCCCTGACTGGGGGTTGTTCTTCTTGTTGTTAATATATACTTCTCTTTTCTGGAAAAAAATAAAAATAAAAAAATATGTCCACAGTACAAATAAGAGAAGCCAAGATTAAAAGACTTTGGGAAGACAACCATAATACTATAATAATAACATCTTTTCACAGAGGTATGCATATATTTCCATATTTTTTCATCTGCTTACACTTTATTCTTAATTTTTTTTTTCTCCATGGTGTGGAATATATATTTTCTACTGGAAATGCAACAATTGATTTTTTATTTAGAAAAATCAATAATTGAATTTTAGAAGCAGGGAGTTATTATCTGTTGTTTCATAATTTTCTATTCACTAAATGAATTTAAGACTCCTACGTGGAGGAATGAAGCTGGGTTTAAGTTCATGGTTGCAAAACTATTCATAAAATTCCAAATAAACATTGTTAAAGAATAATAATAAAATAGGTTTTAATTAAGTCTGGATTTTGAGATTCAAGTTATAAATTGATTTAAAAAAAAAAAAAAAGTTATAAATTGCTTAATAGACTGAATATTGTTTTCTCTTCTTTCTCCCTATCACTGTTTGCTTTTAGAACTTTCGCTTTTGCCTCTGTTATGCTGTGCTTTATAGTTGCAAAATATCTTAGATTTGTACAGAAGACATGAATTGACTCCTTTGTTTATTTAATATCACATCATACAACCAAATTTTCATGTTGAATATCAATTAACTGAATCAGAAGAACATATGATACTTCAACTAAATCCAATTAAGAGTATAGTAATCAAAAGCATTTTCACTGTCTATTGGGGCATGGTTCATAAGCACTTCGTCTCCATATTTTGGAATAGCTACATTGACGAAGGGTGTTTCTAGTAGTATTTCACATTGTAGTATGTGTTTAGTAATAAATAAAAATTACAAAAAACATTTAAAAATATGATTGATAGGTTAATTTATGTTATGGTTAAAGAATATTTATTACTAATATAATTATCTATGATTATAGAATAAAAAGATTTTTAAGGAAGATTGAGATCATCCTTTCGGATACCAATTGGAACAAGATAAGTGTGTTGTTGAATTGTGAAGATTGAATCAATAACGTGACGTCCAAAGAGGAATTTATAATTATTGTTCTTTTCAAAATCTATTTGTATTTTTGTGTAGAAAATCTTAATTGTCTTAGGTTTTCATAAGGGAGCTGATATTTGTGTATACTATTTCGTTCACAAACTACCCGATCTTGAGGTGCTTCAAGTTTACGGAGGCTTTTTCAAGAAGTGTTTTTATATGAAGGACTTGGTTGCGAGGAAAAACATGTTGAAGCACCTACTAAACTAAGCCACTTAAGGCTTGTTGAGTTATTTGACTCACTGCATTGGGACGAAAATGCTTTATCTAATAAAGCTTTTCAAGATCTGGCAATTCTACAAGTTTTATTGTGGCAACATAAAAAGTTTAGTGCCTTCCTCCATGTATTTCAAAAATTTGAAGACACCAGAAATGATCAACCGTAACAATTTGCTCAATTTAGTGTCGATCCCAACCACTAAAAGTCTTGTGCAACTTACAGAATTGAGTATATCCGAATGCAAATGATTGAAGAAATCATAACACAGGAGGGAGATGACAAGGAAGATGAAAAAAACAAAAAAAAAAAAAAGTAGTTGTATAGAAGTAACATTATGATTAGCCAGCTTTTGGAAAAGACGTTGGGCAGTGAATTGACTTTCATGAACCCTTTTCTAGTCTCATATTAATCCAAACTTTTTCCATGCAATTTTGCTTGACTTCAAATAAAGGTTTTTAGGAAAGAAAGACTTAATTAAGATTCAAAATTCGGCTTTATTGTTGATTTATGAGATAACAATAAATTTAATCTTATTTTTTAAATTTTGAAATTAACAAACAAAAAAAAAAATTATGAAATCAATGGTGGTAGATTCATTAGATTCATTGCCATGGATTGGATTTCTTTTAATACAAAGTTCTACCTTACAATCGCATAAGCTATATTATAATAATATACTTTTGCATCTGCAAGTAATTAAAACTTTGTTATAAAAAATAAATAAATAAAAACTTTAAAAAAAAAAAAAATCATGTACATCAACCTTAACCATTCCGAAAGTCCTACAAAACTCATGTAAACCACACAAAATACATGCGACCATCGAGTTTCTCAGCTAATCATAGTATTTATTTGGGCTGGTACATACCTTGACTTTTATATGTCCTTAAATAGCCCAACTTTTAGAATAATTTTGTTGGGCCGAAAATCACATTGTCGGCTAAAGCCAAGCCCATGTTGCCATAACCAAAAATACACCCTATCTCT
Source organism: Litchi chinensis (assembly GCA_019925255.1). NCBI lineage: Eukaryota > Viridiplantae > Streptophyta > Magnoliopsida > Sapindales > Sapindaceae > Litchi > Litchi chinensis. Next base: position 10,990,016 of record CM034471.1, read on the forward strand.
CCCAAGTCCAAAGCTCGTGCATTTTTAAATCTATTGTTTTTTTACCCCTAAAGAATATTTAATTCTATTGTTTATTTTGCATTGACGTCTAACTTAGGAGGAGTGTCTTTCCTTATTTGTAAGATATGGATTTCACTGTAACTTATATTTATCGTGAGGAAAATTCTATTACGGATGTTTTAGCTCGTCAATCTTCTTTTGTTTGCCCCACTTGATGGTGGATGGTTCCTTTTTTCTTTTCTTTCCTTGGGTCCCTTTCTTTTTTATGATATTATTGACAAAAGCCATTATTAGTTTAGTTAATTTTAACTTTGGTGGGTGAACACTTTTTTTCCCTTACCAGATTTTTTCCATTAGGTTTTTCCAATAAGGTTTGTAAAGAGGCATACTACAGGGACTGATTTGCGAACATTTGGTTTTGGCTAAATCTTTTGTTATTTTTTCCTTCTCATGGTTTGGTTGTAATCTTTTTGAGTTTGTTTTTTGTTTTATTTTGGCTTTTTATCTTGGCTTTCTTTGAATTTTTTTTCTTTTTTACTAATACATTGACTTTAAGCAGCAACCTTATATAAATAAAAATAAAAATAGAATTAAGATATTAATGTTGCAAGTTGTGGAGTGTTTATGTACTTCGTTAAGTATATAATGGTCCATTTATGTTGGATTTTGTTTGTAAAATTGGTAGATTCAAAATACAGGTAAATTAAACTTTTGGAAAGTTCAAAAAATAAGAGAAATTTTGTCAAAATTTCCGTAAAATTGATGTAATTTTGAGTTTAAAGTCAAGGTTTTTCTAAATTCATCTGATTAAATTTTGTTCAAAATAAAAAAAGTTAAAAATCACATATCTAGAATTTGGACCGTGATATGGTGGTAAAATGTGTTCATAGTTCCATCTCATACAATCTAATTTTAACTAACATTTATTTAATTTCATAAAAGCTCAATTCTCAATTTAATCATCAACACGGTAATTTCAAACTTAACCTAAGAATATATGGTAATATTTTTTCTTTTTTATTTTATGGGTCATGTATTATATCTTTAATAATTGGACACACCACGTGGTACACCGATGCACTGAATATTTATTCGAACCTTCAGTTGTTTTTTTTGAAAGCAACATGTATTCCTACGCTATCACAACCGAGGGCGGTGTACGATAACTAATTATATCACTGTCTGTTCATAAATTTACTAGTCAATTTTGATTGAGTGGACCAATTGCCATCTCCCACATTGGGGACATGAATCACATGACACAATTAAGATTTTGATACCACGGACCGACAGCTGCTCCTCACATGGTGGACGCACTGCAATAATGTGAAAAGCCAAGCAAAAATCTTGGTGGGCCTTGAAATATTCAATTATTGAGTCCCCATCTACTAAAACAAAAGAAATTTGGAGTTGATTATCAGACAGCCACGTGATAAGACTCACTCTGACCTCCGGTTGGGCAGTATCGGGCTTGTCAAACTCGTGTTGCCATCTGATCTTTTTTTATATAAAAAAAAAAAAAAATTAAGTTTCAATAACATATCTTCACGTTTGCTCATAACACTAGTATAGATTGAACTTTTACCTTAATTATGGGAATATACCCACTAATATTTTATCAAATTAATGATAAAAATAATAAGATATTAAAAACTAATCAATCATACTATAAAGTTCAGAATAAAAAAGTAACAATAAAATAAAATAAAAATCCTCACCAGATCTCCAACTTCCAACCATCACCAGTCCTTAATTGCTTGAAAACCAACCCCTCATCCTCACCAAAACCCTCACACCATCACCAACCCCTCTCATCCACCCCATAATTTTTTTTTTCAATTTTTTATTATTGTACAAAAAATATATATTTTTTGTTTTATTTTTTGTAAAAATACGTTTTTACCCCTAAGTCGAATGGTGTCAAAGTGGTCAAGGACATCTTACCATAATTAAGTTGAAAGTTTGATCTGAGAGTGGTATGGGCAAACATGAGGGTATGTTATTACAATGCTAGTCTACTTACAATTTATCTTTTTCTTTTATACAGTGCAACTTGACAGCGTTTTCACTTCACAAATCGCATTCCACATGTTTTTCTAATTTCTCACACATGAGATGACCCATCTTTCTTTTTCACGTTTTCAACGAATTTCAGGTACTTGTCATGGAAGTTGTCATTAAGAAAATGCAATCATAATATAAGTATTCATAGAGAACTGTGAAGGAATTATGTAACAAAGCAGAGAGAGAGTTCCATTTTGCAAGCAACATAGGAGTTTTTTTTTTTTTAATAATAAATGAAAGACTGTATTCACAAGCCAAAAGCTGAGGGAAAAATACAGGAAACAAAAGAGAAATTGTCATCTGAGATCCGCCATAGAGGACAAGGTCAAAGAAGCCAGGTTGTGAGCCAGATGGTTCTCCTTTCTGAAGATGGCTTAACTCTTACAAAAACATGGATCCTTGCATGGTACCTTGATATCTTCTAACAATAAAAGCAGCTTCGCCAATCAACATAGGAGTTGATACCAGTTTGCTTTCATTTCATACTTTCCAGCTGTACAACAACTTGGTAGAGTTTTCCAATTTCATATTTGTTATGGCAAACTATTTTATAAACAGCTTATCACACAATAATTTGGACAAGAAAAGTTTCAATAATGGGACAGACAATACTAAGAGTAATAATGTTTGGTACAGAAGAAAAAAAGGATCAAGCCAAGACATGCCCACCTCATTGCATCGTGACATTGCTTTATTTCTTGTCCGAAATCTCGGACTACTTGATTACATCCATGCATAAATTATACTCAAAATCCAAATACTAAATAATTATAAGATTCCACAAGGTTGTAACCAACACCTTATATTTGCAGCTTCAGTGGCAGCATGCAACCAGATTAACTTTTACAACAGAAACGCTCGGAGAAGTGTAGAGCACCAGTTTCTTAGCGTTCTTAGTAGATATCGCTTCTCTTCTTCGAACTTGTTGCTCTGCAAATGCAACAATAACGGTGGCTGCAACACCAGGTTGTTGGTAACCCCCTTGAAAAATTTATTGACTACCAAATATAGATATAGATAAACAATCACTAAGAAATATTAGGTAGGACATAAAGCTGCTTAGAGGCCTGGGGAGAACAAACGTTGGTTTCCAATTCTTCTTTTTCTAAGGCGCTCTGCAATGATGAAGGCTAGCTCGAGAGATTGAGAAGCGTTGAGCCTTGGGTCGCAATGTGTATGATAGCGTGAGCTAAGGTCATCATAGGTTACAGTCCGAGATCCTCCAATACACTCTGTCACATTCTGACCAGTCATTTCTAGATGGACACCTCCAGGGTGACTCCCTTCTTGCTCATGTACGTCAAAGAAAGCTCGCACCTCAGCCTAATAACCAAAAAACACATTACTAAAGAAATGGTGAAACCATATACAGAATGGTGTAATAAATTGCAAATTCCAACCAGCAAAGTATTTTTCTACAAGCACACAATCACAGATAAATAATTATGCCACTACTATGGGGATGTTTACTTAGATACTTTCCTAGCCAAACATGAGCATCAAATGCACCACCAACCAGAACTATGTTAGCCTACCATATCGAGGACCATAGTTAAGCAACGGCTTGAATATGAATATTCACCCACTTGGAAATGGACAATTCATTCAATTATTGATGACAAGTCATACTTTCACCTAACACCACATGTTCTTTTAATCTGATGAACTATGGTCAGCTTAAGTTCATTAAAGTGGTTAACTCTGAAAGGAGCAATCTACTTGACGTTTGTTCACACAATATCTGACAGTGATAATTAACACCAACCTGTACAAGTTATCGTTTATGAGTAAAAAGCTATTCTACGTTTTGATGATTCTGCTATACAAACAAAAAGGCACCACAATATATTATATTGTGTTGATTAAATCACACCACTTCCATCTGCTACCAAAAGCCCCACCATCCTAGTATGACCACTGAAATTAAGCAGCCAAAAAGAGTTGGAAAGAAACAATACCAGAATTGCATCAAAGGGACGTGTTTTGAGTCCACAGGGTGCCTTAATAGTGTTTCCATGCATGGGATCACAAACCCATGTCACAATTTGCCCAGCCCTGCGTACTGCCCTGATCAAATGAGGAAGCTTGACTCTCATGTTTTCAGCACCCATTCTGCAAATAATTGTTATCCTTCCAGGCTTGTTATTGGGATTTAGAATTTCGACGAGTTTGACTAGCTCATTTGGATCCATTTTATTGCTAACCTGAACACAAAATTCACTATCAGCTTCTTCACTTATGTTGGCAGATACAGAACAAAATCACGTCATGCAGAATATGCATTACGAGGACAAGATACAATGCTTCTGTTTATATACAAATACTAAAACAAAATCAACTCCCTAACTAAAAAGTGAAGCTATGATTGCCAGTGTAATATTTCACTCAAATAAAAGAAGGATTAGCCTTTCAACAAAATTCTGTACACTCCACAGAAGAATTTTCTGCATATTAGAGAATAGCAACTCATCCAATAAAGTTTGTTTAAACAACATCAATAATTTATCAAATGCTAAAGACCAAATTATCCTACCAACAAAAACTTAGGCAAAATGTAATAGCTCCTACAATTACAGGAATGATAAGTTAACAACAGGAAGAAACCAGAGAACAATACCAATTATATTGACATAACTCAACCTAGGATACTTTAATATTCAGCCCTAGCATGGGCAACAGCGGTGATACAAAGGACTGGGACGGCTACACTGCCAATTTCAGGTTAGATGCGAGATGAAATTGTATAATCATATATACTAAGATTTTGGAGAATGAAACGCACACCACTATAATAAGGTACTTGTCTATTCAACAGTTATGACATAGGCAACAGATTCCTAACTAGAACTATGTGTCTGTTAGGAATGCCACCACAACATGGAGATTAGAAAAGCCTGAATTGCATATACCTTGATGCCAAGGGGGTTAGCGATTCCTCTCAGGAACTCCACATGAGCACCATCCAGCTGCCTGGTACGTTCTCCAACCCAAAGCATGTGAGCAGAGCAGTCATAGTACAGGCCAGAAGTTGAATCCTGTCTAGTGAGTGATTGCTCATAAGGCAAAAGCAGGCACTCATGAGACGTCCAAAATTCAGTTGATGTCATAATAGGATGCTCAACTGTGAGTCCTGCAGCAGCCATGAATCCTAAGGCCTCATCAACGCGATGAGCCAATTCCTGGTACCTATTATGCAAACCCAACAACAGAAATTTTAAAAATTCACATAATTTCAAAACTTATAACTCAAACTGTAATATATTTACTGTTTTAAGTAAAATTAAAATCACAACTGCATATAATTTTCAATGGTTTTCTATATATAATGAAGCAGCCATTCACCCTCAGAATAGATTATCTTTGTTACACAATCTTTTAAATTATTAACTATAAACCAAATGCTCCAATTTCCTTTCCATCTCTTTCTTGAAGCTCCAATATTTTGTGAACCAATATAATTAACTAATAAGAGGTATACAACTCAAGTTCAAAATTTTATACCTATCTCCCTGCTCACTGTGCTCAGCAAAATCAAGATTCCAGTGAGTAACACGCTGCATTGCAGCATATCCTCCAGTTGCGAAGGATCTAAGAAGGTTCAAAGTGGCTGCAGCTTGGCTGTAAGCCTTAACCATCCTCTCAGGATCTGGAATTCTTGACTTCTCAGTAAAATCATCACCATTTATGTTGTCTCCCTTGTAACTTGGCAGCTTCACTCCATTCTTCTCCTCAAACGGATCAGATCTTGGCTTTGCAAATTGACCAGCCATTCTTCCAACCTAAATTAAACAAAATCCCCCACACCTCTCAATCATTTAATTCCTCACAAAGATTTCCAAAAAACAATAAATTATCTTAAGGTATAGAGTTGAATAAAAACAAATTTTAAACCAGAATCTCATGTCTTAGAAAAACAAAACATAAAAATTTTTACATTAAGGAGGACCCTTTTAAAACATAAATTCAATCTTGAAATCCTAAACCAATGTAATTAAAAAGAACTATAACTTAAATAATCACCAAAACACATCAATAACTAATAAAACTCACAGTTTAAAAAGCTTATGCAATTGCAAACAAAGGAATAATGTTATCTAAAAGCACCAATAGAAAATCATTTAAAACAAAACAATAAAAATATAATGTTACAATCCGATCATCCACCTAAATGTGTCACCAAAACTAATTAATACCAACAGTAATACTTAAAAAAAAGTAAAAAAGTTTAAAAAATAATAATAATAACAACACACCATACCCCCTTGTTGTATTAAAATTTAAAACACAAGGCGTGGGTATCAGTCTCCTCTTGTGAGACTAGTTATCTTTTGATTATAGGAATAGTCATCCAGTCTGCACTATAAATGATTGATTTCGTTCGTTCCGATCGTACTTGGTATTAAAAACCAAAACCAAAACCAAAACCAAAAACAAAAACAAAAACAAAAATCATAAGAGACATAAAAGACAAAAGCAAGATACAAAAAGGGAACCTTAATGACAGGCATTTGGCCACCAAACATGAGCACAACACCCATCTGCAACAACACTCTAAAGGTGTCTCTTATATTATTAGCATTGAACTCCTTGAAACTCTCAGCACAATCTCCTCCTTGCAGCAAGAACGCCTTTCCAATGGCCGCCTCTCCTAACTTCTCCTCTAAGCTCCTAGCTTCCCCGGCAAACACAAGAGGAGGGAAACTCTCCAGGGCCTTCAAAACCGTCTCCAACGCCGCCTTGTCCGGGTACTCCGGCATATGCAGAGCCTTCCTGGCCTTCCAGGTCTCCAGACTCCACTTTCCCGTGGCGGGGGGAAGCGACGTTGAAGGTGCTGCCGCCTCTTTGACAGAGACACGGTTCTTGGCGGGTTCTGCTGCATGGACGGCTTTGACGGTTTGCAGAGGTCGTGAGTTGGTTGGGACGAGAGAGAAAGTTGGTTGGTGGGGCTTTGGAGAAAGGGAATGTGTGTTGGCGTAGAGGGTGTTCGAAGAGAGCCTTGATGACGCCATTTTTCTGCTGTTTGGTATGTTCTCTCTCTGGAGAGAAAATGGTGGAGGAGGCTCTCTCTTCTCTTCTCTTGTCTTGAGACTTTTGTAGAGAGGCTTTTATATAGGGAGAGAACCTCTCAGGGTGGTTGTGTTTTATTTCGTTTGGAAGACACATCTCTCAAGCCTCAACAGTCCAATGCGTGAGCAAGTTAGTTGGCTCAGGGATATTTTTGGCATTTTAATAAATAACTAAGCAGTGATTCAGTGAGAGAATACTACTTGCGATTTTCAATTATTATTATTATTATTATTTGAAAATGATTTTCAATTATTTTGTTAGGACTATAAAATGTACTTCCACCTACCCCCCGGTTGCCTGGTCTGGTGGTGGCGCCACTTGTATTTGAATGAGTATTAATTTACCCAAACCAAGAATTACTAACTCAAAAAAAAAAAAAAATCAAGAATTACAGTAGGTATTACGAGAGTTAGGGAATCTATTCAATTAACAATTTATTAAAATTTAAAATATTTAAAGGTGTATTTAATCAAGAATTTATTAAAATTTAAAATATTTTAAAAATTTATATATACTCCATCAAGAATTTATTGAAATTTAAAATATATAGGAGTGTATTCAATTAAAAAATCATTAAAATTTAAAACATTTTAAAAAGTTAGATGCATTCAATTCAAATTTATATGAAATCTAATGAAATATAGATGCATTAAAAAATATTAATTTAATATATTTTATTTAAATGATAGATTTAGATAGATTTTAAAATGGTTTTTATGAAAAAAAAAATTATATCAAATCTTACCATTTTTATATGCAGTCTATAAAATATATGAATTTCATCAAAATTTATTATTAAAAAAAATCATCAAATTTCAATAAACTCTAAATTAAATATACCCTATTGAATACACCCCTTAAAAGTTGGAATTCTCTAGTTTTTTTTTTTTTTTTTTTTTTTTACCTTAACTTTTTTTGTAAGAGAAAAAAAGTAACAATCTTGATCATTCATTATTTTTTTCAATTTAAAAAAAAAAAAAAAGTTAGTAAAAAATCTTTACTCGAGACTTAATATCCTTGATTTAAATGACTCTATTTGAGATGATAAAGGATGTGCTATGTTGCTATCATTGGATTAGAGTAGTTTATAAAATTGAAATTCTAGATTGTCATAAATTGATTTTAAGTGGGATTGAACTGAAATGAGTTTAAGTAGTATGGATTTATACGAACTAGATATAATAATTCATTACCATAAATATGATAGTAGTTTGAAATTGAAAAATATATTACTAGAATAATTATTTTTGTAAAATAAATAAGATAATTTATCTTTTTTTTAATGAAATTGCAAGATAATTTATCTTTTTTTTAATGAAATTACAAGATTTATTGGGACTTAATAAAATTAAATATTATGCATGTTTTTTTTAATTATATAGTAAGGAAATAAAGATTAAATTCAAATAAAATTATTCATACAAAATAAGGATGAAACTTGAACTCAGGGTAAAACTTAACCCTTGACTTCAGAAAATGTTTAACCACTCATACTAATCATTAAAGTTTTGAATAAATATGTAATAATATAGTTTATACATTAACATTACTTAAAAATATTTTAAAAGAAAATTATAATATTATATTATTTTCTTAAACATATTTAAATATATAAAATTATTGTTTTTGTTTTTGACATATATACAATTACTGTTTCGAAAAATATATTTTCACTTATATACAGTTATACGAGCTGGATTCAATTCTTCAATAATACCATCTCACATGTGATTATTGTTGCTGTGGAGCCACACTTCTCCAAGCCTGGTCCCAGGGGCGTGGGATGTTCCATCTCTTGTACTAAAATGCATTAAATGTGAGCTATATATGAAGGAGGATATTACCGTCACATCCTCTGAGTTTGACATAAAGACATTCAAATAGAAAACTTTGATTATTTACATTCACACCCATTAATATATGAAAGCTGGGGATTTGTATTTGGGATTTCAGCTTTTTTGAGAGGTGCGATGACAGATCAAGTTATACTTGTAACCACAACAGTTATGTTACTTATGATGATGAGCCAATAAAGATAATCTATATAAATGAGAAAATTTGGAAATCAATTAAACTCAAGAACAACATACAACCTTATATTATTTTCTTTAATAACAACTACAAATTTAAATTCAAAGTTAGCCCTATCGTTTTAATGCTTGATTTTTATGATAACAAACATCAATGAAGTTCTAATGAAGTTTGATATAAATGTATTTTAGTAAAGTTTCAATCTTTATGGAGATTAGCAAAACATTATGTTAGGCTTTAATTGTTGAAGCAATCAAGTGAAGTACATGAAGAGCTAAAGAAGCAATGATTTTCAAGTTGTGCAATCAAATGGAAAAACTTCATAGATTAGGATTTTGATTTTGTATGGAATTGATGTGCAATAATGCTTAGACTTGCTCAAGTGACGAATCAGCCTTTCATAAGCTAAATCATTATGAACTTAAACCCTTGAACCCATTTAGAGATAATTTTGTTTGTTATAACTTTTAAAATAATGATTGGTAGCTATGCCGAAGAAATAACCTACTGTAAAATTAAGTATGCTAGTGTTTGGTTAATTATATATTTATATATATATACATGTATTAATTTTTAAATTTTTAGAGTCATAATCAAATTTATCTATTATATTCTCTCTCTAATTCAATTCAAATACAATTGATAAATTTAATTACTGGTCCTAATAATTTAAAAATTAGAATGCACTAACCATAAAAGTTATTTATATATATATAAACAAATATATATGTTTGGTAAATATAATGTCAATTGCTTTGAATTTATAAAATACTAAAAATGGATCGGTGGTTCTGACAATTTAAAAATTAAAATAAATTGGTCATAAAAGTTATATATATATATATATATATATGTTTGGTAAATATAATGTTAATTGCTTTAAATTTATAAAATACCTAAAATAGATATAAAAATAAAATATTTGTATTGATATTAGGTGTAAATTGATATAAATAAATATAATTAAGATTAGAATATTGTCTTTCCACTAAAATTGGGTATAATTTAACCATTTAAGAGATTCATTAAATCTTACAACAAATTATTTCATAATCATTTTATAAAAGTAACTCTTCTTTAACTTTTTAAAACTGTCGTTGAATATATTAAGATGATTAAAAATCACTTTAGGAAATTTTACCAATTACTAGTATTTAAAAATCAGTTTAGATGGTAGCCTATGCGCCCAACCACCTCGAAAACCCCTACTCCACAGGTTTAGGTGGATATCTGCCTAAATGGCTGATTAGGGTAGCTTAGGCAAAGAAATCAATCTCCAAGGCTAGGTGTTACAGAGATCTTTTTTTTTTTTTTTTTTTTTTAATGTTTGTCCTAAACAACATCATTTTGAACTCTCTAAAATGACACTATTTTTATTTTTTTAATTTTAGTCTTAAAAATAAACCAAAATGGTACTATTTTGGTGTTCATTATTTAAAAAAGAAAATAAGTTGTTTGCTATTCAATGGACGATTTCATCAGTTCATTGCACATCAATTGCCATACTAAACCCCAACTAAGGTAAGATCTATCCATAGTCAATGTCGTTGGTCATCACGATCGTGTCGTTGGTTGCTCTCCCTCTCCATCCATTGTCATGAGTTGGTGCACACTTTCAACCCATTTGACGTCAATGAACCGTTTAGGCATCTAAGAGTAGTGTTTCAAAAATCATCAATTACCGGTAATTTTTCATCAGTTAATCATTGACCGGCACCCTACCGATTTGATAACCTCCAAATCGGAGGTCTTGATCGCCAGAAGTGAGTATTCAGCTAGGTTGCCAATTTATCAGTCATTGTGTTTGATTTCTTTACCACTTATATTTGTACTTGAGCAATACACCTTGATTATTTATATTTACATTTTTTTTTTAAGAATAATTATTCATATTTGCATTTGCACACATATTTTAGAGTTGCATTTTGTGACTACGAAATTTGCTTAAAAACCATTTTAAAATCTTAAAAACCCAATTCATCCCCCTTCCCTTGGTTGCCTTTCGATCCAATAAAATTAAGGATAATCTTGAAAAACCTCTGACTTTTGATTAATTATCTATTTTTTTCCTATATAGTTTCGTTTTTATCCAAAATACCGTTTAACTTTAAATTAAATACTCAAAATACCCCTAGAGGCATATGAAAGGATGTTAATAACCCTGATGATAACAGATTCTGTTATGTTGATATAATTGACTGTTTGACTCCAAGGATAAAAAAAAAAATTCAATGAAAATATTAATAAAAATATAATAAATAAATAAATAATTTTAAATAAGATATTTTTATTTAAAATAAAAAATAATAACAATATATAAGTTTTTTTTCCTCTCAATTCCTCATTTCCTCTCTCTCGCTAGCCCTCTTTTTCTTGCTCTCTCTCTTTCTCCTCTTTTCTTTTTTTCTCTCTCCATCTCATCTCTAGCCAACTTTCTCTCTCCATCTCAAACGGCGATATGGTAGAGACCTTTTTTTGGGTCCCCACGATCGAAGACCCATACCTCACAAAAGGAAGTAGCGCTCCTATTTTTTTTCTTCCTCTTCTCTTTCTCCTTCCTCATCTCTTTCATCTCTCCATTTCTCTCTCTCTTTTCGTCTCTTTCCTTTTCAAACAAAATCGATGTCATGGTCACTTCATTCAACCTTTATTGTCGTCGCCCAACCATCACAGCTTCGGCCTTCATTCCTCAACTGTCGTGAGAAGCCTATTTGCTTTGCTTTATGTTTCGTTTCCTTTGTAGTTTGCTTTAATTTAGTATAAATTCATAGGTTGTTATTGTTGATTTGGTGGTATTTTTTATTATTGCTGCTGATTTTTTTTTGTTGTTGTTGATAAAGAATGAAAAACGATATTCTTTATTTTGTTGTTGTTGCTGTGGATTGGTGATGGATTGGTCAATGAAGTTGCTGCATTAAGGTTGAAGATGAGGATGATGGAGTTCATGGCTTGGATTCCTTTTTTTTTTTTTTTGTATTGTTTAATTTAGTGTGTTTTTATTTTTTAAAATATCATCGAAGGCAATTTGATATTTTTACCCTCTACAAATGTTAGTTCCACTTTTCTAGTAATAGAGTGATGAAATAAAGTATTTTGGATAAAAACAAAACTACATGAGAAAAATGGATAATCTATCAAAAATCAGGTGGTTTTTTAGGATTTTCCTATAAAATTAATAACATTAAAAAAAATTGAAATTGAAAAAACAAATGTAAAAGTAATAATGAAGGCCACCTCAATAATGGCCTTTAAAGGTAGTTCCAAATTATGAACCTCCTTTAGAATGGGGACTACCTTTGGCGATCTAGGGGAAACCGATGTCTTCTATGTATAGGGGTCCAATCACCCCTTATCGAGTAGAGGAGATCACATCCTCCACTCGACAATGGAGGGGACTAAGATTGCTTCTTCCACTATCACATGAAAGGTGCAACTCCTCCAAGGGTTGTGGGTATGCAATAATAATAAGTAATCCTTCCATCTAAGTGTCTTAATTATGGCAAACCTCAAAGGTTGTGGCAATTCACTAAACATTTATTCATACTTAATTTTAAGGGTTTAGCTAGTATACAAATTAAGTATTTATAAAGGGGTGGTTACAAGTGTTAGGCCTCAATTCAAGTGGATCCAAGAGATTAATTGAAATCTAATTTATTATTATTAATTTGGTTTAGTATAAGTTTTAGAAATAAATGGACATTTGAATAAATATTCACATGATGGATATTAATTAAAAAAAAATTAAAGAAAGTGAGGTGTAAAATGAAAAATGACAAGAAAAAACAAATCATTAAAATTTGGAATGAGACAAGTTTGAGAGTATACTGTGAGATAATAGTAGAAGAAAAAATAATAATAATAATAATAAAATATAAGAGATTAATAGAGTCATGATTGATGAACAAACGGTCGCCAAAGTTGGTTGAAGAAAAGAATAGAAATAATGTAATTATATATAAGGTAAATTAGTGGAAGCATGAAGGAAATGTGTCTCATACTTAACATAGTAAACAAAGGGTTAACACTTGACCCAAAAATATAAGAGAGTGAGTTAGTGGTATAATATTTTTTCAATAAAAATATGAAATAAATGAGTTAGTAGATTTGCTTGAGACAAAAAGAGAACAAATGTCACAAGATGGTGAACATTGAGTTTTTTTTTTTTTTAAATAGTGGCCAATATTTTGTTTATAAAATATAAAAGTGTCAAAGGTGGAAGTATGGTAAATAAGATTGTAAGGCCTGAATTCTAATGAACTCAGAAGATTAATTGAAACTCACATTTTAAATGGGTTGAGATTAGTATAAGTGAGCCCAAATTGGAGATTAATGTAACTCATTTTTGTACTAAATGCACTTATTATTATTATTTTTTTAAAGCATAAAAGATATATACATAAGGGTATGATTAAGTGAAAAAAAGGACCCGGGGGTGGGGTGTTGCTATAGAAACATGTTGTTGTAATGGTCAACACACAAGGAAGAAGTAAGTGAAATAGAGAAGGAAATAAGTGTATGTCCTGGCCATATATATGTATATAGATATAAATTGAGAGAGTTAGAGATAAGAAACAAAGAAGATATGATAAAATAATAATAATAATAATAATAATGGTTATAAAATATTAAGTGGTTAAATGTGTGGTGGTCCATGTTCATGGAAATTTGAAGAGAAAAAAATATTTAATGGGAAAGTGAGTGGTCAATCAAAACAAATGATAGTGGGTGGAGATTTTTTTTAGAAAGATAAGAGGCATGTGTCTCATGCTTGATATGAATAAGCATATGGTGGACAAATTTGATTAAGGAGCTGTAGTAAATATATATGCCTTCAAATGGAAGCAAATCAAACACATGAAACCAAACCACGCAGCAAAACAAAGAGAAGAAGAAAATAACAAGCCAAAGAAGAATGTGATGCAATCGAAATAAATAACACAAACAAAAACTGATAAATAGCATGTGATAACTTTTTAGTCTATTGATTCTTGGAATACTGGAAACTAAATTTGTTGATTCATGAGAATATCCGAAGTGAAACATGAATTATATAATGTTGATTTATCAAGAATACCAACAAAGAATAAATTCAATAAATTTTTTTAAAAAATAAATCCAATAAACTCAAGCACCGAACAAATTCATAGATAAAATTCAAATTATAACAACTCTATTCTAAAGGCTACACTAACTCCTATTTATAATTGAGATAATCCTATCTACTTAGGAAACTAAATTTGACATAATAAAAGCAAATTATTAAATAATTAACTACCTAATTTAAGTATATAAAATGAAAGTTTTATCAATGCAATTAATTACATAAATATCTTTAAATTTCAAAATCTTCAATAATATCTTCTGCATCAGAATGGTTAATAAAGTTTTATAATGAATAATTGTGCAATGTATAAATAAATCCTAAAAAATGATAATGAAAAAAAAAAAAAAAAAAAAGGGAAAAATTGAGGTGTGGTTCCGGTGATTCATATTTTCTGAGTGAGTAATTAAATTGCCGGTGGATGTACACAGCAATTCAATAAATGTCAAGTCAAGAGGTAGACACAAGTGAATATATGAATTTTGGCTTACTTATCTGCGTAGGCTTAGTTATTGGAACTATTTACCAAATTGGTTTAGTTATCAAAATTTTATTTTTTTGCCCCACACATAATATTAATACGTTATGTTTGTCATTTCAATTCAGCTAATTTACACTTATATTTGTTATCGCATTGATTTTGACACATGTCTATAACCTTTGTGAATTTTTAAAAATTAGGATGAACCAATCAAATTTATTCATAGAAGTTTTATATATATTTATAATTTTTATAGTTAGTGAATCATAATTTTTAAATTTTTAAGATGATTAATTTCAATCATTCATTGTATTTTTATTTTAAAATATTTTTCTTTTCTATTTAATATTAATATAATAAATAAATAAAATTAATGATTTTAACTATTTAAAAATTAAAGTGCACTTACCATGAAAAACATATGTATATCTGTAATCTCAAAAATTATAGACATTTGTCAAAGTTAGCGTCGAAATGTAACAAAAATAACTATAAATCGGTTTAATTGAAACGAAAAACAAAATTTCGTGTGGAGCAAAAAATAAGATTTTGATACAGGATAGAAAATCCACATGTATGGAGAAATAGTTCACATACTCTTTTCATCCAAAAAAAAAAAAAAAGTTCACATACTTTTTTTTAAGTTGTATTCAAAATGTTAATTAACAAAAAGCGATGTTTAAGTAATGATAAAAATTGAATATTGTGTGATTGAATACTATTCTCCATGATTACATATTTGGTTTTTGTGTGATGACTGTTAACAGATGACAAATCGTCAGATCCCAAACACATATTAATGAACTTTAAAAATAAAAATAAATCAATTAAGAGGTAAAAAAAAAAAAAAAGGAATAGGGCAATCAGGATGCATGCGCATTTAGATTTGCTGGTGTCCAACAAATGTCAACCTGCTCAAATAACAGATGGATCCATCTCCCATTCAACAAATTGATCATCCGGTCAGTACTGGTTTTATATATTATACCACCTAATAACATGAGTAGAATATACTGCAACAAGATTTTTTTTTAATTAAAAAAAAAAAACACAATGATTTAAGTAAAGAGATCTCTACTATGATGGGAGAAAGTATGTATTGAATCTCTATTTATGTATGTATTTCATCTAGATATGCTAAGGCGTGATTTTTTTTATTTGTGTATGACCACAACACTAAAAACGATATACATTAAACAAATATTTAGGAAATATTATGGTAAATGCGCTTCAAATAATTAACAAGGTTATGATTGTGACCTTTAGCTAACATCCGTAAGACAACTATGAAAAATGTGCTAGGCTTACCTGCTCAGACCAAATTATTCAACGCTCTGTTCATTGTCAGTTCCTGGTCCCACTCTATTCATTTTGGAAAGGCATGGGCAACTGATTAGATTTGCTAACATTTAAAATTTTAAAAATATTTTAATAAATAAGATACAATTGTGCAATTATTAACGTTTCAAAGTAATTAATTATAATTTTAAGTATTAAATATTATAGTTAGATTTTTTTCTATCAATTTAAATTTTTGTATTTGCTAGTAATTGATGTGATATTAAAGTATAAAGGTCTCTCATTCAAATCCTCTTTATTTGAAATTTTTCTCGTTGTATGTGTATTATCCGATAGGGAGCATTTAATATATGTCCAAATTCTATTATCTATCTATGTTGTACGTGAGCAAACGTGTCAACGTATCATAATCTCAAATTTTAAATATTATAGTTGAGTTATTTACTTTATATTTATCACCTAACCACATTATATGGGGGAGCATATTATTATATTATAATTTTAAGTTTCAAATACTATAATTGATTTTTTTTTATCAATTTAAATTTTTGGGTTTGATAATAATTGACATTAGAGGAGATATTTTTTTTCCCTAAATTTTATGGCAATGGCTCGTATAATATTTATAATAAAATTACTTATAATGTTTTTTGAAATACTTTATAAGAATTATTCAATAAAAATATTTTTTTTTTGAATCAACAAAGTAATTGTAATGATTCTTTTAAAAGGAATTTTGCATTTTAAAGAATTTATTTTTTGAAACATAAAGAAAAATATTTTAGAGGAGTATTTTATAGGTATAAGAATATTTTTGGAAGCAAATTTGTTAGGCCTTGGTTTCAGTTGGCTTGATTTTGTTAACCAAATGCTCTAATGCTAGTAACTCATTAGTTGCTTCGGTTTAGGCTTGAAGATGCACAAAGGAGGAGCAATTGTAATTACAAGCTTGGAGGAATCTCCAAGAGAGGTCAATTTTCTAATCTTCAGCTCAGATTAGTAATATTAGATCTCTTGAAGAACTGGAATCTCACACACAGAAATACACAAAAACTTTTCATGTCATTAGTTTTTACATGATGTATTCCCTGTAGTCTGTAGATATGCATGTTGGGACCTTTGCATGACGTTTGCATGTCTTGGAGAGACTTAGTCTGGAGTTATTTGCATTGTTTTCTTGTATTTTGCATCAGGTGAAAAGTTTTCCATGTCTGTCCTGCTAGTTGTTTACTTAGTGCTCTTCCTCTAAACATCCTAAAATTATGTCATTCCTTATTAGAAAGATTAAATCTAGTTACAGTACTCACTAGCTGTTCATCAGCGTCATTCTTGAAAATCAAGTCATGGTCTTTCGAGCATCTAATGTTTTGATAAACATGATACTAAAGAGTTATATTAGAAATTAACTTAGGAATGATTTAGAAAAGTTTAATAGTTTCGAGAAGGAAAGAGTAATTAATGTAGAGAATTCTGTATATGTTGGGAAAAACATCGGGTTCCTCAACGAGACAATCTAGGAAAGAAAATACATATGCTCATGAGATATAATGGTGAGAAACGTACCATCGTGCATCTTTATCTTGATTGTGTTGATACCTGTAATCTCTAAAATATGATCGTTATCCATCGACATAGAACCCCCTGAGATATGATATGTGGAACTATTCTTTTCGAAAGTCATATTAGGTGGTACCTAAATCTATAATTATATGTCAGCAAACCATAGTTTGCTTTCAACAACAGTAGTTGCTTTGCTGTATAGAACTTCACCATTATTTGAGATACTTGCTATACATCTTTAAGAGTTGATGATGACTTAAGTAACAACACTCACTTTTAATGTGTCATTTCTTGTCACAGTTATAGCATCTAACATTCTTCTTACTTTTTAATTTTAATCTACCATGATGGGGACTTTCACTGGGTCACATTTTGTTGATCTCCCTCTTGTCATTAACAAAGTCTCCGCTTGTGTACTAACCAATCTATCTTCTTTATTCTTACGTTTGCTTTCTTCTAAGAAAACATCATTTGAAACTAAGTAGTCTGAAAAAATATTATTTGTTAGGTTGATGACAAGTTAATCATACAAGTTAATTAAACTTTGAAGTCGAATTTCTGCACGTTAATTTGCCTTTGTTTTATGATTTAACACTAAAAATTGAGAAAATTTGACAATTTGCTTGCCCTAACTTATAGCCAATTAAATGGCTTCACACGTCTCTAACAATTTCTTACATTTAACACTTTTGAGTGAGAAGCATTTCAAACTACACAAATTACCATGATTTGGCGCCGTATTAACGTAGTCGAAGTCGAACTGCCCGCCTAAACCTAGTTGACCTCAAGATAGTGAAATTCTGCAATCTCTGTGTTTATTTGAGATTTAGCTAGAAGAAGCAGAAGAACCCTTGAATAACGCAGTGGCAGTGCAGACATACAAACTATGTAATTGGGTGTATATTTCTTATCATTCTCTTAGAATCCTCTGTTTATTATGTATCTGTCTTTTTAAAACTTGTATATAGAATTTTGCATTAATGTTGTTATTTCTAATTTAAATTTAAGGTTTGCTTAGTATGGATGCTATGAAGAAGATTAAAATTGAGGATGTGGACTGGATATCTGAATTGCCTGAACCAATATTATGTATCTGTCTTTCTAACGCTTGTACATAAAATTTTGCATTAATATTATTGTTTCTATTTTAAATTTAAGGTTTACTTAGTATGGATACTATGAAGAAGATTAGAATTGAGGATGTGGACAGAATATCTGAATTGCCTGAACCGATATTACACCGTATTTACTCATTTCTTCCCTACAAGCAAGTGCTTCAAACAAGTGTGTTGTCCAAACTATGGGAAAGAACTTGGCGTTCCTACCCGTTTTTGGAATTTGATGGCAGTGTTTTTGATAAAGATTTGAGGGATCGTTTTCCTGACGACAATGGACAAAAATAAGCAACTTCAGAGGATAAGAATGAGGTTATTTGATGGTTTGAAACAAACCCTACGAAACCGTTGCTTGAGGGAGTTAATGGGTTTGAAAAAGTTTACAATTGAAATGCAGCTTTTAAGGAATCCCGAATTTGAATCATTTGTAGAACGATGCATTTGTTGTGCAATTGGCAGCAATGTCAAAGAGTTAAAGCTTAAGTTTTGGACGTTCGGTTATGAATCGTACAATCTCCTGAAGATTGTTTTATGTGCAAAATCATTTGATTTGTTGGAGTTAAAAGGTTGTAAGTTAAAGTTACCAAATAATGTGAAGTTATCTTGTTTGAGAAAGTTGTGCCTAAAACAAGTTTATGCTGATGGCCGAGCGATTGAGACTTTGGTTGGTGGTTGTCCTTTGATTGAGGAGATGAGTCTTTCTGCATGTAATGGATTTACTAGTTTAGAGTTATCTGATCTTGATAGGCTAAATGATGTCAAAATATTGTACAGTTAGGGAGTTCAAATGTACAATAGGGGACTTGAAAGTGTGGTGATCAAAGCGTTGAATGTCCATTCATTAGGTTTTGTCGGGCGACTTGATGCATGTGAGATCAATATAGCGTATTGTAGAAAGCTAAAGAGCTTATGTTTGGCTTCAACTTTCATTAAGGATGAGTGGCTCTGCAGCCTAATATCTGAGCTTCAATTACTTGAGTGCTTGTATATAGGTGCTTGTAACAAGTTGGAGAGTATTGAGATTTCAACTGCAAGTGTTAAGGAATTGTATATCGATGATTGTGTGAAGTTGGTTGAAGTTAAGATTGACACTCCTAATTTAAGTTTTTTCAGCTATTTCGGTGATATGATATCACTATCTTCAAATGCTTTGGCTTTGTCAAGCATTGATCTTTTCTTGTTTCGGAACAAATTTTTCACGCCGTGGCATGTTAAATACGTTGAACTTCTTTCACAGTTTCGTCATTGTTCACAAATGTTGAATATTCAAGTTGTCAGTGATGAGGTATGTTTGTGCGCACCAACAACTTTTATTTGAGAGTATGCTTTTTCTTTAATAATTTTCATTACTAATCTTAAAGATCACATTTATTATTTTTCTTTTTTTAATTCTGTTGTGAAGGATGTCATTGTTCCAAAAGAATTGAGGGAAATACTACCTTCTCCATTATATAGTGGCAAACACTTGAAATTACCAATATTTAATATACCTATACCCTTTTCAATTGCAAAAGTCGTGGATAGCTTGCTGTGGATTGCACCTCATGTGAAGACTATGTCAATATCTGAATATGGTCATTCCAGCAAGTCTTCTTTTGAGGTACAATATATCATGCACTTCTTAATAATTCAAGATTTGATGACAATTTGATCTATTATCATTGTTATGATTATTGTTATTCTTAGTGTTATTATTTTGCTAAATGAGGTTTTCTTATATGATAGATCAGCTACCTCTGAAGAGCAACTTAATAAAATATTGTTATCATAAATAATAGTATGCTGTTCGAGAAACTAGAATATTCTAATTGTTGAATTTTTTCATCAGAAATGATAATATTAACTGATTAATTAGTTAGTTAATCCTCTGCTTTGAATAAATTATTTTATAGAAGCCTTTGCTGATTGTAAGCACAATAGTAGCTTCTCTTGTACATCTTAACATATATATCTTTTGTGATATCTGTAGAATATCTTTTATAATCATGCTGGCACCTGGAGATCAATAATGCTAGACATTCCTCATTTTTATCCCGATTTGATCCCAACTCATGATGTGTCATTGATGAATGGATAAATTTCTCTAGTAAAATAAATAATCATTAGTGAGTACCATTCATCAATTGGCAAATCATGAGTTCTGATCAGTGTTGGGATACAAGGTGGGATATGTAGTAGCATTACTCACTGGAGATACTATTTTACTTGCTCTTTTTCTTTCTGTCCCTAATTTAGTCTAGTGGTGAAGGCATTGATTAGTTTTGGTAAAAAAGTGATAACCAATTTTTTATATGTGAGAATAAAAATACTCTCATTATTGTCTATATACAGCTATGTTCTAGATTCTTGTAATTATAATTAAAAGTGGACATGTGAGGAAAAACTCTCTCTTATAATACTAAATGAAACTCACAAACTCTCAAGATTGGAGTGTTTTTTCACCCACGCAGTTTTTGCTAAAATTTTGAGAAACTCACAATTCTACAAATCGTTTTTTAAGAATTGTGTTGTCAATGAAAAGGGGAAAGGCAATGGGTGGTTATCCTAAAACTCTTGTGTGGATCACAATGCACGTATATCCTCCCTTTTCCTTCAACATATAGTTTTCTCCTTTTTACTCCACCCCCAAAAGCCAGAACATAAGTGTATGATGGACGTTCAAAAGTAATCCAAAAAAGGGGAAAAAAAGAGAAAAAAAGAATCCTCTAATTACATAACTACTGCCTCCTTAGTGTTACATGTATAAACCATTGGGATATCTCTGAATGTTGGAGCTACAAAGCCCAATCCGAAGCTAATTTTGCCCTAATGCTTTTCTGTTCTTCCCTCTGATGTTCTCAAATATGCTTTTAATTCTTTCATTTCAAAAACCAAGAGTAAGTAGCCAGGACAATGCAATTCCCAACACTTTGTCTTTCTTTCCACCACCTAAAAACCTTCCAATTTTCTGTTAGATATTTTAACCAGAGGAAGGAACTGCACAGTGCAGATTAAGCTCAATTAATATCTTGCTCCGCAATTGCAAAACTACTATAGGAAAGTGTAAAGTTAAATGATTTGAGATATCTCAAGCCCTTTTACATAAAGCACACTAATGTTAAGAGTGGTGAAATCTATCGTCTTGCTAATAGTAACATGCCCTGGGACAATGGACCAAGCCAGAATTTCAATTTCGTAGGGAACTTCAGCTCTTTGTAGTTTGTACGAAATCAAGGAATGTTGAGGTCATCTACTAGAGAGACATAGGATTTTGCAGAAATATTTCCTGACATCTGCCAAGTTGTCCTGAAGGGTGACACCAAGTTCTGAAATGTTCCACCACTAAGCACACTGCACTGCTTTTCTATCATTCAAATTTCTTTTAAAATTAAATTCCATCTATCTCGGACCATGTCTGCTATCCTCAAATTCACTATTGTCTGGTTGTGGCTATTAGGCAGCATATATAAATGAGGAAAAAGGTCATAAACAGCTGCTTTCTAATCCTGCAATCTTCCCGGTTGAACTCTTCTATAATTACCTATGACCAACCTCACGTATGTCATGAAAGGATTGATGCTTTTGAAAAGTAATTGTCCAGTGACGTCTAGCAGAAACTGTAACCACTTCATGTGCGTTCTGACTGTTCTTGCTTATGATTCTGTATTATAGGAGGTAGCAGAAACTATAATTGTCCAGTGACTACTAATGATTCTGTGATAGAGGAGGTAGCTTCCTAGGAATGCCATAGCCATTTGCTCAATAAAGCGTAATTCTTTTGAAAATTTACTGACTTTTGAGCCCTCCGTTTTCATAGTTAAAGGAAGCCATATGCAACTTCACTTGATGATTTTTTTTTTTTTTTTTTTACTTTTCACTAACGTATTTTCATATGCATAACTGCATAAAGGAGTTGAACTGATGAGAGTATAGAATTTGCTGCATGCCTTACTTAAGGGGAAACAAGAAATTTAATTGTTGCTGTTGTGAATATGCTTGCTGAAAAGAGAGAGATATATACATTACTGTTATTACATTTTAGACCATATTTGACATTCCCAAAAGAGCTTCAAATAATTAAAATCCTTTAAATGCTGTTGTTATAATTGTGTTTGAGAGTAGATAAATGTTTATGTTTATAACAACCTTTGCTTACTTTAATTTTTTGGTATGTCAGTTCTCATATAAGAAGCCATTAGTTTATGAAGGAGAAAGAGCTTCTTGCTGCAAATCTCTTCCTGTTTCATGTTGGCAACATTGCATAAACGAAATCAAGGTTGAGGTCACTAACGAAAACGAACAAGACGGAAATAAGATTAGAAGGTATTCATTAGAGGGTTCGGACATCTATGAGAAGACTGATTGACTCTGCAATTTCAGTGTCATAACATCTGCTGGACTTGGTGATTTAGTAGTTTAGTTTTACTTACTACAACGGGGATGAGAAAATTTCATTTGAGGATATGTTTCATGTTAAAAAAAACTTGCAGAATTTGATATTTATGTGTTTGTTTGAATTAAAAGCAATTTTGCTTTTACTTTTGTTGCATCTGCTTGAAATAAACAAAACCATCCTTTTAAGTCTTGTGTTAATAGCTTCTGAGTAATACGATTTTATCTAGAGAGATAAATCAAAGAAAGTGTTTGTTCAGGATTGGACAATAATTCTATGGAAAAAAAAGATGTAATTTTAGTATTAATTCTAAAGATGGTATATACTTGAGATTTTATTTCGGCAAGAAACTAGTTAAACGTATGTTTTCTTGGATTTAGGTATTTATATTAGTTAGATTGTGGAGATTTGTGAAAAATCATTAGATTTTAACTCATCACTAACCATCAATGCTATAGTAGTATTGTATGTGTTCTTGGATTAACCCGTCCTTCTTTTATTTTAAATATGGAGATTTGCGAAAACCCCTTACAGATTTAACTCATCACCAAAAACATTGTTATAGTATTTGGATTTGAATGGGAAAGTTCCGTTGTTAGATTTCTGTCAAAATGAGCTGATGTGGAGATAATTAAAAAAAAAAAAAGGAAAAAGAAAAAGTAAATTATAAATTAGTCATTCTATTTGAAAATATTTATAGCTGGAGCTTAAGTTTATACCTTAATTACAATTTGGCTATCGTCATTATAGAAATTCCGTTAAAACAAAGCGCAGACTATAATGTCACTTAGAAATGAGAACTAAATAAATTTCACTAATAAATCAAATTTATATTGGATAATTAGGTTAATAGACAATACAGGTTTTGGTCATGTTAATTAATTGTTATTATAATATATTTGATATGTCTATTGTCGGCTAAGCTTCCTTATTTCCATGTGATGTTTTACTACATGAGCACTGAGATGCAAAGTAAAATCTCATAATCTGAATTGTAGTTGAAGTAAAAGATTTACATACCATGTTGTATTGTGCATTATTAAAATAGCTTACTATACTCATTAATTAGCCCTACAATTCACGGGCATTCGGTCCTACAGACATCTTTATCTCTAGTAAAACCATACAAGTCGACCACCATGGTCTGTCCAATGACTTGATAGCCCTTAGTCGGTCAAATGACCACGCCCACGCTCAAAGATTTACACACTAACACTTGATCCTTTATAACTCACTTTACTATTTGTCAGTATCTACTTATTATATTTTGGTCAAACGACAGGAAAGTGTTATTTGTCGTGCGTTTTTATTTGCTTGTTTGCATCTATATTGTTTTTTATTTTAACCTAAGCGTCGAAATGTCTTCAGCTGACACCACCTCCATTTCAAAATCACTTGTATTCCCTTGTTTGATTTGTAAAGGTTATATGTTGCTAGATTTCAAAATAATTGACTGACGAGACCTACTCAAAGTCAACATATTATAGTTCGATCTCACTACAGTATGTATATATATGGATGCATGATCTCACTATAATATGTATATATATGGATGCATGCATGTGTGTGTTCACACACTCTCTCTCTCTCTCTCTCTCTCTCTCTCTCTCTCTTTCTCTCTCTCTATAGTAGGCTTCTCTCACCATCTACCAAACGAAGTACACATATAAGGACTAAACATTTTTAGAGAATGACCACATAATTCCAAAATGAAGGCATCAATATTTGTTCTCTCTTTGAAAGTAAACTTTTTTTTGAGATTGCCTTTTCTATTGTGCAATTGCCCAAAGTTATTAAGGTAGTTGCAAACCATATTTAAGCAACTCTTTCTTATTGGCAAATTATCTCAGCATGTTTACTAAACCAGAGTGGTTGTAAATGTAGCTATATACCATGATAACTCTCTCAATTATTATTATTATTATTTTTTCATGTTTGACAACTTGAAAATATCTTCTAAAATCAAATCCTAGTAATGAGCAACACATTATGTCTAAAACAAGATGAGATATTTTGTCTCCAAATATTTCCGTATTGCAAGAGGGAAACAAATGCATTAGTAAATATCTAATCTAAAGTTTCAAAGGTAGATTAATAAGATTTTGTTTGGTACAACTTCTCTAAATAAATCTTTTAGAAATAGATCTTTTAGATATAGATATTTTAGAAGTAGATCTTTTAGAAATAGATCTTTTAAAGAAAGTTGTTGGTTGTTTGGTTATTAATTAAAATAGAGGAGTAGTATATTCATTCTAGGAATGTAACGCTTTAATCTCAACCATAAAAAATTAATCAATCATAATAGTAATAAATATTTTATTGTTTTATATCAATTTTTCACTCTAGGTTTAATTAGCCTCATGCATAAAATATATATATATTGTTTTTTTTTTTTTTTTTGGGTTCACCTATACCAATTACAATATATATATATATATCAATAAAGCAAAAGTAAAACCAATTACGGTGTATATATATATATATCAATCAATGAACAAATAATAAGAAGATTGTGATAATAGCTAAAACCATTGTTTAAAAACTCAGTGAGTTTCGCCAAGTTCTTACTAGGTTCTCCTGGATTGGCACTCTGTCTATCTAAGAACCCTCAGATCGGAGGTCCTGCTCGTCGAAGGTGAACACTCGGCCCAACTCAGCCTAACTCGACTGACTCGACGAGGCCACCCATCATAAATTGATCGGAAATCATCCCAAATATCACCCAAAAATCAGTCAAAACTCAAAGTCATTCCCAGCAAAACAAACAACACACATAAAATTATGAATAAGAGAAACAACCACTCACAGATTGCCATTAGCGACAACTTGAAGGGAAGAACACAACAACCATCGACGACACGAAAGGAGAGACAAGGAGACTTGAATGGCCATCGCAGAGGAGAGAGAAGAAGATTTAAAATGGTCGATGACCATGAAAAGGGAGTGAGGGACTTTTTGGCTTCGGCAATGACAGTTGTTCTTGATCTCAAAATGGCGACGGAGACGGCGACGATGCACTTGAACGGCAAGGGCGATGGCGCACTTGAATGACGACGGCATGTTAGAGAGAGAAGAGGGAAGAGGGAGAACCGAAGCAGAAAGGAGAAAGAGAGAGTGAAAATGAGGGTTTGAAAGATGTTGACCGTGTAATCGGCCTTGAATATGGTGAGGATAATTTCACCATGATGCTTAATGTTTATAAAAATATCAGTTTACTCTTTCAAACTTTAAAAATTACAATTTACCCCCTGAACAGTACTTTTCGAGTACTCTCTAATTACTCGCTGAGTTGCCAATTGCTCGTCGCTCGCTGGGTTGCCGATCGACTAGTAAGTAGCGAGTTTTGGAACCTTAGCAAAAACCAATTGCAAAAATAGAAAACACACACACACAAAATATAGAAAACTTATTGATTAAAAAGGAGTTTTCAAATGTTTTTATGAAATAAAAAATAAATAAAAGTGGAGGTTATATGTTTATATTTATAAAGAAAGTGTAATAGAGTTATAAAGACATGAAGATATTAACAAAATAAGACAGAGGTCGATTAGACATTTTAATATTTTTTTTAAAAAAAAGCTCAAAAAGATCTATTTGGATAAGCTCAAAATTTGAGTTTATTTAAGCAGACCATTTTCAGTTTTTTTAATTTCCCAAAAACTCTACTAAGATGTCAATCAAACAATATAAAAAAAATCAAATAAAGCTTTTGCATTAAAAAAATATTTTTGATCAGTAGATAAGTTGTACCAAATATACACTAAGTATAATATAAGAAAAAAAAAATTGCATACCAACCAAAAACATTATTCACATCATTATTAGCATTCACTTGAACTACATTGTTTATGCCAACATTTCCCATATATGTACTTGACTATTCAAACATCTTCTCATCGATCTTTGCATATATTGAAGCATCAACAGACTCAAGAAACATAATTCGTGTAGAGCAATTGATTAAGAAGTTAATCAATGTCATTTCTTTCTTATCTTTCCAACCATTTGATAAGATAAAATCAAACATTTCTAATTAAACAAATTTGGATCTTAAATTTTTTGGGCCTCATGTGTACTCATTTCTGTTTTAACAAACTAACCCTTGTTATTATATTAATAAACATAATTTTAAGTGAAATAATAAAGATTAGGTCTAACGTTTTTTTTTTTTTTTTTAAAGAAAAGTTTAGGTCTAAGTTTAACATTTAAATATCTCTTATGAAAATTTATTCAAAAAAAATATATATATATCCTATGAAAAATAACCATTAAATATGCAACAATATATAGAAGTTGATGAGAGTTTCTTACATTTAAAACTTGTGAGTGAGAAGCATATCAAACTACACGAGTTACCATGATTCGGCGCCGTATTAACGTAGTCGAAGTCGAACTGCCCATCTAAACCTAGTTGACCTCAAGATAGTGAAATTCTGCAATCTCTGTGTTTATTTGAGATTTAACTAGAAGCAGAAGAACCTTTGAATAGCCGCAGTGGCAGTGCAGACGTACAACTATGTAATTGGGTATATATTTCTTATTATTCTCATAGAATCCTCTATTTTCAATGAGTCTGTCTTTTCAACATTTGTATATAGAATTTTGCATTAATATTATTATATCTAATTTAAATTTAAGCTTTGCTTAGTATGGATACCATGAAGAAGATTAGAATTGAGGATGTGGACTGGATATCTGAATTGCTTGACCCAATATTATGTATCTGTCTTTTTAACACTTGTATATAGAATTTTGCATTAATATTATTGTTTCTAATTTAAATTTAAGTTTTGCTTAGTATGGATATTACGAAGAAGATTAGAATTGAGGATGTGGACCGGATATCTGAATTGCCTGAATCGATATTGCACCATATTTTCTCATTTCTTCATTTCAAGTAAGCGTTTCAAACAAGTGTGTTGTCCAAACTATGGGAAAGAACATGGCGGTCCTACCCAGTTTTGGAATTTGATGCGAGTGTTTTTTTTATCAAGATTTGATGGATCGTTTTCCTGATTACAATTGACAAAATAAGAAACATCGGAGGATAAGAAAGAGGTTATTTGATGGTTTTAAACAAACGCTACGAAATCGTTGCTTCAGCGAGGTAATGGGTTTAAAAAAGTTTACAGTTGATTTGCTGTTTTTAAGGAATCCAGAGTTCGAATAATTTCTGGAACGATGCATTGGTTGTGCAATTGGCAAAGTATCGCAGAGATTATTATAATGCCATTGATGTTTGAATATGTACATCCTATACAAATTTGGGATTATGGAATGAGATTGTCATTCCTCCCATCCTTTTTAGGATTTTTATTTTTATTTTCTTTTAAATATAAAAATTCTTTTATACCCCTATTTTAAAAAAACATAAAATTGGAAATAAAAAACTGTGAGAAAAACTTATTTTATATTTATTAATGGTATAACTTATTTTATATTTGTTAATGGTTAACATAAGTAATTTCATACAAACTGTCTATTTTAATAGAGAGAGACTTAAGTAACGGAGAAGTAAGTGAAGCTGAAAGATTAGGAGAAGTAGAAGTAGCCATAGTTGGGAAGATTTCTGTCTAAAACATATCTGTCATAACAATGATGAGGGAGGCTCTGATACCAATTCCTCGTCAGCATCCACCAATACCAACTTCTGTATGGGATGATTTTGATAAACGTTTTTCAAAACGACCTCCTTCATCTCCTAGTCTTACCTCCATAAAATAACCTTTACCCTGTTACAAAAAAGGTTTAGATTGGATTTCCAAAACATCTCCCTTAACTTATTGTAAATCCTCCCAAAAATGGATTGTTAAGAACTTTTCACCTATCATTCCGGAAGTTATGATGTTCCAACACCCCTCTACTTCCTATGAAACTGATTTTCCCCCTCTTGATGAAACTATCACTCAAAAGCCCAAAGTCACTTCATCTCAAGCTATTCAGCCCGATGGATCGGTCAAATCTGTTTCTCAAGTAGAAGCTGTTCCCAATTGGCAATTTGAAAACGCCATTGCTCAGAACAAAGTTATGCATAGAATTGAGTCCAAACTCAACCATCTGCAACATCAGACATCTACAGCTGCTGAACGCACTTCTCAACTTATTCAACAACTTCAACAACGAATGAACCAGCTTCATCATGATTTACTCCACCTGATTCAGACAAATAAGAGTTTTACAACTGCTTTCTCCCAAAAGGATGCTAAGATGCGAAGTCTAAAAACTCAACTTGCTTCACTTCAGCAAGATCTTAACAAACAGACTTTTCACACTCCTCCTTTAGTTCCTATTTACAATCCTTTTAAGGCAGCCAACAGTTCATGGTCATTACTTCAGACAAATTTTCCTAAAGTCAGCCAACCATTTGCTCCAATCGAAACCAGATCTGAAGTAGATATTGCCTTCGGTACATCTTATCGTCTTTATGCTAAGCTCAGAGAACAACAAGAAGCTCAGCAAGCAGAACAAAAAAGGCAAAGACACTTGGCTCGAAGAAAAGGAAAAACTAAGGTAATTCCTTCACAAAACAGTCAAAGTTCCAGCTCTCATTCTCAAAGTAAACAAGACGATCAGTTTATGGTATCTTACCCTAATCTGTTCTCTCATACTTTACAAAAACTGGGATCTTCCCAAATACCATATGTTCCACCTCCAGAACCTCTTCCTTATACACCAGATCCATTTAACTCAACCCCATATCCTCCAGCAACTTCAGAAACTTCTTTACCATCAACTCCTGCTAGTTTCTATCCGACCTCTCCTATTGAGCCTACTCCACACATTTTATCAGAAACTTCAGAACAGTCCTCTAAAGATGATAATTTCAGTACCATCAGTCAAACTATAGGTCTTCAGTACATGAACACTGAACCACAGATTTATGAAGAGAATGCTAGCACTGAAACAGAACTTCCTCGTCCACAAGTTCCTCACCAAACTCATCCACTTCCTTAAAATAACACCTCAAAATTGTTCACCTTTACTCTTGATGATGTTCCTTTCTCTAAATGGCGAGACCAAATTTTTGAATTCCAGGCATGACTCTAAACAAAAATATTAAAGCCTCATGCTCAACTTCAACAAGTCCTCACTCAGGTTGCTACCCATTTCACCGGTACGCTGAGAGAGTGGTGGCAAGAATTAGGCGAGTACAGACAGATTCAATTTTGTCAACTCCCTGATCTTAACCAGGTATTTTATCTTCTCTACAATGAATTTTGTGGCAGACCTCAAGCTCATGAAGCAAAAGTGCGAGAAGAATTCTTTCAGATGAAGTGTTGCTCTTATAAGCAAAAAGATCTTGATCGACATTATCAGTAGATGCTAAAGCGATTCCATGCTTTTCATGGTATTGATGATCCAAATATGAAACATGCATTTTTATCCTCTATTCCCGAGTCTTTATCTCAGGCAGCTACAAAGATCATGCAGACACAAGACAGAGCTCTTCAACAATGTGCTTTTGGCGAAATCTACCAGTTTTTCCTCATTGCTTTGGATAAACTTTACGCACAAAAGAAATTCTTTGAAGAACACCTTCAGCGGTCAAAACAACTGTCAAAGGTTTGTCAACGACCAGATCTCCAAATCAAATGCAAAAGTCCAGCCCATTGCAACTGTTCTACAAAGAAGAAACATTATTTCTTCAAACCAAAACCTTATAAGAAAATGTCATCTTTCAGAAAACCAAAGTTCTGAAGATTTCTCAGAAAGAAGCCTTTTAAATAGAGATCTACTGACAGATGTTATCTCTGCAACCACAAAGGACAGTTTGCAAAAAACTGTACCGAGCAAAAGAAGAAATCTCAACAAATGATTCAGTATCTCACCCAAAAAGGTATTTCTCTTTCAGACGATAAAATTGAAGATATATTCTCAGTCTATAATACTCCTACTACTTAAGATATTCTTCAGTTTGATCAATCCTCAAACTACACCTCTGACTCTGACAGTCATTCTAAACATCTCCAATTTGTTGTTCACTCAGCTCCAACTACTGTCCCTTCAGTTATGATAAAAATCTTCCCAGCCAAATATTTCAAACCAATCCCTGTCGTTGCCTTCGTTGATATTGGTGCAGTCACTTCTATTATGAACCCTGATGTTCTTCCCTCTGAATACTGGAAACCACATAAAGAAAAATTCCGTATTGTCAATGAAAACCCTTTCACTGTCTCACTTATCAGCAAACCCCTTCTCTTTGAAATATTTTCAGGATGCACCGTTACTCAGAAAGTTGTTGGTTCTCACTTACCCCAAAAAGACATCGTTTTTGGATTTAACCTTTACTCTCAAATCCCAGCACTCCGAATTCTTCCTGATGGTCTTAGGTTTAAACAACATTTTAAACCATGGACTTCTATCCTTAGCATATACTCCATTCAACCCACAATTGATTTTACCACTATTCACCATCAACTTGTCCAAGATTCCTGTTTCGAAACACATTCCGAGTTCCTCCAAAAATGTTCCCATCCTTTTTGGCAAAACTCTGACTTCTTTATCGGGCTTCATTTCCACTTGAATGAAGACATAAATCCAACCAAAGCAAGTCACTCAGGCATGAATCCAGAACATCTTCTCCTTGCAAGATCTGAATGTTCTCAGCTACAACAACAAGATCTCATAGAAATCACCACTTCACAATAGGCTTGTGAAGCTTTCTATGTCAACAAACGATCAGAATAAGTTCGAGGAAAATTGCGACTAGTTATCAACTACAGACCTCTCAATCAGTTCCTCCAAGATGATAAATTTCCTTTACCCATAAGACAAACTCTGTTTGCTTGTCTTTCAAATGATCACATTTTTTCCAAGTTTGTTTTGAAAGCAGGTTTTTGGCAGTTAGGTATTCACCCAGATGACAGATACAAAACTGTGTTTTGTATTCCAGATCACCATTTTCAATGGAAAGTTCTATATTTTGGCATCAAAATAGCTCATTCCTTGTTTCAGAAAGCAATGACCAAGATCTATGCTCCCATTCATCACAGTGCCCTCATTTACATAGATGACATCCTTCTTTTTTCCAAAAATGAGCAAGAACATTACCATCTCCTTCGACAGTTTGCCCAGCTCACCAAAGATCATGGTATTATGCTCTCAGCAAAGAAGATGGATATAGCCCAGAAGCAAATAGTTTTCCTTGGCATGCAAATCTCTGAAGGAA
This sequence comes from Litchi chinensis, assembly GCA_019925255.1. Classification (NCBI taxonomy): domain Eukaryota; kingdom Viridiplantae; phylum Streptophyta; class Magnoliopsida; order Sapindales; family Sapindaceae; genus Litchi; species Litchi chinensis. Next base: position 11,022,275 of record CM034471.1, read on the forward strand.
ACTTTCACCTTCAGCCCTATATTGGCCAAGAATTGTTCAAATTCCCTGACGAGTTGCAGACCAAACATCAAATTCAATAGTTCCTTGGTCTAGTCAACTATGTTCGCTCATTCATTCCCAATGCTGCATCTCTCACTAAGCCATTATCAACATTGCTTCAAAAGAATCCTCTTCCTTGGAGTCCCAACAGACACAATCAGTCCAGTAAATTAAGTAAGTTTGTCAACATCTTCCGTCACTACACATCCCCTCCACAAGCACAAGAATTTTACAGACCGACGCCAGTGAAAAGTTTTGGGGAGCAGTCCTTTTTGAACAGCCAGAATAAGGTATCAGACAAATATGTGCTCACCAAAGTGGTAGTTTCAAGCCTAGTCAACTCCATTATCATTCAACCTTCAAGGAAATTTTAGCGGTCAAATACGTTATTGAGAAATTTGAGTTTTATCTCATTGGTCATCACTTTATAGTGGAGACTGACATGAAATCATTCTCTCAAATGCTCCAGTTCCATAAGAAGAAACTACCTCACCAACTTCTTCTCCGATGGTCTGAATGGTTCAGCAAATATTCTTTTACAGTTAAACATATCAAAGGTACACAAAACTTCTTTACAGATCATCTCTCTTGTCCAATCCAAACAGAACCAACAGTGTCAGCTTTACTTCCTGTTTTTATGTTTCAACCCTCTCGTCTTCTTCTCCTCCATGTTTAGAAATTCCAGAGTTTTCAGATCTTCTCAGATCTAATTTCCCAGCAGCCCGTATTAAAGAATTAATGTTTTTTTACCAGTATAATTGTGTATTATCCCATGGTCAAGTTTTTTTTTAAAACTCTGAGTGTTCACCCTGATTATCCTTTCGCCAAGATTATTCATCTTCCTACCCAGTCACATTTTCCCTATTTTGTGTTTCCTCTATAACTGTTATACTTCCTTTGGTGTCTCAGTCATCGTCATCACTTCGCCTTGAAAATACACAATAATATTTTTAAACAAGCTCTCACATGGGGTCATGATTATGAAAATTTCAACAGTTTTCTTCCCTATTTCCACTAAGATTTCAATCTCTTCATGCATGGGAACTATGGTCACAAGTTCTCCGTCCAAAGCATTGGTCAGTCCTTGCCTTCCATCATTCTTACTTTGTCAGATCTGATGGTGTTTATTTTTCAAAGTCAGAAATCTCTTTAATTGAGCAAAACACTATCCCAGTCTTCGATGGTAACCTCCATTATGCTGCAAGAATCAGACCTATTCAGAAAAGACTTTTTGAAAAAAATCAGATTATTTCAGATGAGTTATGACCGACAATTACTGATGCGACTTCCTGGTCCACTTTTCCCAAATCTTATCTTGACAATCTTTCCCAAGCACAAGATCAATATGTTGACTCTCTTGTTCCACATTTTTCCACCCAAGCAGATTTCCCAGCTTGGTATTATCCGGACTCTCAACCAGGATCATGGCAACAAGAGGATCTCGATGCTGCAAAAAGCAGATACGAAAAAGACAGACATCTCAGAAAAAAAAAATAGCAGGTCCTAGTACACAAGATATTGATCGATTTGCTACTGTGTCCCTATCAGATGATCAATCTCCCAGCTATGATCCAACTTTTTGTCCAGTCTGTACTTCCACTTTCACTTGTCCCAGTCATACAGAATACATGCATCGCATTTGGCCTTGTTGTATTTGTGATGCAATAGATTCTGATGATGAAGATCATGCCAATTGCAACCTGTCTTTTTCAGACTAATTGACCACCATTATTGCAGTTACTATTGACAGATGCTCTCATTATTATAGTTCCTATTCCCAGATGCTATCCTATCCGTAATAATGAGAGCATCTGCCAATAGTAACGGCAATGATGATGGTTAATTAGTCTAAAAAAGACAGGTTGCAATTGGCATGATCTTCATCATCGGAATCTGTTGCACCACAAATACGACAAGGCCAAATGCGATGCATGTATTCTTCATGACTGGGACAGGTGAAAGTGGAAGTACAGACTGGACAAAAAGTTGGATCAAGGCTGGGAGATTGATCATCTGATAGGGACACGGTAGCAAATCGATCAATATCTTGTGTACTGGGATCTGCTTTTTCTTTTTCTTTTTTCTGAGATGTTGTCTGTCTTTTTCATATCTGCTTTTTGCAGCATCGAGATCCTCTTGTTGCCATGATTCTGGTTGAGAGTCCGGATAATACCAAGTTGGGAAATCTGCTTGGGTGGAAAAATGTGGAACAAGAGAGTCAACATATTGATCATGTGCTTGAGAAAGCTTGTCAAGATAAGTTTTGAGAAAAGTGGACCATGGAGTCGCATCAGTAATTGTCGGCCATAACTCATCTGGAATAATCTGATTTTTTTCAAAAAGTCTTTTCTGAATGTCTGATTCTTGCAGTATAATGGAGGTTACCATCGAAGACTGAGATAGTGTTTTGCTCAATTAAGGAGATTTCTGGTTTTGAAAAATAAACACCATCGGATTTGACAAAGTAAGGATGATGGATGACAGGACCCTTCCCAGACCTTATCTAAACTCTCGTCTGGAGGATCCGGCCGGGCACTTCAACGGATTCCTCGAAACCGACTCGTCGGATCGAAGACATCCGGGAAGCGAACCCTATCTTTCTGTATCCGGTTTACTCGTTAAAACTTAGTGATTTGATTTTATCTGTTACTGGTTGGGAGGGATAAACCTTTTCTTTGATTATATTTCAAATTCATGTTATAAAAATTTCGGCAGCATAACGACTGCGTTTTTGATAAACCAAAATTTAACCTGTAAGGAAAATGACACTTCGACTATTTCTGAACACCTCCCAACTTCTTTATTCTCAATTATGCATCAATCATCACCATTTCATAAGCATAAACAATGAATTCAAATTCAACATGCACATATATGAACTATATATATAGAATGCATGATTATATTTACAACTTACAAATTCAACATCAATGTAATTCAAAAGTTAATAGGTTAAATACATATACAAAAATGTATATACACGTCTTGCGCTATTGCCCACCTACCAATGTATGTACAAACAAAAGATCTCGATCTCGTCCGACGATGGCACGCAATAAAACAAACAAGCTACAAAACGAACAACAAGTTAGTGCGATAACATCATAGGATATCATATCACACATACTAACATATAAAATTTCAAGTCTTAAAATTTTCTTTAAAACTCTTCCATGTGTATCCTTGACTCATTCTAACCATCACGGGCGATTATAACTCACGCCAACGTGAAGCTTACTAATGCATCTCAACCACTACGTTACGGAATTTACTGCATCGTACGTAGGGCGCTAAACTCATCACTGAACAACTACAATACGGAATTCTCTGCATCGCAAATGTAGTGCTAAATCTCTCAACGACTACGAGCGGAATTTACTGCATCGCATCGTAGCGCTAACTGTCAACTAACCAACTACGTGCGGAATTGTCTGCATCGCAACGTAGCGCTATACTTTTCTATAAACTGAGCGATTACGGACGGAATTCTCTGCATCGTCACGTAACGCTAAATCTCATAGCTTTTAAGGTGTACACATGGGTTTTTATAATACATTTCTTTAAGTGCAAAAGCATAAATGTCACTAGTTTAAAAATTTTGAACACTTTCTTTATTCCATTTTCTTTACAAGCAACTCATTATCACTTTCTAGTAGCATATGAATTCCATAAGAATCCATATGCTTAAACTTTAACTACATCATTATATGTATTATTTCATTCATTCTTTAGCTACTGTATTCCTTTAACATATTCAAGAAATGGTATAATAATTTACAAAGCTATTAAGTGGCGAACCACTTACCTCGAGGCCGCGTCAAGCGTCTCGACGAGGCTTCTGGACGCCGCTCACGTGCTCGTCACCTACACAACATGATCTCATCATTACTAGTGATAATTTGAAAAGTTGAGAATCTCAACTTCAAGGTTAATAATCTCAACTAAGACCCATTTTTCTCTATATAATCTCCTAACTTGTTTCTAACTCAACCGAAACTCTCTAACTTCGATTTCTTTGTAAAAGTTTTACTTCTAGACCCCTAGGATCATCCCCATATGTTTCGTTTGGTCTCCAAAAGCTTAAAACAAAAAGTCAACTTTTTAATTATACGGTTGACCACGAAAAACAGAATTGAAACCAGCCATGGTTTCACCTCCGTTCCTTTTTCTAGCGTCTTCTTATCACATAACTAAGTCACCCGGAAAATTTCGTCGAGAAACTCCATCGTTTGCTATGTCAAATCTAAGGAAAACGTCCGTTTTGGACACTTTCGGGCGCAATTAAGTGCCCGTTTTGCAAACTCTTGGTTTTGAGTTAGCGACGCTAGATTTTCTTCCATAACTAAACTTCATTTAACTAATAATGACTAACCAAACTCATTTCGTGCCATAAAAATTGCATTAAGCTAACCGTTTCACTTCTCAGAGCTCTAACGGCACTATTTTGTGCATAACTTGCACAATTTTTATCGGATTCGATCCGTTCCAAAACCTATGGTTTTCTATGGTTCCTAGGCATCATTTGAGGTGTAGAACACCCCCATATAGGTCAGTTTTGGTCAGGTCTTCTATAGCTCAAAAATTTCACTCGGGATTGCAAAATTGTCAAATTTGCTCTATTGATCTCTACATGTCTCTTTATGCTTTTCTATGTTTTTTCATGCCAAATTTTGAGTTCAAAACCATATAAACTCAAGGCTATCTACTGCTCTTCAAGTCCTCAACACTCACATAAACACAACTTTGTCATCCAAAGCTCTCAAACTCACTCACACTTTTTGTCAATCACTTGGTGTGCATAAAACACCAATCTCGGTTTTTATTTTGAGGGAGGGTGTAACAGCCCATTTACATCAATTTAAGGCATCAATTACACCCAAAACTCATGATTCTATAACAATCTCCTAAGGTTCTAACAAGATTTACAAGCAATCTAATCACATAAACCAACAAAAATCCTGCAGAAATTTCTCAGCAGCACTGCTGAAATTTTCAGCAAGAAAAGATTAAGAACTTGATTTTCTTACTTGGTTCTTTGTTTGGAGAGTTGAGAGAGACTTGGGAGAAGGTTCAAAGAAGGATTTGGAGGCTTGAATGGGCTGGAAAGGGTTTGATTTCCTCAAGTTTCCTTTGCTGCTCGTCCAGCCTCTGTGTTCTGTCTCGGTTCTGTTCTTCTTCCACGACCAGCCCTGCTCTATTTTATTTCTTGTTCAGCTGCTGGTTGCTTTTGGTTTGTTGCTCCTTTACATGACTTCTTCCTCTCTTCTCCTGGTCGAGCACTTTAGTTCTCCTTCTCTTCGGTTCTGCTCTTATCCTTGTGTGCTGAAATCTGTTGCTGGGGGCTGGTAGCTTCGGTTCTGCTTCTTGATTTCACATCTGAACTGTTCTGGTTTGAGTTTAGTTTAGCTGCTGCCTTACTTCTTCTTGTCACACCTTCTTTTTCTCACGACATCATCTTCACTCGACCTCTCTCTCTCTCTCGATTCTTCCACTAGTTTCTTCCTCTCGGCTGTGACTAATCTGTTTGTGTTTTTGCTGAAACAATTTCAGCTTAAGGTTGATATTTATAGTAATCAACTCTTCATAATTACATCTTGCCCCAACTCTTTTTGAATTTTTATTTCAACTCATTGTCTTGTTACTCTTTCATGGTCACACCCCTCAATATTCTTTCGTATCTCTTTCGTTTCTATTCGATTTAATCGTTCGTCTCGGTTAGAATTTATTTTGATTGTCAAGTTTGTTCTATCGACCACTTGACTCTTTCTTTTTGTTAAATTTTAATTCAACTCATCGTTGACTAAAATTTTAAATTCCCTACTTGGATTTTCATTGCCACGCTACTAAACTTTCATAGTCAACGATTTTCGTCGTATTCTTCGTCTAATACTTTCTGAGGCCAGGACTATCAATTTATTAAATGTAGAGAGTTATATTATCTCCCTAACTTAGCTTCTAATGCTGGGAATTTATAAATCAAGGCTAGGGGTTTACAATGGAAGGCAAGGACTGACCAATGCTTTGGACGGAGAACTTGTGACCATAGTTCCCATGCATGAAGATATTGAAATCTGGTGAGGAAATAGGGAAGAAAACTGTTGAAATTTTCAGAGTCATGACCCCATGTGAGAGCTTGTTTAAAAATATTATTGTGTATTTTCAAGGCGAAGTGATGACGATGACTGAGACACCAAAGGAAGTATAACAGTTCTAGAGGAAACACAAAATAGGGAAAATGTTACTGGGTAGGAAGATGAATAATCTTGGCGAAAGGATAATCAGGGTGAACACTCAGAGTTTTAAAAAAAATTTGACCATGGGATAACACACAATTATACTGGTAAGAAAACATTAATTCTTTAATACGGGCTGTTGGAAAATTAGATCTGAGAAGATCTGGAAACTCTGGAATTTCTAAACATGGAGGAGAAGAAGACGAAGAGGGTTGAAACATAAAAACAGGAAGTAAAACTGACATTGTTGGTTCTGTTTGGATTGGACGAGAGAGATGATCTGCAAGAAAGTTTTGTGTACCTTTGATATGTTTAACTGTAAAAGAATATTTGCTGAACCATTCAGACCATCGGAGAAGAAGTTAGTGAGGTAGTTTCTTCTTATGGAACTGGAGCATTTGAGAGAAGGATTTCATGTCAGTCTCCACTATAAATTGATGACTAATAAGATGAAACTCAAATTTCTCAATAGCGTATTTGACCGTTAAGATTTCCTTGAAGGTTGAATGATAATGGAGTTGACTGGGCTTGAAACTACCACTTTGGTAAGCACATATTTGTCTGATACCTTGTTCTGGCTGTTCAAAAAGGACTGCTCCCCAAAAATTTTCACTGGCGTCGGTCTGCAAAATTCTTGTGTCTGTGGGTAGTGACAAAAGATGTTAACAAACTTGCTTGATTTGCTGGACTGATTGTGTTTGTTGGGGACTCCAAGGAGGAGGATTCTTTTGCAGCAATGTTGATAATGACTTAGTGAGAGATGCAGCATTGGGAATGAATGGTCGGACATAGTTGACTAGACCAAGGAACTGTTGAATTTGATGTTTGGTCTGCAACTCGTCAGGGAATTTGAACAATTTTTGGCCAATATGAGGCTGAGGGTGAAAGTTTCCTTCAGAGATTTGCATGCCAAGGAAAACTATTTGTTTCTGGGCTATATCCATCTTCTTTGCTGAGAGCATAATATCATGATCTTTGGTGATCTGGGCAAACTGTCGAAGGAAATGGTAATGTTTCTGCTCATTTTTGGAAAAAAGAAGGATGTCATCTATGTAGATGAAGGCACTGTGAAGGATGGGAGCATAGATCTTGGTCATTGCTTTCTGAAACAAGGAAGGAGTTGTTTTGAGGCCAAATGGTAGAAATTTCCATTGAAAATGGTGATATGGAATACAAAACGCAGTTTTGTATCTGTCATTTGGGTGAATACCTAGCTGCCAAAAACCTGCTTTCAAATCAAACTTGGAAAAGATGTGAGCATTTGAAAGACAAGCAAACAGAGTTTGTCTCATGGGTAAAGGAAATTTATCATTTTGGAGGAACTCGGAATGTGTTTCGGAACAAAAATCTTGGATAAGTTGATGGTGAATAATGGTAAAATCAATGGTGGGTTGAAGGGAGTATATGCTAAGAACAGAAGTCCATGGTTTAAAATTTTGTTTAAACCTAAGACTATCAGGAAGAATTCGGAGTGCCGAGATTTGAGAGTAAAGGTCAAATCCAAAAACAAGGTCTTTTTGGGGTAAGTGAGAACCAACAACTTTCTGAGTAGCGGTGCATCCTGGAAATATTTTAAAGAGAAGGGGTTTGCTGATAAGTGAGACAATGAAAGAGTTTCCATTAACAGTACAAAACTTTTCTTTGTGTGGTTTCTAGTATTCAAAGGGAAGAACATCAGGGTTCATAATAGAAGTGACTGCACCAATATCAACGAAGGCAACGACCGGGATTGGTTTGGAATATTTGGTTGGGAAGATTTTTATCATGACTGAAGGGACAATAGTTGGAGCTGAGTGAACAGTAAATTGTAGATGTTCAGAATGACTGTCAGAGTCAGAGGTGTAGTTTGAGGATTGATCAAACTGATCAAACTGAAGAATATCTTGAGCAGTAGGAGTATTATGGACTGAGAATATATCTTCAATTTCATCGTCTGAAAGAGAAATACCTTTTTGGGTGAGGTACTGAACCATTTGTTGAGATTTCTTCTTTTGCCTAGGACAGTTTTTTGCAAAATGTCCTTTGTGGTTGCAGAGATAACATCTGTCAGTAGATCGCTGTTTAAAGGGCTTCTTTCTGAGAAATCTTCGGAACTTTGGTTTTCTGAAAGATAACCTTTTCTTGTAAGGTTTTGGTTTGAAGAAATGATGTTTCTTCTTTGTAGAACAGTTGCAATGGGCTGGACTTTTGCATTTGATTTGGAGATCTGGTCGTTGACAAACCTTGGACAGTTGTTTTGACCGCTGAAGGTGTTCTTCAAAGAATTTCTTATGTGCGCAAAATTTATCCAAAGCAGTGAGGATAAACTGGTAGATTTCGCCTAAAGCACATTGTTGAAAAGTTCTATCTTGTGTCTGCATGATCTTTGTAGCTGTCTGAGATAAAGACTTGGGAATAGATGATAAAAATGCCTGTTTCATATTTGAATAATCAATACCATGAAGAGCATGGAATCGTTTTAGCATTTGCTAATAATGTCGATCAAGATCTTTTTGCTTATAAGAGCAACACTTCATCTGAAAGAATTCTTCTCGCATTTTTGCTTCATGAGCTTGAGGGCTGCCACAAAATTCATTGTAGAGAAGATAAAATACCTGGTTAAGATCAGGGAGTTGACAAAATTGAATTTGTCTATACTCGTCTAATTCTTGCCACCACTCTCTCAGCGTACCGGTGAAACGGACAGCAAACTGAGTAAGGACTTGCTGAAGTTGAGCATGAGACTTTAACATTTCTGTTTGGAGTCATGCCTGGAATTCAAAAATTCGGTCTTGCCATTTGGGGAAAGGAACATCATCAAGAGTAAAGGTGAACAATTTGGATGTATTATTTTGAGGAAGTGGGTGAGTTTGGTGAGGAACTTGTGGACGAGGAAGTTCTGTTTCAGTACTAGCATTCTCTTCATAAATCTGTGGTTCAGTGTTCATGTACTGAAGACCTATAGTTTTACTGATGGTACTGAAATTATCATCTTCAGAGAACTGTGCTGAAGTTTCTGATAAAATGTGTGGAGTAGACTTAATAGGAGAGGCCGGATAGAAACTAGCAGGAGTTGATGGTAAAGAAGTTTCTAAAGTTGCTGGAGTATATGAGGTTGAGTTGAACTGATCTGGTGCATTAGGAAGAGGTTTTGGAGGTGGAACATATGGTATTTGGGAAGATCCCAGTTCTTGTAAAATATGAGAGATCAGATTAGGGTAAGATATAATAAACTGATCGTCTTGTTTACTTTGAGAATAAGAGTTGGAACTTTGACTGTTTTGTGAAGGAATTACCTTAGTTTTTCCTTTTCTTCAAGCCAAGTGTCTTTGCCTTTTTTGTTCTGCTTGCTGAGCTTCTTGTTGTTCTCTGAGCTTAGCATAAAGACGATAAGATGAACCGAAGGCAATATCTGCTTCAGATCTCTTTTCGATTGGAGCAAATTATTGGCTGACTTTAGGAAAATTTGTTTAAGGTAATGACCATGAACTGCTGGTTGCCTCACAAGGATTGTAAATAGGAACTGGAGGAGGAGTGTGAAAAGTCTGTTTGTAAAGATCTTGTTGAAGTGAAGCAAGTTGAGTTTTTAGACTTCGCATCTCTGCATCCTTTTGGGAGAAAGCAGTTGTAAAACTCTGATTTGTCAGAATCAGGTGGAGTAAATCATGATGAAGCCGGTTCATTCGTTGTTGAAGTTGTTGAATAAGTTGGGAAGTGCGTTCAGTAGCTATAGATGTCTGATGTTGCAGATGGTTGAGTTTGGACTCAATTCTATGCATAACTTTGTTCTGAGCAATGACGTTTTCAGATTGCCAATTGAGAACAGTTTCTACTTGAGAAACAGATTTGACCGATCCATCAGGCTGAATAGCTTGAGATGGAGTGACTTTAGGCTTTTGAGTGATAGTTTCATCAAGAGGGGGAAAATCAGTTTCATAGGAAGTAGAGGGGTGTTGGAACATCATAACTTCCGAAATGATAGGTGAAGAGTTCTTGACAATCCATTTTTCGGAGGATTTACAAGAAGTTAAGGGAGATGTTTTGGAAATCCAGTCTAAACCTTTTTTGTAACAGGGTAAAGGTTCTTTTATAGAGGTAAGACTAGGAGATGAAGGAGGTCGTTTTGGAAAACGTTTATCAAAATCATCTCATACAGAAGTTGGTATTGGTGGATGTTGAGGAGGAACTGGGTCAGAGTACCTGACGATAAACTCATATTTTCCTGAAGGTTCTCCTAACGGACCTACAGTGAGATCTCCATCAAGCCATAACTGGTAAAGTGATTTCATTTTGGAGGACTGTTTTGAAACAACTGGTGATTGAGATTTACAAGCCTTTGTACAACTTTTACATTGGCATTCAAGATCATAAGGACTATGACCATCTGGATGTTTAAAGTAATAAATAGGCTGACCTGTAGCAGTAACATGCTGAACTTGTGGTTCAGGAAATGAAGGGTTGAAAGTGCTGACTGGTTGAACCATGAACTGAGTATGGAACTCAGGAGGAGGAGCACTTGGTTCATCTGGCTTGAGGAACTTGATAGTAATTGTGCCGTCGGGATTTGAAAGTATTACTGACTGATTAGCAAACACTGAAGCAGGAGCTTGTTGCTGTTTTTCATACGAGGTAACCCACTGATCTGGGAGCAATTCAAAGAGTTTGTCATGAGAAATCTGTCGTGGAACAGATGTACAATGAGGAACATGTTGTGAATCCATAGTGAGAAACAAGGCTTCTGTGGTACTTGGAAGTGAAAGATCAAGAGCATGATCTTGGACTCTCTATAACATCTGGTGATGAAGAGTAGTTGAAATTGATCCAAGTTTTTGAACAACACTTGTGATCTGTAATTGGACTTGTAAAGCTGTGGAACAAAATTCATCTTTAAGGTTGATGTTAAAATTGGGTTTGAGGGTGAGCATGATTGTGCCTGCATTAAGGGTAGTAAGGATTGTTGCAAGACAAGCATATTGATAGTTTGGATATCTAGTATCAAGTAAGGCTAACCTACATGAAGCAGGAAGACCTTTTCTGCCATGGTAGGTAACGACAATTCTAATAGCATCAAAATGGATATAGGTATATCCGTCTGATAACCATTGGTTAATGTTGGATTGTGGAATTTCAAGTGTGACATACTGTTCTTCACAAGAGGCTGAGATGGGACACTTATCAAATTTAGAGGAATGGACATATTCTTTGACAAGTTTTCGGGAAGGTTTAACAAGAGTTTTTATAGAGAAAGTAGAGCTAGGTTTAGCAAATGCAGAGTAGGGATTAAGAAGAGGGGGAATAGTATAATAAGAATAAAATTATAATAATAATAACACATATTTCTTGATGAAAAAAAATATATATATTTCAAAAATGCTAAAGGGATGCATATTTTTAATTAATGACATTTTTGTAACTTAAAAATAATCCATTTTGATTTCAAATTAAAGCAAACATCTCAAAAGAAATATTATTGATTCTAATTCCTGCAATTAAAATAAATAACTTATTTTGATTTAAATATATCAATCCAATTCCAACTAATTCGAGTCTCAAATCATTTCAGTTATGTGTAAGTAAATACATCATAAGTGGAGACAAGGTTGCGATTTGGGACTCTAAGTTGAAACAAGTTATAATTTTGTTTTATTTATCAAACATTAGTCATTATTTTTGTATGTAAATAAACATTCTAAAAATACCAAAATAATTATCCAATGGTAGAGGTTAACAGAGGAACTTTAACTCGAAGGATAAAGAAACCTCTCCATTTAATTGTATTTGTCTCAAACGTTAAGCGATGTGAGTACAATTTCCCCACGGAGAAGCTCACAATTTTACTAGTCCTTAAACATGTCAAATAAAATTTGGCGAAATTAGGGGTGAGATGGATGAGAAATTTCATTGAATTATCTCATAGCTGATGTATTGTAACAGATCAATGATATAATATCATTATTTTTTTTACAGTTTTTATTGTTCAATTTTTATATGAAAGATGTTTTTTATATGAACTGTTCGACATGGAGTGGAAGCTTATGGCGCACGTTGACCGGATCACATCCATATAATTCACTAAGATGCGCGCCAATCCATATAGTACTCATCGCCAGGACCTGCTGACTCACCCCCTCACTCTCCCATCCTCGTTAACTCTAACAAACACTCATCAAAGCCATGCCTTGGAATCAACCAAAACCCTAATCCAAATCAAAATCACAAAATCCAACCAACAATGTCATTCGCTTCCCACCATCTCTTCCCCACCTCGCGTCTCACACTCTGCTTCAACATCACTCTCCACAACCACAGCCACCTCTCTCTTCTTCCTCCAATAAAATCACGCCACCTCATCCACATTTCCCATACAAACCCTCTCCATTTCACAAAACCTTATTATCACTCTCTAAAGCCACTCAATTCCCACGACGACGCCGGCCTCACGCCGCTGGCACGTGACGACGGCTTCGATGTCGATTCGCTTCTCTCAGTCTCCGAATTGGTTTGTCTCGTATCCTCTACTGTAATCGCTGCGGGGTTCGTTGCGAGTAATTTGATAGTGGGGTGGTCGAAAGATGCGTTTGTGGGTCTGGTAGGGAACAGGGTGTTGGTGTGTGGCGTATTTGCGTTGGTGTGCGGAGTGTGGATAGGATCGGTTATCAGAAGGCGGCAATGGTGGCGGATTTGCAGGGAGAATAACGCGAGAGGAGGTGGGAGTGTGAATTTGGTGGAGAGAATTGAGAAATTGGAGGAGGATTTGAGGAGTTATGCCACCATTATAAGGGTTTTGTCAAAGCAGCTTGAGAAGTTGGGCATTCGCTTCAGGCTTACGCGCAAGTCTCTTAAAGAACCCATCTCTCAGGTATTCATTGCCATTTTCGCTACTCTTTATTTATTTGAATCAGAATGATATGAAATCGAGTTAGCCTGGAATCAGATCGATATATCATAATCAGAATAAGTTGTTAAGTTTTGATATATGTTTTTTGATGCAACTGAGTTGTTTTTGGAGAAGATTCATATTATCTACTTCTAGATAGCTTTAAGTTATATCAAGATGAGTGAAGTTACTCAATGCAAAAAATATCTCAAAATTTTCATCCAAACTGATGTGGTGGTTGTTAGTGACTGCCATGTAGATCATGGAATAATATGAGTGATATGGCATGAATCTTAGAATTTTGAATTTCAGGGCTACATGCTTCTATGTGGTGCAATTGAGATTGTCTTGGTTTCATCTTGTCTGTCTGTCAAATCTTTGTTGCTTTCTGCTGAGTCCATTTCTGGTCATTCTGAAATAAGTTATATCTAGTTCATTTAACTACTTGGTTTCAATTATGTGACTGTTACGATTACTGACTATAAGACACTCTCTGTTATTTCATTATTCATGATTGGATCTAGTGTAGAAATCTTGGCTTGGTTCTTTTCACGTCTATGGCCATAGTAAATATACATGCTAATACTGACAGCATATATTTAATATTTACGATGGCAATAGTAAACATATATGCTGTCAGTATAGTTAGTATTACAGAAGACACTTTCTGTTATTTTGTTGTTCATGATTGAGCATGTTGGAGTTCCAATAGACATGAAGTACACGAATTCAACACTCTGTTGCTGCATGTGACATTGTTCTGTAATTGACTTGAAGTCTTAGGAGGCATAACTAAAATTTTAATATTGCTTGATGGAAGTATAATGGAGATTAGGATTGATGTCTCTGACGATATCTGTAGGTAGCAGTGATTTGAGTCTGCTTGTTGCTGGCATCATATTTAGATCCAAGTGGTAAAACATTTAAGTCAGGGGTTTGTTCTGAGTGACAAATCTTATGCAGGAGTGGCACTGTGTTTCAGTGACACACATTACAAGTTGTAACTGTTTATAAAGATGGGTTACACGTCATCTTCAAATGATGTTGGACTATTTTTTTGCCAGTGAGTTGGAATGACATGTACTACTATTCATGTACCTGTACTAGGAAATAAACACAAGGGGAATGAGGATGGGGGTTAAGAGTTTTCTTATTTGAAGTCCTAGTGGAAACAAAGCATCAGTTTCTCCACAGGAATTAGTCTGATGGGCTAAATTGTTGATGTTTCAATGGAATTTCGAGGTTGTGGTTCAAGAAAGTAATATCAATGTCCAGTTTTATCAGACATGCACAACAAGGACACATAAATTGTGCAAGTATATTACGGATATGTTCTGTCTTATTTTTTTTTTTAAAAAAAAGTATAATTACGGCTAAGGAATTCATGATGTTAGATTTAACTTTTGGAATGTACAGAATAATTTTTTAGTAATATCACTGAAGCTGTGTTTTTGTATTGAAGTGGAAATTTTCAAAATTATTTTCTTGCAAATTCTTTTTCCTTTGGGTCCAAAGAAATTTGCCTTTTATCATGACTTTAGACATCATGTGGTTCAAATATCAAACCAACTGTAGAGATATTTACTTTGGTATTTCAGGGAAAGAATGCCACTTTTTAAACACAGAAGTCCAGTATTTAGTAATGTAGGACACAGCGAAGAGAGGGAGAATTAGAGAAGATAGAATATTAGTGGGAAGGGGAGAAACTTTAGAAGAAATGGGAGGAAACTAGAGGACAACAGAGGGGAAAATATTGCTAAACTAACATAAATATTGAAAATTACTTCATTTCATCAAATTTTATTCTAAAAACAATTTATATGAAGAGGCCATTTTAATAGGCAGCCAACTTATTCAAATAGGAAACCAAATCACTTAACGAAGGCAGGAAATAAATCCAACTAAGTAAACTAACATAGATTTTGTAAAATCCCAGAAAATCCTAAATATCTTGAAGATAGAGGAAATTGCCCAAATTAAATTTAAACGTAATCAAATAATAAAATATCTAAAAGTATCCTATTTCATGTTTAGCTTGACATTCTGTCTCTGCAAAAGATATTTGCATGAATTTCCCATAAGACGACGTTAAGCATTTGTACTTAAATAGAAATATGATTGCCTCACAGATTTGGCTAGAGAAAACTAGGTGTTGCAATTTCTAGTTACTACTGTTAACTCATTTATTTTGCTATATACTCATTACTTGTTTTTCATTTATGTTTGTGTTAAAGACTGCAACTTTGGCCCAAAAGAATTCTGAGGTGACTCGAACATTAGCAATGCAAGAAGAAGTTCTCGAAAAGGAGCTGGGTGAAATTCAGAAGGTTTTGCTGGCAATGCAGGTATGTTCAGAACATGGTTGTGTCACTTGAGAGATTATTTATATATTTATTATGGAAGTAATTAATTATGTTAATTGGGAATCAATATTCTTTGAAGTGGCCTGTTATTAGAAAATGAAGGGCAATTGAAATATTTTTTTTTGTGTGTGTGTATATATATATATGTTTGTATTTATGTATTGTGTGTGTTGTGTTTGTTGGCTGCTTATTACAAGCTCAGCCTGACATCTCCTGAGCTCAATTCAAGGATGAATTACTGTTTGTAGTTTCAATTAAAAGACAGCAAACAGAATTTCTGCTGTCTCACTGAAAGCTACATGGAACTTTGGTAAGTGTCTAAAATTCCTACTGTCACCTATCAATAACAACTTTTGGATATTCTTTAATAATCATTCTTACAACCAATCTAAGGGTTGTTATTGATAGGTAACCTTATCCAATCAGTAAGTTAGCAAAACTCATTACTTATTGCTCAGTGTATATAGTGAATCAGCCATATACCTATTCTGTTCAAGTAAGTTTGATGCGGCCTTCATTAATTTTATTGTTTGCCTCAGAAAGTTGTGAAAACAATTCAGGTGTAGCAGGAAAGCCTGCTGAAACTTGTTCTGATCTTGGTTGAAGGTGTCTTTGTTGAAATGGCTGTGTATTTTCCTAAAAATTTGAATTAAATAGGACTAATTTACATACTTAATTGTGACTCCACTAACGTTACCATGGTGCTGCACATTCTTTCTTTTGAATTAAATTCTGTGGTGCCTCTTTGCTTTTGGTTTGACTTCAATTTTCGGTTGAGTCTTTGCTGTAGGAACAGCAGCAAAAGCAACTTGATTTGATTCTTGCTATTGGAAAGACTGGGAAGTTATTGGAAAGCCGGCGAGAACCAAGTCAAGAACAGGATACCTTAGATAAATCTAATTTGGTCGATGGAGCAAAACAAATGGAGACTCCCCACGAAACTCAAGCTTTTGGTTCAAGTAAGGGAAGCAACAATTATAGAGTCTAGGGATTCAGAAGCTACGATCCGTGTTTGGATTGTTCTGTCCAGCATTGCATATATATATGCATCCGATCCTGTTCAAGGTTCCCTAGTTTTTGGAATCTTGCTGCTGAAGAAGAAGAAATAACAGTAGAGGGGAAATAAATTAGTTATATGCTTATTTTTGGTTAAGCATAGCATCCCACTGATGAGGAGTATATATATATGGTTTTTCTGTGCTGATGCTTGTATTTGTAATTTCACGTTGTATTGGTAGTCTTATTTAGTTTATTTCTTTTTCCTTTTTGGATGAGAACATCCTCAAACTTTTGATACAAACTGTAATAATCTTTTCTTTTTTTATTTTAACTCCTAATTGGAATTTCTAGTTACACGGGTGTCAGTTTTGTAAGACAATGAAAAAAGTGTCTCAAAATAAGAGGAAATTGTCAGGAATGGTCTTTAAATTAGGGTTATGACTAAGTTTAGCAATCTTCTATAATTTTATTGTTCTTGTGAACAAATGATATTGTAAAGATGAAAAATTATCTTTTCATTTAAATATTTTATTTAAAATAATAAAATTAAAAATAAAAAATAATACGTAACAAAATTATATTTTTGGTGGACTCTATCGTCGGTGAAGAATATAATAAATCTAAAATTGTATGTCCATAAAGCATGTTTACTTGTACCAATTATATAAACTTCAAATACTTTTCAATTCGTCGACATTGTCGTGGGTATTGTTTGTATCACACATTTGTGCTCGGTTAACGTTTGAATTCGGACGCTTCTACAACAATTTATGAATCTAGCATGCAATTTGAATCTATCTAGAAAATCCAAGTATTTGAAAAAAATAAAAAATATTATAATAATTAAAAAAAAAAAAAAAAAAAAACTTCTCTAGTAAATCTGGAGTTGTGCGGTTGTCCATAATGTACTTATACCATTTAAATAATCTTTAAATAGCTTTCGATTTGCCAACATTGCATCACACTTTTTTTTTTTTTTTTTTTCTTGAAATAGCTTACATTGTCATAAAACAAATGTAATATTAAGATATTGTAAAATATAAACAAGAACTAAAGATAAAACACAAGAAGAATTTTGGAGAGAATTGCTATTTTATTATTTCATTTCTTATGTAAGAATAAATCATACAAACTTATGTGCTCTCTATTTATGGACTAAGAATTATAAATATAAGAAATAAAAAGGCACAAGTTATACATAATATTAAGATACTATTATGATGATCATTATTTGAGTGATAATGATATTTAATGTGGAAGTTATAGAAAATATTAAAGTATTATTATGATGATCATTATTTGAGTAATAATGATTTTTAATGTGGAGACTATAAAATACTAAAGGGTGGCATCCAATTAATTTATAACACTCTCCCTTTGTATGTCCACGGTACAAAGAATATGCCTTATTAAAAATCTTATCAGAAAAAAAATCCTATAGGAAAAAAATATTGATAAAGGAAAAAAAAGTACATAATTCTTGTACGCAGTAACCTTCTCCTTATGCTAATATGTCTTTTTTTGGTGAATTTTAACAAAATTCTCTGAACCGATGCATGTCAATCTTATTCATCAATTTCTCAAATATTGTTGTAGGAAGTGCCTTTGTGAACAAACTGTCATGTTGTCAGAAGATCGAATTTGATGAACATCTATCTCCTTTTTAGTCTGAAGTTCATGTGTGAAAAAGAATTTTGGTGAAATGTGTTTGGTTCTGTCTCCTTTTATGTAACCTCATTTGATTTGGGTGATACAAGCTGCATTATCCTCATGTAAAATCGTTGGACTTTCTTTAACAAATGGAAGATCACATGCTTTATAGATATGTTGAATTAGAGATATCAACCATACACATTCTCGACTTGTCTCATGTAATGCTAATATTTTAGCATGATTTGAAGATGTGGCAGTTAAAGTTTGCTTTGTAGAATGCCAAGATATATCAATACCATGATATGTAAATAAATAATTTGTCTGAGATCGTGTTTTATATGGATCTGATAAATATTCAGCATTTGCATATCCGATCAATTCTGCCTTTGAGTTCTTTGAATAAAACAAACTCATATATGATGTTCCTCGAAGATAACGAAATACTTGTTTAATACCATTCCAACGTCTTCAAGTTAGTGAAAAACCATATCTTACTAGTAAATTAACAGAGAATGTTATATTAGGTCTTGTGCAATTAGCAAGATACATTAGTGCACCAATAGCACTAAGATATGGTACTTCTGGACCAAGAATTTCTTCATTATCCTCTCAAGGACAAAAATGATCTTTTTTCACATCAAGAGATCGAACAACCATGGGAGAGCTTATTGGATGAGACTTATCCATGTTAAAGCGTTTTAATACCTTTTCAATATAAGTTGATTGGTGAAGAAAAATACCTTTAAATAGATGTTTGATCTGCAAGCCAAGACAAAATTTTGTTTGGTCCAAATCCTTCATTTCAAACTCATTTTTCAAAAATGTTATCGTCTCTATGAGCTCTTCATAAATCCCGATGATATTCAAATCATCAACATAAATTACGATAATAGTAAATCCAAACTTTGATTTCTTAATAAACACACATGGGTAAATTGAATTGTTAATATACCCATTCTTCAAAAGATATTCACTGAGACAATTATACTACATGCGTCCAGATTGCTTTAATCCATACAAAGATCTTTGTAATTTAATCGAATACATTTCTCGGGGTTTCGAATTGCATGAATCGGATATTTTTAAACTTTCATATAAATGTCACTATCAAGTGATCCATACAAATAAACTGTTACAACATCCATTAAATGCATATGAAGTCATTATGTAATTATTAGACTAATTAGAAATCTAAATGTAATTGCATCCACCACTGGAGAATAAGTCTCCTTATAATCAATACTAGGTCTTTGAGAGAAACCTTGTGCTATAAGTCGTGTTTTATACCTTACAACTTCATTTTTCTTATTACGTATTCACACAAATACCCATTTGTAGCCTATAAATTTCACACCTTTAGGTGGTTGGACAATAGATCCAAAGACTTCATGTTTTTCAAGTGAATTTAATTCTACATGGATAGCGTCTTTCCATTTTGGCCAATCAGTTCTACGTCGACACTCATCAACGGACTTCGGTTCAAGATCCTCATTTATAATATCAAGAGCTACTGCATATGCAAATATATTATCAATAACAGTTTCCTTTTGGTTCCATCTTTTTCCATTAAAGACATAATTTATATGATTTATTGAGATATCATCATTTTCACTATTTTCAGGTACCTAAGTCTCTTCTGGGGCTTTGTTATTGATTATGTCTTGAGTCTCTTTAAAAATACTAGTTTCCTTTATATTCAACTATTTAAGTTGTCACAAAAGATACAATTTTAATTTCCTTTACACTATCAAGATTTTATAACACGGTAAGTCACGAGGAGGAAGGCTCACTTGGGCAGGCGGTGGTAAGGTGTATACAATTTTTGTTGCAAGACCTTGGAATCTCATTCTATGGAGAACTCAAGAATTGATCGAGTATCTCTTCTCATCTCTGAGACATTGAGAAAAGTGAAAGCATACCTGACCTATTTGGAGAAACAGAAGGCGTTTGTGTGTTGATTTGGTCATTTTCTTGTAAACCTAGAAATTGTAAAGCCTTAAGGCTTATTGGTTTTTTTTTTGCTACATTTATCACTCAATGAGTTTGAATTAGATTTATTAAGTTATTTTTGTTTATTTTTTTAAGTGATCAAACCACTTAAATTTACTCAAAAATGACTAAAAAAAGTTTGAAATCTTAACTTTTTATTTAATTGCAAATCATTTAAAACATATTTAAAAGATTTTATTCCAACTATTCTTTCCAAAATAATATATTTTTAAATTTATCCTAATTTTATATTACTCAATTTTTTTCCCTTGATACTTACAAGAAATATATTTAGGAAAAAAATAAATATATTTCGTCCCAAATTATTTTGAAACTAAACTATTGTATTTTAATTTACAATTTAAACATTCAATTTTTCAGTTAATTTGTTAAATATATTAATGTATTTAAATATATAAATATGATTAATGCTATTATTTTTTAAGCATATTTTGATCATGAAAACAATATTATTAATATGTACATAAAAATGTTTTATAATTTATTAAATTATTTATTTTCAAGTGCTTATATTAAATTAATTAAAATTATATAATAATAAATAGTAAAAATCATATAAATGTAAAATTACTAGTTTTAAGTAATTTTAACTTTAAAAAACAAGCAAATTTACAATATATTCAGAGTTAAAGAAAAAAAGAACAAACATGTTGTTCAAATTTTAAATTTTAGTCATTATTCAACAAGAGTTCGATTGCTTTTTGTATTTAATACTTAATGGTGCTGAATTAGACCAATTAATTGATTTTTTTTTTAAATGGTCAAATACTTAAAACTACTAAAAATAAAAAGTTACATTTTTAGACTTTTCATTCAATACAAAATCACTTTGTGATTTTGTATATATATTATTTCAATTTTATCTTTCTAAAATAATATATTTACAAGTTTATCCTAGTTTTAATTTTAGTAGAAAATATACATTATTTGCTATTTCAACTTTTGTTGCAATAGTTATTCAACTTAAGACTGTTTTATTTTATTATTTAAATATATAATTTTAATTGACTCTATTATAATAATTAATCATTTTTTAATTATGAATAAAAAATATTATATATATAAGTGTTTTAGTATTTGTTAAATAATTTATTGTAATTATTTGTATCATATTAAATAAAGTTCCATAAAAACTAACTGTAAAAGAATATAAACGTCAAATTATTAGCCTTTAAATAATTTTAACTTTTAAAACAAACAAGATGAGACCCCTAAAGGGAAAAAAAAATCAAATTAAAAATGTCTTTAAGATTTCATGTTTCATCCACTATTCAATTTTCAGCTTTAATAGCACTATTCAGTTTTCAAACAAAAAAACAAATGACCCATAAGTTTTAGTATTGTTTAGTCTTCAGATAAAAGAACAAATGACTTCTTACTACTAGAATCAACAGTAGTGACTACCATGAGAAGAAAGAATGAGACCAAAGGCGTATATTAGTAGTGATTTGGAATAAGCCCCAGAAAAGAAATTACCTTGATAAGATGAAGTCATGAGAAGCCTCTCAATAAGCTTTTTATTAAAGGAAGAGAAGAAAATGTGAAAATAAGAAGAAAAGAGAAGAGAGGGGGTGGGTTAGGATGGGGTGTAACTAGGGGTGGACGATCTCGAGTTTGGGTCGGGTTAGGTTGAAAGTCTCCCAATCTAATGTAGGTTGGGTTGAAAATTTTTCAACCCAATCCAATAATAGTCAGGTTGGGTTGATTGAGTTAAATTTAATTTACCACAAAAGCACAAATGATCTAATTGATAACTTTCTTGGTCTTAGTAATTTGATTACAGATAAAATGAATACAAATAAAGATTCAATTATTGTAAATAAAAGACTGAATTAGATATAAAAGTTATCTTTAATCTTTATCTTGAACAAATGATCTTCTAAAGATGAGAGAAAATCTTGGATTTAGAATTAGAGATAGACGTTTGACGGATTCAGGTTGGTTTGGGTTGAAAATTTTTTAACCCAACCCATCAATTTTTTTTTAAAGATGTAATCCAACCCAATCCAATAAAAAATGGTTTGGTTGAGTTTGATCTGTCGGGTTGGGTTGGAGATGCCCACCCCTAGGTGTAACCCATGAAAATCTAGAGAAAAGATACATGTGATGTAAGCAGAGGTGCCTTTTTCCTTAATGTGAAATCATATGACATGGAGGAGAGAGTGGTGTCATAGATAGACCAATTTTCTCTTTGATTCCTTTTTAAGATTTGCTTCCTATGCATGCCTATTATCTATCATCCATCACCACATCCATCCATCTTATATTATTATAATAATGAGGATAAAAATGTAATTTCCTTTTCAAAAAAATATAAGGAGGTAAAAAATTCTAGCACCATTCACCATTCTCATCACACTATACATATATATAGTGAAAATTGATACTGAATGGGTTATAAGTTTATTGATATTTACCAAGATTAAATACTACTTATATGGCCCCAAAATTGACATTGAATATGTCAATGAATATGTTGAGATTTACGATACTCAAATACTACTTATGTGGCCCAGATATCTACTTTCATTTAAAGTTGACACACAATGGATTAAAGGTCTATCATGACTTACCCATATCAAATTATCCAACTAAAACTATCATGTTTGACTATACTTCATGTAAAGTTTAAGATGTTTCGTATAACAATGACGGTACATGAAACATCTAGAAAGCTTATATCTTTTTTTTTTTTTTTTTATGAAGGTTGACACCAAATATGTTAAGGGCTTTGTTGGAATCTATCAAGATCTAACATTGCCTACGTGGCCTAAATATTTACACCAAATGAATTAGATATAACAAAGATTTATTAGATTAAACACTACTTATGTGGCCTAGAAATTGACGGATGTTTTGCCTTATGCACTAATTACAATAAATTGCATGTAAGTATACATGATTACAACGTAATATAGTGGCAAATCAAGATCGTTCCCACAGGAACAATTGCTAATTTTGCGTATCAATTACCAAATTTCCTTGAAAAACAATTTTATCTAGACTTCCAATTTGAAAAGAATATTTAATTCACTTAAAGAAAAACAACAAATTGAAAATGCAACTTAACTAAACAAATAATTGAAAATTAACTTATAAAGACAAAAGATCACTACAGAGGAAAATATTCAGAAGATACAACTTCACCACATTATTCCAACAACTTATTCTCATTAAAATATATATATATATATATATAATTCTATTGTATGTTTAACCTGATAATTCTTAATTTTTCACTAGTCTCTTCCGAATGGTCAAACAAAAATATTCAAAGTAATTAAACTGCTATATTCTTATGCCGATTAATTAGTCTGAATTCTTTAAGATCCAATTATCCACAACGATTACATAAACCTTATAGGTATATTCATATCTTTTAAGATTCATGTCATTCTATTGATGTCTAAACTATAACTGCCTTTTCCAAGTGTAGAATAGTTAACTGATCAAGTTAATTAATTAGGCCCAAGTTAATTAACTACATATTTCAACAATAGAACATAATACTAACAATAAAAATAAAATCATTAATCAAAAATAAATCATCGAATAAGAATTGAAATAGTTGGTTACATGGTATTCCCAGATAGAGTGATTTAGTTCTCCATAAGACAGATTAACACAATGAGAAAATTGAAATTCAATTTAATGACATTGTATTAAATGAGAAAATAAATAAAAAGGGAAGTTATAGTGTAATTCTGAAGTGTTTGACCTTTAACTTGAATACAAATAGGCAAATTGAACTCAGTAACACTGGATTGCTTTCGCAACACTTCTTGCAGCTACTTTGTTCTGGAGTTTCTTTTTTGCCCTTAAAAGTTTTTTCATTGTTGCAAAATGAGACAATTTATAGGCACACAAGTTGAGGGTTTAAATTTTTTTTCTTGTCCAATCAGTTGACTCCTAACTCGTAATCTTAGAATTTGATTCATGTTTTACTCCTTGATTCTCTAACTTTAATCTTTGAGAATTCAAACACTCAAAGTGATTCTGAGATCCTCTACAAGCTAATAGTTGATTGCTTTGCTAACTTTCTTCAAAACGTGCTTCTTTCCTTGGAATTTTTGAATCTTTAAGAGATGCTCGAACATGGTTTTAGGACTTGAACTTCTTCCTTTCACTCACCGCTTGACTAAACTGGCTTTGACAAGTAAATTGAAAATTTTTGAAGACATTAATGTGATTTTCCTCGAGCAAAATTAGCATGGAAACTTTGTTGCATCTTAAACGCAGACTTTGACCGCTTGAAACTTTCTTGCAGGTCATTCACGCGTGAAATAAGATCCAAGCCTAAACGCAGTCCACTCATGTAGGTAATGGGTCTATGAAAACTCCCCACATGCTGGATTGGGCTGCAAATTCATGGCCTACGGATAAATTACAAGAAAAGTCCCTTAACATTTGAAAATTCAACTTTTCCCTCAAAAAGTTACAAATTAGTCCTTCCATTTAATTTTTGCATAAAACACTCAGAAAACATTAGAACACTCTTATTTTACTCGAGTTTTTATCACAAAAGTATCAGTTGAGAATATAAAATCGAACTTAATTTTAGTTTGATCAGAAATTTACTCCACTTTAAAGTTGATACACAATGGGTTAGATATCTATGATGATTTGTTGATATCAAACACCATTTGCATAGCTCAAGTATTTAAATCGAATAAGTTAGAAGTCTATTAAGATCTACCGAGATCAAAAACTATTTGTGAAGTTGACACACATTGGGTTAGAGATTTATTGGGATCTGTTGATATCAAACACTACTTGCATATCTCAAGTATTTAAATTGAATGAGTTAGAAGTCTACCAAGACCTACTAAGATTAAATATTACTTGTGTGATCAGAATATTTATTTCCATGAATATCAAACAATTACTCTCATAATAAAAGGAGATAACTACCCACATAAACTATCATATGCATTTGGTGGGAATTGAATCCCAAATCTTTTAGAGAATGAGAAGATACACAACAACATACTAAGATGTGGTGAACCACATACTATGATGTCGTGTATATAAAACATGGCATTAAACAACAAATAAAAAATTAAAAAAAATCTTCAAATAAAAAAGAATCTTAAAATCGAATACTCCAAAATCAAAAGTCACCAGTATCTCAAACATATAAAATTCCTACAATCATCATGTCCTCAAAATCTTAATCTCAATCCTAAAACTCAAAAATAAAAAAATCCCAAAATCTTAGGTGATCATTATATTCATTTTAAAAAACAGTTTTTCATTTTCAAAAACAAAATATAAAAGTAAATATGTTCGGTTGGATGTTTAGTAAAATATGTTTTTAAAAGTAATAAAACATTTTTAAAATATTTTTCATTATTTTTATAAACAAAATTTCAAAAAAATATTATTTTTTCTTCCAAACAACTATTTTACTCATTTTTTTTAAAATAATACTAAACATATTTACATTAGTTTTAATTTTCGAAAATAACTTTTAATAAATTCTATCAAGTGTATTGCATTTTGATAAACAAAATTTTTAAAACATAATTTTCACTTTTAACAACCATTTTGAAAACTATACCAAACGTACTCTTAGTTGTAATGAAATTGGACAATGATGATTTACTATATTTGTTTTAGAAGAAATTTAATTATTAAAATATAAATAATTAATGAGTTAAACTAATACAATGTTTATATATCCACAGATAAATTTTCATTAATGAAGTGATAATTTCAAAAAATAATCATATTGAAAACTGAAAATCTGTTTTAAACCCAAAAAGTTTGAAAATTAATTTTGACCCATCAATTATTTAAATGTCTTTATGATAAGTCGTGGTTTATGTTTTATGAAAATTGCTTTCATAATATATGGACCATGTCGCATAGTAAGAAAATTTAAGTAATCGAGAAACAAAGCTTATGATTATTTATTTTGGTGGATTAAAATCAAATTCACTTTTGATTTAAAAAAAAAAATCAAATTAACTTATAAAATGAGTTAAAAGTTTTGCCTTAGTCGCTAGGTTGCGGACGCCTTTCGTTGGCCACTAGCAACCCCCATGCCTCCTATAATGAGTGGCATGAGTTCAACATCCTCTGTCACATCCAAATTTATATGTATATTATAATAATAATAAATATATTAGTTATTTTTTATTATTTAGTGTGAGTTGACCTTCTAAGCTCCTATCTTTATGTAGATCTCTCTCTTATATCCATATTTATGGGTGGATTCCTCCCAATTGGAAGTTGTTTCCCGAACCTTACCACAATATTCCTATTCTAATTAGTTTCGATAGTCTCATAGATCAATCTCGGATCTCAAAAAAAAAAAAATGTTTTGCCTTTTTTTTTTTTAATTATTTTATTTAATACCGAGTGGCCCCTTTTGAAATGATAAAATATGGTTGAGGAAAAGCTCTAGTTCAATTATTATTACAACGCTGTCACAGAGACAAAAAAATGGAAGAACTGCGAAAGCTCGAACAAGTACAGAGAACATTGTCATTCATGCAATCGCGTGGCTTTTATGCCAACAACGGCAACGCCAATCGCTTCCTCGCTAATCTCATCCTCCTCTTCCTACAGCCCTGTGGTGAACTCGACTTGGACGATAAGTGCACCTTGATTTCTCAACACTTGCCCAGCGTACGTATGCCTTCGCTTTCACTTCCTGCAATCAAAATGGATTCTACTCATGTTAATGCTATTTGTTTCTTGCAGATTACACCTCCGTTTCTTGAAGAAGCATCGCGGTGGATTGTTAGTCAGGAAGGTATAATATAAAATCACGCCTTCTTTCTCGCACTAGCTTTCACAAATCTCGATTTTCAGTTTTCAATTTACTGCAGATTGTGTTGTTGGAAGTGATATTAAAAAAGAAAGTGAATATGATTCCAATTGTGGAGACATGGCTATGGTTGGACTGGATGCTATGCAGCGAGCAAATTCTACGCTTGAGGATTTTGTGAGCACTTTTCTCCTTTTGGAACTACTCTACCGCTTTTGATGCATTATTTCATATATTAAGGCCTCGTTTGTGATAGCTTTTATGTTTTGTCAGTAGTAGAAGAATAGAAGTAAAAATCCAAGCTTTTTCATTGATGTTTGGATAATGTATTTCAAAAGATCTTTTGAAATTTTGGATTTATTATGGGTGGAGAAAAGGATAAAATTGTCAATATGAAAAATTCTTTAAAATGACAAAACAGTTTCCCTTGGTTTGTAAGAAGCTCTTATTGAAGAAACTAGGAAACTTGGCTTTTGATGGAAGAGCTTTTGAAAGTCAGAAGCTATTTCTAGGAGTACATACAAATACTCCGACAAGTTGCTTTTTATTTTCCAAAAACCAGCTTTTGAAAAGCCCTAAGTGCTTTTCTGAAGGCATATTTAATTGTTCGATTTTTTTTCCCCCTGAAAATTGCCTGTGTTGATAATTTTGTTTTCCCTTTTATCCGAAAAGTCATGTTAGTTTTGACTTTCTTGAAGTGCTTTTGATGATGCCAAACAATGCTATGGGTTGGATCAAATATATTAGTATTTTGGGATTGGGATTTGCTAATTTTAGCAATAAACTTTGTCTGATAAACAGTGCAGATCATATTTCATGTTTCATGGAATGGATGCTAACAGTCCACAATCAATATTCAAGTATTTGCCAGTGCTTTCATTCACAGAAAGTTATATTTATCAGGTAACGATCTGGAAAAAGAGTATCAAAAACTCTAATTTTCTTAATAGATGAGGAAGTTTGCAACTTAGTTGATTAGCTTTGTTAAGCTTGAGGTGTGGCTGCTGATATATTAATGCTGCAAAATTTTAGTGAGGATCTCGTGTAGTTACTTATATGCACTTCAATAGGAAGCATTGGTTTTCTTTTTTGTTTCTTCTTGCTGTAAGCCTATACTTGTCTAGAAAAACAATGTATAAGTCAAGTGGCCTCAGTTTCTGCCCTAGTAAATCTTTGATTTTCTATCATGCCTGTTTCGTTTATATATCTCCTAACGGTGATGGTTTTCTTAATGCAGCTGGATAGATTGAACGAGAAGATACTTGATATGCCAACTGGTGGAATTACTGTTTCAGAAAGAGGATTTGAGGTGCTAGTTTTAAGAACTTTGGAAGCACCAACTACTGATTATCTATAACTTGTTAATAAGCTCTAATCTAGTCTATGGAATTCTGTTTGTGATGCATGAATTTAATCGCAGCCAGGTTGCAAAGTTAATGGACGTGTTCAAAAGTGATCCATTCAGACCACTTAAGTATCTACTTGAACAACGTGGCCTTTTGACGGAAAGGTATAACATCTCAGTTAAATTCTGTTCTTTTGCATAGAAGGAAATCTGTTTTTTTTTTTTTTTTTAATATATTGTCGTTGTGCAATGGAAAAGGATCAAAGAAGAATTTAGAAGTGGATCAGAGTATTGGACTCTAGAAAGAAAGCTCTGCTGTCAATTAATGAGTAAAAAAGAGGTACATATATCATTGGAGTCCCTTTTGTGTAAATGAATCATATTCATGCTAGCTTATCTTTTTTACTGGGGATTTTTTCTATATATGTTTGCTCCTTGAGCAGACAATTGTTTTTTGAAATAAAGATTGTATTAGTCTGTTACTTGTAGTTTAGTGGAACTGTTTTTAGCCCCAGAGGAATAATCATTTGAAAGAGTCATTATTTTAGTTGTACTTTTTGTTTACTTTTAATTATATAAATCATATACTAGGTGACAAGAAATAGATATTAATTTCATGCCCAAATGAACTGACAAAGATACATTTTCTTTGACTCAATGCCCAAGGGATGTGCCAGAAAAATAATAATTTATGTTAATGAATTTATCACTCATGAAATCCATTAATCTTATGCTTTGGCATAAGTGGTGTCAAGCATGTATGTTGCCATAATTTCAATCCTCAAGTTGAGATTGATTGGTGGGTTTTTTTTTTTTTTCTTTTCTACTTCTTTTTGGTGTAGGAGGCTATTGATAATAAAGAGAAACTGCAATTATATTTTAGCCAAAATTTGTAATAACTGAAGCCTAAAAATGTCCAATATAGGGGTTAGAACTCTATTGAATTCTTGGGGCTTTTTCATTGACGAATCCGTTGGAAACGTAAGATATGATTAGTTGAGGCCCACCTTAGTTTTACATGAAGAAGAGAAGTTTGTCTTGCCTTCATTATTGAATGAGTAGAGACATTTGGATTATAAGTAGTTATATATACCAGTTTGAGTTACAAGTTTTTTCCTTTACACCTTACTAACTATAGAGTTAAGTAATCTAGACATTCACCAAAATTATACCCTAACATTGATCTATAAACACCCCCAGAAACTGCTTTACTCATCATACATCTTTGAAATGTAGTAGGTGTTTTGCATAACCCAAATGATGTGACAATATTCAAATGTACTTGATGGACAAGTGAATGCAATCTTCTCTTGAATGTTCGGTGATATCAGAATTTGATTACACTTGGAGTAACCATCAAGTTTAATATAAAATGTATGTCTAACTAGTCTTCATAAAATTTGATCTATGAAGGGAAGAGGGAAATGGTCTTTCTTAGAGACAACATTTAACTTGCAATAGTCAATACAAACGCGCTACCTAGTTTGCACTTGGCTATGGACTATTTCATTATTCTCATTCAGTCATTCTTTACCAGTGTGATGCTAGATATCTTTGACACTGACCTGTTAAGTTATCTGAGATTAGGTAAATAACACCCATATCTAAAAGTTTGAGTTCTCTCACTACCAACAACCCTTTCGTATTAGGTTTAATTTCTATGGAATTCATGAGAGGGGTTTACATTATCTTCTAAATAAATTCTATGCATGCAAACTGATTGTGTATTACCCTTAATATTTTCATGCCATAGCTAATGGCCCATTATGTTCCCGAAGTATACTACTGAGCATATTTTCTTTTTCTTTCTTAAAATCAGATGTTATATTAATAGGCAAGGTCTTAGAAGATCGTAAAAACAAATAGTATAGGGACTCAAGGATTGGTTTCAATTTTAGCTTAGGTGGCATCTCTAAAGATGGAACCCAATTTGTGCTTCAAATTGACAGGTATAATTTCTTATAATCCTGGTATCTTTATATACAGTTAAAAAGACAAGACAAGCTTCCCCGCTTCATGTAAAGCAAAGGTGGATCCCAACTAATCATAGCTTCAACTTTTTAATGAATTTGTCATCCAACAGCTTTAGAAGTTTATGAGAATTCTAACCCGTATGCTGGACATCGATATGCTTCATTTTTTTCTAAATTCTAACCAAAAATTGTTTCTCTCTCTTTCATCAATAGTGCCAAATACATTGAATAGAGAAAATTCAGACTTGAAATATATTTTTAATCTAGTATGTGTAGTTTATTTTAATCATATTCATTAAAGATAATAACTAATGAACATAAAACCGAGGGCTTATATTCATGATAAAATATATGCTCTTTAACTGAACAATTGCTTTGCTGTTTTTCCTATTTCTTTCAGCATTAGGCAAGTAAGTTATACTTTTTGTAAAATATATATTAAAAACAAAAAAAAAAAAAAATTTGAGGGGAAGTGGTTACCAAAACTCATAGGATACTGGTGTAAGATTTCTGTTCTAAATTTCACATACGTACCTGGGTGTTGTGGAAGTATTTAAATATCATATCATAAATATATTCCAGTGTCCCCAAGGATAGCTTGTTTTGGGGACAAAGCTAAGTATGTTCCATCTTCCTCTAAATCATGCTCAAACCAATTAGGCAGGGGGATCAGCAGTATTCAAATCAATCTTGCAATTTCCTCTGTTCAGTCTAAATAATCTGCTATTGCAATCACCTTGAAATTGATGTGACTAAAGACTGGGCTTGAGTTAAAAAGAGTCTATATAACCATGTTGATCTCTTACATTCTGTCTTACATGATATATTATTGTTCAGCACACCTTGTTGTTTGCAGCTATAAACTTTGCATGCACGTTCTCCTGTTAATCCTACTTATTGAATCAAATTTGGAGTGAATATTAATGCACATGTGAAATGATTTCTGTAGTGTTCTAAAATTTGTTTAAAATTTTAATCTCTTTGATTTTCTTAAATTGTTAAATTTTAATTTTTGTTTTCAACTTAAGCAAAACTGAAGTTATATTATTTACAAGAATAGGCATGCCCAAGGATGTTCTTCCTAGATGTTGTAACAAAAATGTTGTTTCCCAGATTTCCATTGAAGATGTGATGAGGGCAATCCAGCTAAAATCATTCGATTATCGGGTGCTAAACCTTCTTTTGTATCAGTTGAGACTAGATAAGGTGATCTCCTTTTTACATAATGTTAAATATACTTTGAATTTATGAACTCATATATTGCTCTTTAAAATAAAGTCTCGGATAGGACGTTTTTCCATAATCCTTGTCATTCATATTATACATTGTAATAAAGCTGTTAACTTCTAAATTATGTGACGGTTAGTGCTGTGTCACCTGCCCCTTACTGACTTAACTTCTTTTTCTTTTCTTCTAATTTTTCCGTATAACAACTTGTATTTATTAATTTTTATTTACTCTGTACTCACTGCCCAGGGTAATTTACTATCATAGTTGGGTTTTCTTTTTCAAAAAAATAAAAACTAAATCTCTTTTTCCATCTTTGTCCCTCACAATATCTCTCAATGAAATCATCCGACACTTAGTGCAGTGTGATCCTATAAGTAACCTTTTTTAACATGTTGGATAATCTGCTAATATTGTGACTACTAGTGTGACATAACAGTTCTATTATTCTTTCAAGTGTGCTAGAGCTGGTATACTTTTTTTAAGGCTTAATAGTTCTCTTTGAAGCTATTGTGAAGGTGAATGATTTGCACATGGAGTTTCTTTCAATATCTGAATTTCTGGTAGAAATATCTGATGATCTGTAAGTACTTTCTTCTTTGTTATTCTCCATTCTTATGTTTAATTTAAGAGGTCTCTTTTCAGATTATAAATGTTTGTGACTCTTTCTCAAATAATTATGCTGTTACTGAGATAATTAACATTTGACGCTATCATTTTTCATGTTATATGTATATATATGTTGCAAGCGTAATCTTTTTTCTTAGTATCAAGTTGCTTGATGACGTTGTAGATTTGATTATGAGGTGAGCTCATTTATTGATGGGGTTCTAACCAGAGACAATTCTTTATATTCCATAAACCGTTTCTGATTCAAATAATCATGGTTTCTCATTCAGGATGATGTTCTGGAGAACAATTTCAACATTTTCCGCATGTTTATCGGAGTATATGGACCATCAACAGCCCCAGCCATGCTTGTGAGTATGCCACTTTGTTCTTCTAATATCTAATTGAATGATTATGCTGCTTGGGAGATGAATTTTTTTCTCTGATTTTCCTTTGTTTCAGATTCATCTTGCATAAACTCTTAACAATTTTGAAACTCATAGTAGATTTGGCTTATACTTTATTAATGTTCCTGATTCATCTCAATATGATATGTTTTCATACCACACTAAGATGCCTGCTCAATGGATGTGTGGCTCTCCTTGTTTCTTGATCAATAAACTACTCCAATGAAAGCCGTGGTACTGGTTTTAATTCCCACGAATGCTCTAGTACATGTTAAATATGGGGAAAATGTTGTTTTCTTGTTCTGGTCACCTTAAGAAGCATTCTGTGTTTAATCCTTGCTATGAGCAATATATATTCTTATAATAAGATTGAATATCTTAAAACATAAAAATAATTGACATATAAGGAAGGAGGAAAAAAAAAAAAAAAACCTTTTTGTAATGTGAACCTGCCTAGGTTGAACCTTTTTACTGGTATCTAGTAAATAATGATCTGGAGTTGGTACAAAATTTTTAAAGCATAAAATTTCAGAAAGGCTCAATAACCTTCGAATATGGTTGGAACTGGTTGCATGAAATCGTTCATGGAGATAAATTGGATATGCTTGCTTGATTTATTGTTTTTCTTACTTGAATTGATGTCCTTGGAATGTTGTTTTGGTCCTTTAGGATTACAAGCAAGATTCCTAAACCAATTCTGGTTGTTTTATTCATCTAATTTTGTAGTTATAGTTTGCGTTGGAAACAAACTATGACTGTAAATAATTGAGATACTTGAATAAAATTTTGAATGATTTTTGTAATGCATTAGCAATGTTGTATAAAGCTTAATGAATTTTATGTTGATTATGTTATTTTGGTGTTCATACTTTATGTTTTCAGATGTCATATTCATTTGAATTTAATTTTATGTATGAATTAAAGTATATGGATAGGTTTCGATTTATGTTTGAACTTAAATTTATGTTTAAATATAAGAATATTTTTCATTTTAAATGAATTCGAAATTTTTAAGTGTAGACGTAAAATGTATGTGTGTGTGTGTGTGTGTGTAAAATGTGTGTGCGTGCACGTGAACCGGGTCAAAGTGAGTCAGGGATGTATCACCCCACTCCAAATGGGTTTGGGTATGGGGTGAAATAAAAAATCTAGTAAGGTTGTGGATTGGGTTGCCCCAAACAGGTTTCAAGCTTGGAATAATTGATCTAGTTTTGATCCAATCCATTGTTATCCTTACTAACAGGTCATTTAGTTGTAGAGCCAATCCTTCAGCATTTCAAAAGTCAAACTCACGTTGAGGTCATACTGTTCAAAGATCAAAATTCATCACTGTGTCTAATCCACCTTTAGGTCTTTGCTCTATTAGAAGGGATATGTCATTGGTCTTAGCTAATGAAGAAAGATCAATATTCATTGCTTTGCTCGTGACTCTGCATGGGTGGTACCAACGGTGATTTATATGCATTGGTTTTTCCATTGTTGGTTCGTTCTATTATTGCAAACAATTACACCATGTCATCATTTTGTTTAACAATAATTTTTCCCAGGCAAAATGCATTACTGAGGCTGAAGAAAAGTATAACAGTTTACTGAATTCCTTAGATCCTCAACTGTCCTTAAACTATCAGAGAAGATGCGAAGAAGCTACTAAAGAAGGTAATTTATAAAAATTAATTTCATGAAACTGGAGCCTCTTCTTTTGTGAGACTCCTACCTTGACCTTGACCTTGACCTTTTGCTTGTCAGGTGGGAAATTATCAGGAAACCCTTTTGGAACATGGAGTATACCTCCCGTGATTGTTAATGAGGAATCATTCCGGTCAAACTTATTAAATTCGAGCTGAATAATGGTAACTCTGGATTGATTTTACGAGAGTTTCTGCAATCACACTACTAATTTCGTGTTAGTTGGCACCGTTTTACATTAACTTTTAATTTTAGGGCATGAATGTAGATGGGAGTTTTAACCATTTTGTATAATGATTTTATGCAACTTCAAATCTGTAGAGCTGTCCCAGAATGAAGCAAGCAGAACCAAACTGTGCCAAGTACACATTAAAGCTTTGTGCGGATATTTATAGCATAGCTAATCACTGATATGGAACTTATTCCATATCAGGAATCCGATAGTATGAAAGGTGTAAAATAATCAGGATAAAGAGCCCATGTCATGTTCACAGTTATGACACAGCTTCTAGAATATGAATCTTTCAAAGACTAGGCTTAGGTATCATATGCCATACCGTCAAAAGACTCAAAATTTGTATCACACACATTTTGTCTGAAAATCTAGCCAATTTAAATTTCTATCAGAATAAATTACCAATGAATGTCTGACAGATAATATTGCATAGTTATTTGTTCATATATAATTAATTTATGAAGACCTTATAGACGTTGAAAAAAAATAAGAATCCAACAAAAGAAGTGTCTTTACTGTCATATATTCATTGAAAAAAATAAAAATCAAAGTTTGGCCATTAATGTGGTAAAGTAAAACTACAGTAACATTTTATTCATTTTGATCATTTTGGTAATGATAGAGGGTAAAATGAGATTCTTTGAAATTATAGGGGATATTTAGTTATTATCTCAAACTATATGGGAAAGTGAGATTATCCCTTAAAAAACAAGTAAAGTTAAATATTGAAATTAATGTAAAATCAGAATAAAAAGGGATATTAAATATGCAGTAAGTGTTTTGAAGAATAAAGTACGAAAATGTTTATTCTTATTCTTGCAAGAAAAACGAATCAAATTTTCTATTAAAGCGTGATAGCATTTATTCTGCAAACATGTGACCGAAAGCAACTGTGCTAACGATACAAAAATCTATGGTCAAATATTAAGACCTCTTAGCAGTCTAATAATTGTTACATCAATGCTTAGAGATACAACTTAGCATGGATCATTGAAGTAAACTGTCAATGCATTTCCTATTGTTCACCTTCTATATAGTTAAAGGTTGAGCTGGGCAATATCATAGTTGGAAAGAGAGAGCCACCCTATGTATGGCTATGGAAGGCTTTCATCAGCTGTGCCTCCTAGTAATTACGGTCACCTTGTTATCTCAAACCCAGTACATTTTAGCAAGTCGTGAATTGTACCATTCTTCCCTCAATCGTAGCAGTTTTCCGGCAGATTTCATTTTTGGGACAGCCTCTTCTTCTTACCAGGTTCATCATCCTAAAGTTGTATAATAAAAAAAAAATTATTGGGTGCCATATCAATTATAAGTACGTTATGTTTATGTAATTTTCAGTGTGAAGGTGCTGCAAAAGCAGGTGGTAGAGGCCGTAGTATATGGGACAGCTTCACTCACAAGTTTCCAGGTTCCTCTCAATCGCCTCTGCTCTCGCTCTATATACATAACTTGATATATGTATTCTTCTAAAACATGTTCTAGACATTGTAAGGTGTTGATAATTAAGTGAAAATATGAATCCAACATTTTATAGTAAAGAAACTTATTTAAGTATTACCTTCATTTTTAAATGATGCAGAGAGAATAGCAGATGGTAGCAATGGAGATAAAGCGGTTTATTTTTACCATCGTTACAAGGTTTGAACGATTCTTTTTTCTTACTAAAAAAAGTGATTAGGAAGTTATTTTCTTTTTCTTTTTCTTCATTTTTGTCAGGTTCATATTTGAATTCCCAGAAGTTGTAGTGTGCACATGAGCGTATAAATTACAAATTATTATTTTTCTTATAGGATTTTCAATTAGTAAATACACCCTTATCGTTTGGAATGGTTGTAGAAGGATTAGTAACGTTAACAAAGAGTGCTACTGCCAACAGAAATCCTATAGGCTTAAGTTTATTCGAGTGAGTGTCCAAAGAAAAGAAAAAATGGTTTTTAAATACTCCTTCTAAGATGCTATTAATACCTACAATAGTAATTTTTTATGTGTTTTAAATAAGTGATACATACATTGTAGATTGCCTTGTAAATCAAAAAATTAGTCAATAGGGTTCTGACATTCATTCATGTATAATACTCTTCTCGTGATTATTATGTTTTTAAGCTTTGCCCTGATATCCCTCTTCACATGTAAGCCCGAGTTGGCTTCAAATTTTGCCACCCACATTATATTTTTGTTAATTTCTCTTTTTGAGTTGCTCCTTCTATTATTAACCAAGCTCTAATACCTATTTTACAAAGTGGAACACACATTAGTCAATAGTTTTGTAACTCAAAAAACTAGTCTATTGAATTGTGACACGCATTCATATCCTTTTCGTGATTTTTATATTTCTCATGATTTTTATGTTTTCAATATGAGATTCATCCTATTTTCCTGTTGCACATGTGGAACTCTCTAACATATGCATGTTTGTAAATAAATTTAAATCCAATGGATACCGTGATTGGCAAATGATAACCGGTGATTTATTTTGACAGGAAGATGTGCAGATAATTAAGGATATGAACATGGATGCTTTTAGATTGTTCATCTCATGGTCCAGATTGCTACCCCGTAAGATCATTATTCATTGATAATTATCATAATTATGCTTCGCAAATGTTGAATACAGAAATCAAGTTTGTTAAATTGTTATGAGCTTCGCATAGAGAAATTAGAATTAATTGGTCTCAATATGTACACATGGATTACTCTCATGGGATCTAGCTAAGGTGGCAAGACACCTCTCCCCAGCAAAATTAGACTTGTACTTCTCCAGCTCCAATCTGTCGACATAGGCCCGTTTACCGTAGAGAGCCTCGCTTCTCTGAGCATCTTGATAGGCTGTTTTTAAATTTATTGTTTTCAACCTGCATCTCAACTAGTTGTTATCGGAGCTACTCACGCTCCCTTCTCCAATGGTTGCCAGTATTGGAGCATTCGTCATAGGCCTTCATTTGAAGGAGTGTGAGCTATATAAATAAAATTAAAAAAAAAAAAAAAAAACCAAGTATAAAGATTACAAACGAAAAACAATCAACGAAAAAAAGGACTACATGTTAAAAATGCTCACTTGATCCAAGGAATGGATAATAACATTGGCTAGCTACTCCCCCTCAAGTGTTTCCACGGATTGGGTAGTAGACTCCAACAAACAACCCTTTATTGAGGCAACAAATCTCTCGATGAGGCTAGTGCAGGTGGGGCCAAAGTTAACCCTCTCTGAAGGAAGGGCCTTAGTGGCGAAAGAGACAACACTCTTCCCTTTATCCTCAGGGTCTTCCCCTGGATACAAACTCTTTGTTTCTTCCTTGACTGCCCACCATTGGAAGCGTTAGAGGGATGAGGGTGATTTGGTTGGATCTTTGAGGACATTTGTACAAAACTAGAACCAAAAGACTTCTTGGCTTCATCACTCTTAGAAGGAGGAATCAATTGTAACTAGGGAGCCATAGCTACGAATGCAAATCGATGGTCAAGATATCAAGAGACAATATTCAAGGAAAAACATACAAAAAAAAAAAAGAAAGATTCAACTTACTTTTACAAATAAGAGTAGAAGGAGTAAAGGTGTAGGTTTGGAGAGGAAGTGAAAATGAAGACTTTTGCATCTGGAAACAAAAGTTACAAATGAAATTAGGGAAAACCAACCTCTCATGCCTTCTGCTCAATCAGTGCAATCATTACCACGATAAATCCAATGGTTGGAAGTAGGTCATGTGCCACAAACCAGACAAAAAGACTCAACAATGTGTTGACTATGCATAAGTTGCATTAATGGGATGTGACAATTACGACTAATGGTTGACAATTGTTCATCATTCAGGCTTGCTCAGGTAAACTTACACATTCAAGCTTCCAATGTGAGCTAGAATGTGATAAGGAATGACCAGCTCAGAGGGGTTTGTGTTGTGCTCAAAAATAGTATTTGGACTACAAGTCCACTAAGGCTCAAGAGACCAGCAGGCCTAGAAACCCAAATAAAGAATGAAGCAATATGAAATATATTACTTAAAGACACTTCAACATGAACCTATAATAGATCAAATAACGTTAAGGCAGTAAAGCAATTCGAGCCAGTTAGCTTGCATGGGATGCAGCTCGAGGTCGTAGTGACATAGCAGCTCGTAAATACAATCAACTCGCAATAATCCTTAATAGCACAAAGTTTCAAAAATGAAAAAATTCTTATTTCACATAAAAGATCACTCTAAAGAGGAAACTATCAAAATTACATACTAATTTGAATATGGATATATTAATTGCAGTTTAATTTAAATATAAAGTACTAAATACAGTATCATGTAAATTAGAAGAGATGATCTTAGCGTTTTTTTATATTCTAGCAATTTTATTATATATAAACAAATAATTCTAACATTATATAAAGGGTCCTTCACATATGCAAACGACATGCCTAGAAACTCATATACAGTTGACATCAAGAAGTCGTAGAAACTCTAGAAGAAACTTTGCTAAACATAGTATTCTCCTTCATCAATAAAATAATCATAAACGTAGACATTACTCACAAGGTAGAACCGCATTAAAAATTCTTGTCTCTTTGGTTATTTTTCTTTTGCATTCTTGCTACTTATTTATTTTTGCTATTATTGCCTCCATATCAATTCTATTCATTTCTTTGCAATTCGCTCAATTCACCATATTTACATTAATTCGAATATTGATAGATTTTTTACATTAACCAAAAAAAAAAAAAAAGTGAAAATCATAATATTTCTCTTTTGTTATTTTGAAACAATTATAGTTGATGTGTTTTAACCTTTAGTTGTTGAGAAATGACTTAAAACGTTATATATTTATCCGAGTTTGTGAATTTAAGGTGCGATCTTACCATTTTTTGTTTTCGAATTTCAACAGAAAAATATAATTATGACCAAATAAATAGTAATAATTAAAAGAGTGAGGAGATAATGCATCTTATACCCTTTAAACTTTTGGGGTACATTCTCTTTTCTTTCTATTCCCTGCTCATTAACAGCATAGGGGACGCACAAAAGCCATGACCCCTCCAACCAACAGAATTTTAAAATAAAAATAACATAGAAAAATTACACTAACACTCTAAAAATAACATAGAAAAATTGCACTAACACTCTTTCAGTTTAGGTGAAATTCAATCAGTATGCAAAAGATCCTTGAATTGCTCAAACCTCCCCTACATTTCATCGATCAAACGGTGACCGCACTAGGTATAACTAATGACCAACTTTGACCAAAGGAAGAGTCCCATTTACCCCTAGTTTTCAATTTGAAATAATAATAATAATAATTTTTATCCTTATTTTATAATAATTGAATGAAAATAATTAATATCTAAGTAAGTTTATAAAATATATAAAAAAGATAAAAGTTAGAGAAAAAATATTAAAAAGCAAAATATATATATATATATAGAAAACACAAAATTATGCAATAAACCAAAAAAAAAAGTCCAAATAGTTTTTTTTTTCCTCAAACCATGATTCTTCAATAGATCCCATGAAACATCATGATTTTCTTCTTACTCAAAAACTTCTTATTGTATCTCTTCTGTTTTATCTTGCTCAAACAATTGAAGACCATTCAAGTAAGTTTAAGTAACACAAACACCTATAATGATATCACCACACAACAAAACTTGAAAAAAAAAAAAAAAATAGTGTGATCTTCCTAGTGTAGATCACTCTAGATATGGCAATCAGATGTGATTTTCATCATCTCCATGTGCAATGGAGATAGGTGTTATCTCCACCGCAAGAGATCCCATCGATCTTCAAAAGAGAAGAGATCTATTAAACTAGATCGTTCTCTTCTTTCTTTTTATTTTTTTTATTTTTTTATTTTTTTAAAGTTTCTATTAATATATATATATATATTTTTTTTATTTAACCCTTACGCTAAAACTATGGGAAAGTGATGTGACTTGTTGCAATTGGTTTAGAGTTAATGTTTTTTAGTTTATTTAATATTTACACTTGAAAAGTCAGTTTTGCCCTTCTCATTGTTAATTCTTAGTAAATCATTTAGTCAACGAAATTTGATGAGATTTGTGCAATTAAATGATCATTTGTTTATAGATCCAATTTCACCCAAAATCAAGAGTGTAGGTGCGATATTTCCATTTAAAGTAAATGATTTTCAAGTTTTAAAATAGCAACGAGTGTTATTTTGATTTTCAAAGTTATTTTCTATTTTATATATGTATTTATTAATTATATTTTTAGATTTGAGATTAAATGACATTACATTTGAGTTTTTAACAACTTATTTCTTTAATATTAGTTTTTTTTAAAAAATTTTCTATTAATATATATATTTTTATTTAACTCTTACGCTAAAACTGTGGGAAAGCGATGTGACTTGTTGCAATTGGTTTAGAGTTAATGTTTTTTAGTTTATTTAATATTTACACTTGAAAAGTCAGTTTTGCCCTTCTAATTGTTAATTCTTAGTAAATCATTTAGTCAACGAAATTTGATGAGATTTGTGCAATTAAATGATCATTTGTTTATAGATCCAATTTCACCTAAAATCAAGAGTGTAAGTGCGATATTTCCATTTAAAGTAAATGATTTTTAAGTTTTAAAATAGCGACGAGTGTTATTTTGATTTTCAAAGTTATTTTCTATTTTATATATGTATTTATTAATTATATTTTTA
The DNA here is from genome assembly GCA_019925255.1 of Litchi chinensis. NCBI lineage: Eukaryota > Viridiplantae > Streptophyta > Magnoliopsida > Sapindales > Sapindaceae > Litchi > Litchi chinensis. Next base: position 11,063,333 of record CM034471.1, read on the forward strand.
TATTTGAGATTAAATGACATTACATTTGAGTTTTTAACAACTTATTTCTTTAATTAGTATATATGTTTTGCGTTAACTTGAATATTAGGTTTTATTTTGGTCCCTCCAAGCAAAAATTATGGCTTCACCATTGTCTATAACATAATAGAAATGTATGTAATGTGTGTCCACCATTTGTTTTTACATTGAATATGATTAGGAATTAGGTGTTAATTTACTATTGTCTATATCTTAAATACTATAATTTTTGTTTTTTGACAAAAGAAAAGAACTATATATTCTTTATTGAGTGTTGCTAGATATCCCATCCTTAGAGCATCTCCAATGCAAGTATGAATTGTGAAAAAATGGAGTGTCACATAGGATAAATTGATAAAGGGTTAAAATTAACCTCTCCAATGCAAACTTCCCTAACCACTATCAAGCTGACATGACAAAAAAAAAATAGAGACTGTCAACCTCAATGTCTATTTTTAAAGAGTCTTCTGGACAGCTATGTCAACAATAAATGATTGAGATTTCTATCAAATAATATTTTATGGTAATTTACTTTAATGATGTATTATTGTTTGACTTTTTATCATTGAAATGAATAGAATAGCATTATAGAGTCTTTTTAGACTTGAATGTCTATCAATCCATATTTATGTCATGTAAGATACACATTTCCTTGACATTGATGATATGAACATTTTTTTTAAAAGACAATCCACATTTGTATTGAAGATGCTCTTATATCCCAATTTGATCTCAATCCATAATGTAATCATTAATAAAGGTTACATATAATGAGTGAGAAAAATCATTATTAGTGTATATCCATTTATCAATTGTTGTATCATGAGTTGGAATTAAATTTGAGATACAAGAGATAAGACTCGTAGAGTTACTCTTCATTATTTACAGCTATTTGACTATTACGTATTGTTATTTTTGACATATTTTGACAATTTACAAATTATATCAGGTGGAAAGCTTAGTGGAGGAGTCAACAAGAATGGCATCCATTTTTACAACAATCTCATCAATGACCTCCTATTAAATGGCAATAATTCTACCTCAAGAATTATCTGACAACTCATATTATGTAAACCAATCCCTTAATAATGTATCCCAACTGTCAATTAATATGCCTTCCAATTAATTTGTTGTGTGTTGAGTGATTATTTTTAGGCTTTAATTTCTTAACAAACTGTGTGTAGATCTACAACCCTTTGTGACTATTTTTCATTGGGATCTTCCCCAAACATTAGAAGATGAGTATGGCGGCTTTATAAGTCCTCTTATTGTGTAAGTACATATACTTTTACAAGCTATATACTTTATCCACGAGCACACTCTACTTCTATCTTTCATTTTCTTAATATATTATTAATGTGGATCTTCACACTTTACTTTTATTCGAATGTCAAGTATTTTGAATCGCTTGATGCAATCTAACGGCTCCCAGTCAAACAAGCTATATATTTTATAGACTAGCAAACTCATAACATAAGAGGTTTGTTAAATGACAAAAAGCAATTATCAAAGAAGTTTTTATGCTTTGATTTAATTTTAACCATTTTGTGAATTTTTTTTACTTGTAATACTAAGAGTGTGTTTACTTGATGAATTGAGAAATAAGAATGAAAAATAAAAATGATTGATGATATTTATTTACTTTAAAATCATTCATGTAATAGAAATGAAACCGTGGATCCTACATAAATTTGGGATTGTAGAATGAGAATCTCATTTCTCTCACCCCATTTGAGAATCTCATTTCTATTTTATTTTTCAAATTAAAAAGACTTTTATACCCTATATTAAATAATATTATGGAATTTTTGTTTAAAAACATGAAAAAAATAAATTATAATGTGATTTCATATATTATGGATAATTTGAAATTCATTAACATTAACAAAAATAAAAAATAAAATATAGATACACAATACACTTATAATAATATTGTTAAGAAAGTTTATTTTTTGTAGTCTATTATGACGAGTTACATGATAAAAGATGACACTATATCTTAAACATAATTTTGCAAAAAAATACACAATGCTTCTTTTGCAACGTGCAAAATCTCAATGGTTATACACTTACATTATTCATTTAATATATATATTTACCAAAAAAAAAAAAATCTTATGGAGTACATAATTTTAATCAATGACAATTTTATAACTTGTAATTAATCAATTCCGATTACAAAACAAAGTAAACATTTCAATGGGAATACCGTTGATTTCGATTCTGATTTCTACAATTGAAGTAAACAATTTATTCTAATTATGATACATTATTCCAATTCCAAGCTATTTTGATTCTAGATGATTCCGATTCTCATTTCGATTTCTACAATTAAAGTAAACACACCATAAATTTTTTCCTTGTACCAAAACAGTTTCATTTTCTAATGGAGCATAGTAACTCAGAACAAATTTTAGGGGCTATTACAATCTAACAAAATGAAACACGTACAACATTGGTTGTGACAAAGGGACACATCTACATAATTTTGTTTTATATAATTATGAGATAATATGCTATCAATAATTATAGATTTGATGGAAAAATATCTACTTTGATGGAAAAATATTTACTTACACAATATGGCAATTAAATTCTCACACATATTATTAAATATAATGGTGGGCCCGAAACAATTATTAAATACAACATTGGGCTCGAAAATATATTTCCATAATATGAGGATAACATGAAACTCCCCAAAATATGCTAATATATATCATAAATTGAAGGAAAAATACACTAACAACTTAAACTGTAAGTGGATACTCATGTACATTATTGAAAACTTCTTTCCTGACGTATAAATAACAATAGGTAAAATTAATTAAAAACAAGATTGACTTATATTTCTTGTCTTTATTTTACTGATTATTTGTAACAAGGAAAATTTTAAAAATAAAAAATAATATTTTATTGAAAATATGATAAAAACATTTTAAAATTTAAACAAAAAAATCACATAAATAATTTATTTTAAAAGTAAAAAAAAAAAGAAAAAAAATAAAATACTAATGGGTGCATTTGATATATTGTATTAGACCGAATGAACTAAACTAGATTGGAATTAATTAGATTGAATATGATTAAATCTCATGTTTGTATTCTTGGATTTTGAAATTGTAAATAGACTTAAATTCATAATGTTAGAGTTTGTAGTTTGTTCCAGATCTATTTTTCATTTTTCCGGATATATTTTCTTTGTTTGTGGCATATTTTTTGTGATTGATATTAAATACTTTCAAAAGGCTTTTAACGGGGTAAACAATGTCGAATTTGAGTTTATAGTATATCATTAAAATTGTCTTGGTAATAAGAACAAAATTCCTTTATATCTTCCCGACTTAGATGTTTCAGCCTCCATTTTTTTTTTTTTTTCAATTTCAACTTTTTTTCCTTCTATAAACGGTTTTTTGCTTCCATCGAAGTTGCTAAAAATTGGATTGGTTTATGGCCATCCTAGTCATCATCGAGGTCATCCTTCTTCCTCGTCAATCTCATCGTAGGTTAGTGTGCTTCCCCTCTTTTCGTTCTTTTCAATTTGAACGTGGTCATAATTTTCTCCGAATCCCGTAATGGATGTTATCAAAACTCGAAAGTTATAATTTGGTAGCATGATTAAAACTCAGCCTTTTAAAAGTATTACTAAAGAAAAAGGAACTCTCAAAAATTTTAAATATAAATTAATGACAAAAAATGAAACAAACTTATCACGGACATTACATAACCATTTTCATTTTAGCTTGTAAATGTTAACTTAATTTGAACTACTACAGGAATGATTTTCGAGACTTTGCAGAACTTTGCTTCCAAGAATTTGGTGATCGTGTGAAGCATTGGATCACAATAAATGAACCATGGTCGTACAGTTATGGCGGTTATAATGTGGGCATCTTGGCATGGCTGGTGTTCAAAATGGATAAATGGAGCCTGCCAAACTGGAAACTCTGCCACTGAGCCTTACATTGTCAGCCACCATCTCTTACTTTCTCATGCTGTAGCAGTGAAAGTCTACAAGCAAAAATATCAAGTGAGTGCAACATCTAATTTTGGATTCTACCAGAGAGGGTATTTGGTGGGTGTGTGTGTGTCTATATATATATATATATATATATATATAATAAAGTTATAATATTTATATGAAATGGACACCATAGAAATATAATTTTATTACATCATATATATAAAAACTTGGTACGCATCTTGATGAATTACAATTGTTTATGATTTATAAATGTAATTTGTGTTTTTTACCAAAAAAAAAAAAAAATTCGAATGTTTAGGCGATTCTAAAGGGCAAGATCGGAATAGCGCTATCAGCTTTATGGGTAATACCCTACTCCGAGTCACGACCTGATGTTGAGGCAGCTAGGAGAGCTTTTGATTTTATGTTTGGGTGGTGAGTAAACTCTATTTTCATTTTTTTAAAACAATATAATTAAATCGAGATCTGGGAATGGAGAATCACTTGAGTATAAGATGAGGGGTTTATCAAGGAATCAACCTCATCTTGTACTATTATATTTGTTTATACTTTAAAGAATGCTGTATAATTAACTATATACATCTCTCATAAGTTTGTTGTATAACCCAAAAAATTAATTAAAACCCAACCTCTAGATAATATGAGTACCGATTTGTGTAATGCACCGTTACTGTTGATATATTTAATATAAATTCATTAATTTGGTCCATTTTTCAATAGGTTTATGGACCCGTTGACCTGTGGTAACTATCCACCAAGCATGCGTACTCTGGTGAGAGAAAGATTGCCAAAGTTTACTACTAAGCAAGCTAGGATGGTCAAGGGTTCTTTTGATTTTATTGGAGTAAATTACTATACTACCTATTATGCAGTTGATGTTTCTGTTATCAATTCCTCCAACGTTAGCTACACGACGGATTCTCTTACTGAACTGATTCGTAAGTTGAAAAGTTTATAACTAATTAAAGATAATTATTAAAAATCTCGTATGTAGCATTATTTATTTATTTATTTTATTAATTTTACATTTTGCAGCTGAGCGTGAAGGGATCCCTATTGGTCCTCAGGTGTATGTGTGATACTTCTTTTCAAAGAACTAAAAATTCATGAATAAGGCAAAATTAAAAACCATTATATTACGGAAATAAGTAGAAATGTGTTAAAATTAATTACTAAAGCCATTCACAAGCTCGCATTGCATAAAAACGCGTTATTGACAATTTTTAGTTTCTGCAAATTGTATAATGATCTGTCCAAGTGATCAAATCACAGGCAGCTTCTCCCTGGCTTTATGTGTATCCAAGGGGCTTGAGAGATCTTCTGAATTACATGAAGAAAAAGTACAACAATCCCAACATTCACATCACGGAAAACGGTAGGAACAATTCTTCCATCCTAGGAACAATTGACTCACCTTCATTTTCTTTTTCTTTTTTCCTTTTTAATTTTTTATTGTGGGAGAAGGAGGATTAAATTTAAAAAAAATTATTCATACTTTGTGTCTTAAGATAAGAGCGAGATTTGAACCATTGATCTCTTAAAATTAAAGAAAGTGTTCAACTATTCTACTAAAAGTATCTTCAATACTCTCATAAATAACGAAAAAATTATATGTCACATAAGATGAATAGATATTAAATTAAAATAAATCTCTCTAATGCAGTTATCACCTATCAATGTCAAGTTGAGATGACAAAAAAGAAAAAAAAAACATTATCAACATAACTATTTATTTTTAGAGGGTTTATTAGACAGTCATGTTAGCAAATCAATAAGTATTTAATTTTAATTTTAAAATCTAATTAAAAGTAAAAAAACAAACGGAAGCATGAAGTGGAAAATATGGAAGCATTAAATGGAAATATATTGAGATATTAAATAGAAAGACATGAAAACATTGGAAAATAATTTTTTAATTTGACTATCTATCAAACTATATATATGTCATGTGGAAAGCAAATATCTTGATATTGATGATTTGATACATTTTTTTAAAACACGAGCCACAAGAGCATTGGAGATGCTTTAAGAGGTGATGCGCATATTGACTCACCGCATATATTAGTGGCAATTTCAAAAACAACCCACATTCCAAAAGTAAAATTTGTCTTTACCCCAATAACAAAGAAATCATTTTTGACCCCTCAAACAAACTATTTGCATCATAAAATGATGCTCAATACTTGAAATTAATGATCTTTAGTAAATTTGATCCAATAAGTTATAAATTACCACTAAATTATCACTTTAGTGTGTGGAATGTCATTAGGTGACTATATACTATCCAATGATATTCTCACCTAGTGAAAATTGGATCAAATATGGCTATAATGCCCATCAATGAATGTCTATGACCTTTATTTTGTGATTTTGCTTATGGATCGTTAGAAACCTAAACAAGGGGGAAAATCCCCCAAAATCCACACAACTCTATGACAAAAGAGGCTTCTGTCATGGATGGGTGTAAATTTTGGGGATATTCTCCTTTTTTGGCTTTTAAGGACCCTAAAACGATCCTCAATGCTTGAAAATAATTAACTTCAGTTGATTTGGTCCAATAAGTAATAAATTACCTCTATATTTTCAATTTGATGTGTGAGACGTCATTAGATTACTATACTGTTTAATGATATTGTCACATAATGAAAATTGGATCAAATGTGGTTATAATGTCTATCAATGAATGTCTATGACTTTTATTTTGTGATTTTGGGGTCCTTTGGTTCATTAGGAGGCCAAAAAGGAGGAAAGTCCCCAAAATCCACATAAATCTGTGACAGAGTAGACATCTATCATGGATGGTCCACTCATGATAGAGGAAACTTCTATCATATATGGGTGAGAATTTTAGGGATTTTTCATTTTCCCCCTCCCCCCCCCCCCCCCCCCCCTCTAAAATGATCGTTAATGCTTGAAAATAATTATCTTAATTTGAATTGGTCCAATAACTTACAAACTACCACCAAATTATCAATTTAGTGTGTGAGATGTCATTAGATGACTATCTACTATCCAATAATGTTTCACATAGTGAAAATTAGATCAAGGTCAGTTATAATGCCTATTAATAAATGTTAAAGGCTTTTATTTTGTGATTTTGGAGTCTTTGGGGTCTTTTGGGTCATTAAAAGCCTAAAAATTAGGGAAAATCTCCCAAAATCCACACTCATCCATGACAAAATCTATCATGTATGAGTGTGAATTTTAGAGATATCCCTTTTTATTTATTTATTTATTTTTTTTTTTGGGTGGGTGGGTGGGGAAGGGTGGTTTAGGGACCTTAAACTGATCCTCAATGCTTGAAAATAATTATCTTCAATTGATTTGGTCCAATAAATTACAAATTACCACTAAATTATCACTTTAATGTGTGAGATATCATTAAGTCACTATATACTATTCGATGATGTTCTCACGTAGTGAAAATTTGATCAAGTGTTTTTATAATGTCTATTGTCACGCACCAACCTCAAGTTTTAAATACTATAGTTAAATTATTTCTTATCAGTTTAAGCTTTTGGGTTTAGCAGTAACTAATACGGTATCAGAGATTGAAGGTTCTTGATTCAAACCCTTTCTCTGCCTTTTTTATGAAAATCTTTTTATTACATATGTTATACGGTAGGAAACATTTAACATATGTCCAGCATCTATCATCTGTCCATATTACACGTAAGAGGACGTGTCATGCATAAACTTCAAATTTTAAATATTATAGTTGAACATATTTTTTATCAACTTAAACTTTTGAGTTTGATGGTAACTAATATCTATTAATGAATGTCTAAGGCTTTTATTTTTTGATATTTTTAAGGTCTTTTGGGAAAAAAAAAATCGTTTTTCAACCTGCAATTTTATGTTTCTATATCAAATCACCCAATATAATTGGACTCACAATCACAATCGGTTTACACAACTTTAACTAAACAATATAAACACAAAAAATTAAAATATATATATCAAAAAAATAAAAAATAAAACTTTTAAAACTCAAACTTTTTCCCTTGAATATTTTGATTGAAGAGAATGTGATTTTGTTGGAGATAAAAATCCAACAGCTTCAAGATTTTGCTAGAATGGATAAAGAAAGTTGAATGAAAATGCTTGAATGAAGAAGCTTCAATAGAGAAGAAGAAAGGTAGAAGGAAGGTTAGTTTGGTAATTTAGGCTAATGGCAAAAGAGTCGTTTCAAGGTTTTTTCACTTAAGGGTATTTTGATAAAAAGGGGTATAGGCTACAAATAGTTTGTGTGAAGGAGTAACACATTTTTTTTTTATTTGAGCGGGTTAAAAGTGATTTTTTTTTAAAAAAAAAATTGGGTAGTTTTGAATTTACCACTATATATTATCATATATGTTAAATATATATAATTAATCCATCTATATAGATATATATATATAGTTAAACTCAATTAAATTCATCACTTTGCTTTTTCTTGAACTAGGGATTGATGAGTTTAGTAACGCAACCTTATCACATAAGGAAGCACTAAAGGATCACATGAGGATAGACTACCATTACTGTCATCTTTGGTTCCTCCAAAGAGCCATTAAGTGAGTAAATTTTAATATCAGTCGAAACATCATTGTATAAATCACAAGAAATAAACTCTAAATGGTTATTTCATATTTGTAATCCTAACAAGGATAGAGTAAGCGTCAAGAGTTATTTTGCATGGTCACTTTTAGACAATATGGAATGGAATTCTAGTTATAATGTGAGATTTGGCATTTACTTCATGGATTATGAAGATGGCTTAAAACGGTATCCCAAGTATTCTGCTATTTGGTTCAAAAATTTCATGCGAAAGCATGAACTTCACTTAGTCAATAATACTTAATTCAAATATATTAAATTGATCGAGGGATTTTTTATTTGCTTTTATCTTAAATTATTCTACTAGGTTACTGGGTTCTAACATCTTAGTTTTCTCGAAACATTGTGTTGGCCTATGTTATGTCTGTTCTTTTACTGTAGTCAAAATAATTTATCATTAATTTTTTTTACTTATTGGACCTTCTGACACTAGGTTAGACAATTGTTACGACCTAGCTAAGATAAGACTCTTATCACGTGACCTAGAATGATGCTCTTAAAAGCCAAGAGAGGTCTACCTACATTTTTATTAGCGCAATTTATGGGCATTGTGCCTTGAACCTTGCACTTCGACTGAGCAAGGTGCTATTGGTGCTACTACACCAATAGGTTTTTGGCTTGTCATTAATTTATTTTACCAATTATAAATTTATAATTAACTTGAGATTTGGGGAAAGAAAACCACTTAATTTAATCATCCTTGCTATTGGCGATGCGGTGTAGTGGCACCCATATCCTTGGTGTGGCTTCTCTTGAACCCGTGTCAAGGTTTGAAATGCAACAATGCCCTCTTGATTTATAGGGTAAATTTCAAGGAAGTGGCACCCACCTCTTTGGTATGACTCCTCTTGGGCCCTTATTCAAGGTTCAAACTGCAACAATGTCCTCTTGATTTATAAGGTGATTTTTTCACTTCGCTCTAAGTTGTGTCTTGGTGTCCTAATAAGGAAAGCTCAACTAGTGATGAATGAATTTGTTATATGCAATATGTATTAAAAAAAAAAATTCAGTCAACCTAATTATGTCATCTTTTTTATTATATTTGGAATGATATGATTATAAAATAAAGAATATTACAAAAATTACCCAAATTTCAATGGAAAAAAAAAGTCGTTTTTACCCAACCCTAAGAAAAGTAAGTTTTCAGCTCCTCAAACAAACTAACTTCACCATTTACCTAAGTTGACCAAATTACCCTTATCACAAACTTACTCATATACCCTTATCATTTAAAATAAAAAATGGATAATTATGAAAATGTCCTCATGTATATAAAGGGGTTGAAACCCGGTTGGAAACATTTCCAATTGAGTTTCAAGCCATTTATGACCTGGTGTGACTAGTTGGCAACCCGTTTGTGACCCCAAGCAAGAGGATCATCGCCAATCATTTGCCGACCATCGTTGACCACTACAAACCTCATTCACATGCTCTATTGCTTATGGTATGCGATGTTTGAGTTGTTTGATTGAATGTTTGAGTGTTTTTTGGAATTTTTTGAGTTTTTTTTGTGATTTTTTGAGGTTTTTCTTTGATGTTGGGTATTGATGTTTAGAGTTAGATTTGGTTGTATTTTGACTTGAAAATGAAGGTTTGTGGTGAGACGTAGAGTCGAAAGAGGATTACTCATCTTTTTTTATGCGATGAGGTTTAAAGAACACTTTAAATCCAATTGCTACATGAAATTAGATTTTTGTAAACCTAGTCTAATTTCATGTAGCAATTGGATTTATGGTGTGTTTACTTCATAGATTGGAGAATGAGAATGGAGAATGAGATTGATTAATAGTGTTTACTTACTTAAAATTCATTTTGTAATAGGAATGAAAGTGTGGGCCTCACATTAATTTGAGGTTATGAAATGGGAATCCCATTCCCCTCAACCCACTTGGGAATCCTATTTCCATTCCCTTTATCAAGATAAAAAGTCACTTATACCCTTATTTAAAAAATGTTTAAAAAAGCCTATTTTATTTGATGTTAAAAAAAAAAACCATATATTATAATAAGAAACTACATACCATTAGTTTTTCATCACCAATTTCTTAATTATCATAGTGGACTGTTAAAATAATATACAATTTTTTTCTATTATAATATGTAGTTTTTTATTTGATATTTAAAAAAGAAAAAACTGCATAATACAATAAAAAATTGCACACTAGGTTAGTAGACTATTAAAATAATATACAATTTTTTTATTATAATATGCATTTTTTTATTTTATTTGTATATTATAGTAAAAAACTACACACTATTATAATTAATCCATAATTTTAATTAAGGGTATTTTTGTAACTTATAATTAATTAATTCCGATTCCAAAACAAAGTAAACAATTTAATAGGAATACTGCTAATTCCGATTTCGATTCCTGCAGTTGTAGTAAACAACTTATTTTGATTCCGATACATCATTCCGATTCCAAGTCATTCCGATCCCAGATCATTCCGATTCCTATTCCGATTCCTCTAAGTGAAGTAAACGCACCATTAAAGTGGACTTTAAACCCAGTCAGGTAGAGCCACCAACTAGTTTCGCCATGCAAAACCACATAACACAAAAACCACCATTATTTCATAACTAAACTAGGTTTTTAACGTTTTTTGAAACCCTAGCAACTTAAAAAAAGCATAACAATATCAAAATTCAACAAATCTTTAATAATGCACCCTTCATACTGGTAATCTACCACTTTTTGTAAAATCCCTCGAAAAACCAAAAAAAAAAAAATCACCCACCAAACACACTTATCTTTAGATAACAACCCAACTTACCTTAATCTATGATGCACTCATCGATGGCAAAAAAACGATAGAAGCATACCGTCATTGCGGTGTAGTTCGACTATTCACCTTCGTTTTGTGAGTGGTAAGACAATTGGAATGCCGCGTGTTGCCATGCGTGGAGACCAGGTTGAGAGAGTCGGTTGCTGTGGTATGCTTCTAAAGAGGCTAAATTTTGTCTATCCATGTCTTCATTTTCAATTTTTTTTTTATTTTTTATTTTTGACCATACACATGTCCACATTTGACATATCAATGTGAGAAGATGAATTTGCTCTTGTCAATGTTAAATATGATGGATTGTTGACTAATGGGAGGAATTATTATGATGTATTTCTAATAATTTAGAGATGTTTGGACAGTTTCACAAACGTATTTAAAATGCAAGATTTTTTCAAAATATAGGGATTAAATGAAATTTCTCTAAAAAAAATTGAAATAAAAGAGCTTGCTAAAAAAATGTTGTTTCAACCTAAAGATCGATCATGAATCAAACAAAATACTTGTCAATCAATCAGCATATGTTGATAAGATTTTGAAATTTAGAACAGACAATGTCCATTTGTTCGGTGCCCCTACGATTGTTCTGGTTGTTAGATAGAACTCTTTGATTGAAAGAAAGATCCATCCAATCCATGAAAAATGATAAAAAGATACCTGATCATAAGGTACCATATCTTAAGACGGTAGGTGAAATTATATGTGGCATGATGTGCTCGATCAAATATTGCATTATCAATAAATTTAAAGCCAAGATTTAGTTCAACATCAACTTGAGGCACTAGAGTGAAATTAAATATTTTTATTACCTGCATGGAATTTTATTGGAAAAAAATAATCCTTGCAAAAAAAAGACTTGGCAAATCTTCCCTTATAGTAAATATAGGACCCCACTTTCATGTTATAATCATTTATTAATGTAATCTATTTCATGGTCCTCGCTTAAAGTCTCCTAAATTTTTCATGGTGAAGTTAATTGTTAATATGGATAATAAATGAAAAAGATAAAACTGCATGGTGCCAAACTTACATAAATTATAAAATTCATCTTTATATGCCAGTTGTTGATACTTATCGATATCACTGACCACACACGTTAAGATAATTAATCATTTATTAATCTGTATGTAGGGTTAATGAAGATCAATTCTTACTGAAAATAATAAATAAATAATGTTCGATAGTAACGTGACATCGGACACAGAAAAATTCATTTTAAAAGGTTATTTTTTTATTCTAGTCTTTTTTTTTTCTTTTTTTTTTTATTATTTTTTGTTAAGCTTTTGTGTCTCGTGTACGTGACCACCTTTGCAATCCTAACGTTAGCCAGAAGTCAACGATGATGAATCTTCTTAATAAAGATTCTTTTTAATTAAAGATGGCGTTCAATATATGACTCCATACATATATATATTTTTTAATTAATCACCCATTATATACGGGATACTCTTGATCAAATTATCTAAAATATAGTCTAGAACTAAAACTCTAAAAAATGAGAGAGTACACCACATCAAATGAAAAAATTTGCCCTTATGATGACTCCAAACACTTGATGACTGTCTTTTCTTACTTCTCTAATTTATTTCACCTCGGCAGAACAGCTAAGGCATCCCTCTGGAATATGTATATCTTTCAGGGTATAAGAGCTAGGCCTAATGTTTTATTTATTTATTTTTAATAAAAAAAATTAGGCTTAGCACCCAAAAAAAAAAAAAAGAGCTAGGCCTAGTCTTTGCTCTTGCAGGATCCTAGTTGGTATAAATAATAAATTACTATTACAATGTTAAGAAAATGACTATTATAGACAAAATAATGTTAAGAAAGATGATCCAAATTAAAAAAATGAAGCCGCAAAGACTGAGACCCAACCCATAAATATAAATTAGTCAAAATCTGAATTTATGAGAGAATTCTAAATGATCAATGTTGATATGATTTTGTGAGGATTAAATTGGTGGTATTAATAATGTAAAAGCGTTTACGAATGACATAAGTAAATTCATTTCATATTAATAAGAGTATTATTGGGACTAGATTAGGTGTTTAAAGTATTTATTTATTTTTCAAATTTTATATATAGATTAACTTTATAAAATTGGCGCGTAAATATGTGTGTGAATGTCTCCACTCAAAATTCTGATTTATACACCCATACCTCATTAATAAAATTATCATCAAAATAACCTTAAACGAAATGGCTATTATAGACAATCTAATTAAGTAAATGAATAAAAATAATTTTCATATCCATTAATTTATCCTAATATGTTAAACCTGATTTCACATTTGTTTAATTAAATAAATCAAAATATTGTCCATAATTTATCCTAATATGTTAAACACTAATTTCAAAGTTTACTACAAGATTTCAAATTTTACTACAAGAAATGCAAGCATATCACAAACTTTTCCATATGCATAAACCCACACTACAAAAAATTAGGTCTACGACAATGTGTAAAATGCGTTGTTGTAGCTTTTCATATCATGTGGGTGCACATACATTGCTAATGTACATATTACCATAGTGCCGAAGGGCCTTAACAATATGCAGCACAAGTTTTTTAGGGCTTATGGCAACACGCACTACATGTTACGATACGTTACAGCAACATGCGTCTAGCTATGTCATAGACCTCTATAGTAACATTAAATGCACATTGTCATAGATATTGAAAGCAATATGATGTGCATGTTGTCATAGATATTGAAAACAATATGATGTGCATGTTGCTATTAACTCTTATAGCAACATTAGATACATATTGCCATAGATATAGACGACAACATTATATGCATGTTGCTATTAACTCTTAAGGCAATATTACATGCACGGTGCCATAGATATTGAAGACAACATTACTTGTATGTTGTCATAGATGTTGAAGGCAAAATAATGTTCATGTTGCTATTGATGCTTAAGATAACATTTCGTGCATATTGCTATAGGTCGCTTGTGGCAATGTCAAATGCATGTTGCTAAATATCCTTTTCTTTTCTTTCTTTTTTTCTATTTTTATTCTTAATACAAATAAGTTTTTCAATTTATGAAAAATATTCAACAATGATGTTATGCTTTTAGAGACCAATTATAAAACCTATATTTGCAAGACTGAAATTTCATTTATATAATCATATATAATATTTACATTGCTTTCATAATAATGTTATAATTACAATGCTTCCATAAAATATCTAAAACTTATTTAAATCATCAAGTCCCATGTCATTGATAAAAATTAACCAAATTCATCATATACAATTATATAAGTTTACTTAAAAGCCCCACATCCACTACACTTTAACCATAATGTAAACACAATTCTTATTACACTTCTCATCACTACTCATGTCAACCTAACTGCAATTCTAACCACAACTCAAGTCAACCTAATATAAATGAATAAAAAAAAACATTAAGTAACTCAAAAAGCCCAAAACTTCAAATCTATCTTTTTTACACCAACTTGATGCATTCTTTGATCCAAGCAACAGTACTTCCAATAGCTCGACTTAATGTTTCATGCTCATCGACATATCTTCAAATACCGCATCTAATCCACACTCTCTATTGATCTCTTTCAAGAGACATATTATGCAAACCAAAGAGTGTTGATAAAATCATCCCTTCTGCAACAACATTATCTCTATCTTCATTTCAATACCAATGTAGGATGTGACATTTTGCATTCTCTAGTTGCAAGTTATTTTGTGTTGTGGAAACACTTCCAGGTTAATACTAACTTAAAAAATGCAATTGACCAAAGAAAAATATTTAGAACTATTGACCTGAGTATGTCTATGAGAAGGAATGCACACATAAGACCCCATTGCATCCTCCATTGCATTTCAATTCTATTCAATAACTAAAGAAAATAATAATAGTAAATGTTTTTAGTAAAACTTCTATTCTAATAAATATATATGTACAATAAAGAAAGGTTAAAAATGCATGGTTCCTTGTTTTGTTTAATAAACATAGCCACCATCTCTTTAGGACTTGCCACTTCATCATTTATTTCTTCACCATCTCTTTAAGACTTGCCACTTCATCATTTATTTCTTTTAACTTTGCTTCTAGTACTTTCACTTTTTGTTCGGAATGAATTTGTGCATCTATTCATGATGAAGTGGCTCTAAATCCAAGACCTCTCACTTGGCCATGTTTCTCTTTTCCTAGTATTCTTGTAATGGTATCTTCATTCACTTTGTTATCATTCGGAGGGCATTCTGATAAGTGCAACTCCTCAATTTCATTTTAAATACATATGCGAATCAATTAAAAGATTCAAAAGTTAAAAAAAAAAAAAAACAAGGGCAAAAAAGAGAGAGAACAAAAATAGAGAATGGATGGTAAGCCAAGATCGTACTCATAACCTTGGTCAAGGTTGTAAGTTCTACTTTCACCCTCTCATTTGTAGGTAATTTTCTCCCCACTCATTATAGGTTCCCTTCCATCCCAACCCGTCCCCCCCCCCCCCCCCCCTCCCCCTCCCCTCCGCTTCATGATGTTAGTTGCTTCCTCTCGTTCTGGGAGCAGATCCCTACTTGGGCCACATCTCTGAGTCAAATCGCTGTTGGTCCCGATTACACTCTGAACGCTACAAGAAAAATGAGTTTTTGTGACACACATTAGGCAACACACAATAGGTGCGTGTTGCATGTTATCATCAAACGCAACACATAATAGCTGCGTGTTGCATGTTATTATCAAACATAACACACAGAAAATACATATTACGAAAAAGGCTTACAGCAACTTACACACAAGTGTTGCAATGAAGAGGTACGTATAACAATATACAATTGAAGAATGTTGCAAAAAGTCATATATTACTACACAAAATGCATGATGCCAATAATTTTAATGACATTGCAACACATATTGTTAGTTGTTTTGATGTTCTAGAACAACATATATTATGGCTATGTTTGACAAGTGAAATTGGAATGGAATAGATTAAACTGGATTGGATTGGAATAAATTTGATTGAAAAATTACTGTTTCATGTATGGTAGAACCTGGAATTGGATTAAAATTATGTGTTAAGTTGCTGCAAGCCTGTTTCACAACACGTATTTTCTATGTGTTGCCTTTGATGGTAACAGGCAACATGCTCTTATTATGTCTTGCCTAATGTGTGTTGCAAAAACTCAATTTTCTTATAGTGTGGCTTCATGTGAAAAGGTTATACAACATTGCTTGTGGTTTTAAACTAGTGTTCAGACAAAACTTCTACTTTTGTTTTTTTTTTTTTCTCTAGTGAAGTACAGTCCATTTTCTCGACATTCATCTCTCCCCCATGTAATTTTATTAGTTGATTTTACTTTTACCATAATTTCATCAAAATCTTGACTAACTGGCATTAAAAAAAAAAAAGGATTAATTGTGTTACGATATTTGTTTTTCACTTTTTTTTTTTTGAAAGGTGTTTTTCACTTAAAATTTGTTTCAAGCTTCAAACAAATTTTTATTCAAATAATTTTGTATTGGTTTTTCTATAAAATAAAAAAGTTAGATTTGAAATGAATGTAAAGAAAATTTTTAACTTATTTTATTTGTCCGTTTAAGTAAATTACATTAAAGGAATATTTATTATAAATTTACTAAATTTTTGGTGCCAGGATATATAAGTATATTGCTTGGCAATAACGGCACTGAATTAATTTAAAACTAAATAAACTAGGTGTTTTAAAACTAGTAAAAAAATATCTGCAATTAATACAAAATTAAATTGTTAAGAAAAACACACGACATTTTTATTGGTTGACGGGGCCATGGCAACTGTGCCCTCTGTCTCCCTATAGACTAATTGCGCTTTGAAAAGTATTAATAATTAAATATACTAGAGTATTCACTAGTCATATAATATAAACCAACTAGCTAGCGTCCTGTACTCATTGTCTTAAATTTTGTTATATATAAGAGATACTACATGCTTTACAAGTTGAAACCATATAGTAATTTATGGCGATTATTCACAGCTCTCTTGTACCACACCTCCTCGTTCTGGTCCTCTTCTTAGCTCAATCCCAATGTATCATTGCAAATAATACAGATCCTCAAGTTTTGTCTGTCTTTAATCGTTACAGTTTTCCAAACGATTTCATTTTCGGGACAGCCTCCGCTTCTTATCAGGTATTTATAACTGAACCTAGTTAATGATATATATATATATATATATATGTATATATCAGTTGGATGATATATTTTCATTCAATTCACTCTCTATAGCATTATTAACCAATGATATTTGTTTAGATATCATATAATATGATTTGAACAAAAATCACAATACAGTAGATAATATTATAAATTTTCTCTTAAATTATTAAAAAAATATATACAAAAAAATTATTGCTCATATCATATGTCGATGAAGTTGCTGGCTGTATGATTTTCAGTATGAAGGTGCTGCGAAAGAAGATGGAAGGGGCCCCAGTATATGGGACACCTTTACACACAATTACCCAGGTTTCTTATTCTTTCCTCAAACCCTTATTGCAAATATATGTATATATATATATATATATATGTATGTATGTATACATATAGAAACTCTGGAGTCAAGTATGTGCTGTTTTTAATTGAATATGCATCTTGATGCAACTAAAAATATAGATATGTTTAATTACTTCACAGAAAATAAAAACATGAGCATAATCTTAATTAATTAGATGTGTCAAACTCTTGAAATTTGACATTTATATTATACTAAACCTTAAATATTATAATTTTATAATTATATACGTATAAAGAATGATTATAGAGTTTGATTAATTCCTTCTTTCTTCAATCAGTTCTTTTTGTTTATAGGAAAATTAATCATATATATGATAGCAACTGGTTTGATGATATTCACATGACAAACTAAAACGAAATTGATCAGGATGATTATATGTATTCATCTTTTGAAATGCCAGATAGAATATCAGATGGAAGCAATGGAGATGTAGCAGTTGATTTTTATCATCGTTATAAGGTAAGAAATGTTCTTTTATTAATTATTTTGAAATTTTCTATTATTAATTATTTTTCTTAATTTTCTAGCTATGATTATAGATTCATATGTTTTTCATTGACCCGAAAGAAATTATTTTATTCAATGTTGGCCTTGGGCTTGTCGACATCGGAGAAAGAGACGGTGGCCTTGGCATTCAAATAGGGTCCGAGTGTCAGAAGAATTAAGTAGTTGACCTCGTGAAGATCACATCTTCAGATGGAGGGTGAGATGTCATCTCTAGATCTCATCTTCACCATCCATCAAATTTTGATGGATGGTAAAGATCCTACTTTGATGGATTGTGAAGATCTTATCTGGAGATAGAATCTCCGCCCTTCAATTTTTTTAAATATATATATTTTTTATTTTCTTATATTTTAATAATATAAAGTAAAGACAATTTAATCTTTTGCATTACTGTGCATATTAGAATCCTCTTTTCCATAGCAAGTGTAACGGCAGGGGGCAAAAGGGGTTTTGAAAACTAGAGGGGGAAATTATTGTTTATGTCAAACTACAAGGGTTCTAGGATTAACCCAGAAGTATTTGATGTTTTGAGCTAATAAGTGATGTGATTTGTCGTTGACAGGAAGACGTGCAAATAATGAAGGACATGAACTTGGATGCTTTCAGATTTTCTATCTCCTGGTCAAGATTATTACCCCGTAAGACTTCTATTTTTTTCATCATTTTGAAACAATTTAATATTAGCACATCCTCCTCCTTTTTTTTTTTTTTTTTGGATAGAATTAACACATCATCCTAGGCGTAGTTGTACATACCTCCTCATTTATATTAATAGTGAGGATTTAAGTTCAACTAAACATATTTTATAACTTTTAAGTATATAAATTTTTCTCTTTTATTATAGTAGTAATTATTTTCCGTCATAGGAGTAGATACATTGACTATCAAACAATGATTAATATCATTAGATCTTGAAAAATCTTTAATCTTCGATGGAAAGTTAAAAAAGAAACAACTAGATATTAAATGATCAAATGTGGTATGAGCTTTATACATAGCTATTAATTCATCTCAACATGTATAATATATATTCAAGGGATAATCTCACTTTTCCCCTTATAGTTTGACATAATAGCTAATTACCTCTATAGTTTTGAGAAATCTCATTTTACCCGCTACCGTTATTACCGTTACTAAAATAATCGAAATGATCAAAGTGTTTCAATAGTTTTGCTCTTTCATATTAATGATTAAACTTTAATTTTTAAAATTAACTTTAATGATAAGAGGTTTTTAAGATATTTTTATAAATATAGAGGGTATCAAACTTATTTCATATATCGATAAGGAAAATATTATCGATTTTTAAAAATATTGGAGATTTTGATATTATATAAAACTAAAGGGGGAAAACACTGTTATCTCTGTATTCAATGTACAGTAAAAAGAGCAACGTACTATCAAAAATTCTATTTTTTACACCCATATTTTAATAAAAAAATTTATTACAAAAACAATCTCAACAATTTTCAATAATCCACTGTATTCTGTATGTTGAACTCGAATCGGTTAAACATATCCTAGCTTAATTTAATATTCTTCTACGAGCACCCAATCAACATCTCCTCTAGCAAAATTTGTTTATATTTTCCTTCTAGCAAAACCTAATTGTTAAACAGCTCAAGCTTCATGTTCAAATTGGGTCAACCTTGCATTGAAAGAAACTATAATTAAAGATAAATAATTAACATTGGAATTAATAAAAAATTAAGACGACACAGAGTGAAAGTTACAAACGAAATTTGGCACCTTAATCATCTAGTGCTATACAAATTAAATTTTTATTAAAAAAAGAAAATTATTTTTTTAAAAGAAATTATTGATTCATAAAGCGTTGTTCACATTTGCTTCTAATATTGTTTAAATTTAATTATGAGTATTTATAAAAGTTTGTAGAAATCTGATTATTGGGTATGATATAAAAATGACCCAAAAAAAAATAAAAAAATCAAATCTAACAATTTCAAAACAGCTAGAGAGTAAGTACCTGTTTGCGCCCGTCGGCACAATAATCGGTGAAAGCAAATTGTAAAATTTTTATTATTTTGTCAAATAAAAATATTATCTTCGATTCTGACGTCCTCCTAGATTATTGTTAGTTTAGATTTTTGTTGTAACAATTGACGAGAAAATGACATAAGTTGTTTCCAAATTACTAATAAAAGTATAATTCAACACGTCCTTTCCAAGTTACTGTAGGTAGTCACGAATTATATGTTATGTTGATAAGTAAGTCAACTTTCATATATATATATATATATTATAATTCAAATTGTCATTATATTTTTTGTTTTTTCTTTTGTTTTTCACATTTTATAATAAATCAGGTGGAAAACTAAGCGGGGGAGTGAACATGAAAGGCATTAGTTTTTACAACAATCTCATCAATGACCTCCTATCCAATGGTAAATATTCTATCACATTAACACATTATTTTTTACTCTCTCATTTCAGTGGCATGACAATTCAAATAACATATGATTTTTTTTTTTTTTTTTGAGAAACAAATAACATAAGAATTTAATTAATAAACATTACTTGATAAGTATTACTTAAAAAACTGTAATTAAGTACCTGTAAAAATTATTTAAGGGAAAATCGAGATTGTACAACTACACAACATTTCTCAACCACTGAAAAGATTTCAATTCAATAGTCTACAACCTGTGTTATAAATTGTGTCTACAATATAGGTATTCTTTTAAATATAAAGTTTATTGTACACTAATTAACTTGAAAAATGAGATTTCTTATCTTTGTAGGAAAAGTATTGATTTTAAATCTCATTCTCAAGGAGAGAGGTTTGACTGATAATGATTTTTTCTTAAAAAAATTGAAAGACAGAGGACCATATGATATATTTTGTCTAGTGCATGTATGCATGCCGTTTTTTCTTTTCTTTTCTTTTCTTTTGTCACTGCGGTAGACGACATCTTTTTCTTCTTTTTTTTTTTTTTTTCTAATCTTAGTTGTAATTACAATTATAATAACTTTTTACAAACCATATGAAATGATATTTCCATGAGATGACACTAATTGTTGAGTTAAAAAAATAATACTAAACTATTAAAATGAGTTTTAACAGCACCTAAAAGTGTGAGTTTCTAAATCGGCCATTCATTACTCTTGTCGCTAAAGCTTGTCCATATGAAAAATATGAAATAATTTGTGCAAATGGATAGTTTGCTCGTTCGAATTAAAAATTCGTAACAATTCAAGAAAAGAGAATCGTTCGCCCGAATAATAAAGACACTTTATCCAGAACGGAGACAATTGGCCTAGAACAAGTAGTTCGGTTGATTGATTGAAAAACGTGTCATAGTTCTGGTGAACAGGCAGTTTGCCCACAATAAATAGTTCACCTAGAAAAGAGACAATTTGCCTATAAGAACTGTTGCGTAAACTGTCCCGCAAACATGACAAATTTATCTTTAAAAAAGTTGAACATTAATGTTTATTAGAACTCATTTTTTAGTTTAGTGTCACTTTTCAAACCCTTAAATACTTTAATTCCGTACAAAACAAATCCCTTAATTGAAGACAAATCTAAGTGTGATTAGGTCAAATCAAAATTTTGGTTCGGAGCCAATTAAGTTCTAATCATTAATTCTGAGGCAATTATAATATTTGTAGGGCTGCAACCCTTTGTGACTATCTTTCACTGGGATCTCCCCAAGCACTAGAAGATGAATACGGTGGATTTTTGAGCCCTCACATTGTGTATGTAAAATTATAAATACATAACTTCATTTCTAGTTTTCTTTTCTTTTTTTTTTTTTTCAAATAATTAAATAAATTCATGACAAAATAAATTGGATATTTTGAACTTTTACAGGGATGATTTTCGAGACTTTTCAGAACTTTGTTTCAAGGAATTTGGTGATCGTGTAAAGCATTGGATCACTATAAATGAGCCATGGAGTTATAGCAGTGGGGGTTACGATTTGGGAACGCTTGCACCTGGTAGGTGTTCAAAATGGGTTAACAATGCGTGCCAAGCCGGAAACTCCTCGACTGAGCCTTACCTTGTCGGCCACCACATGCTTCTTTCTCATGCTGCAGCAGTTAGAGTATACAAGCAAAAATATCAAGTGAGTACTTGTATGATCGAAACCGAAGCAAAAACATGCACGCTCACACTTCCGCGTGTAAGGGCGCACACACACATCTCTAATTTTCACATCCCATTCATCCAAGTCATACCACTCATTATGATGGTATTTGAAAATGAATAAATAATAATTGAGTAATTTTGAAAAAAAAATTCAAGACCAAACTCAACTAGCTAGGTAAGATATATATAAAATAATTCCCCTGGAAGGATTAGTCCTGAATTTTGTTTTCATTATCTTTCGTTAAAGTTGAAGCCATTGATTTAAATTAATAGGCACATGTGGTGATATGACAATTTCATAAATGAGGGCACATATAGAGGTGTGTCATTAGTCGTCTTAGTGGAGCAAATAATATGATGTGTGGCTATCACTAACTTTGTATTTAAAAATTAAAAGAAGCAAGTTGCACCTTCACATATTTGCCTATAAATAGGCAATTGTAATGCACTTCTAATCATTCCATTTCCACTTTCAAGTTCATTTGAGAAGTTTTTTTCGAAGTTCTCTCCTAAATTCTAGAGAGAGGTTGTATTATTATTGTTTGTCTAATAAAATTCTTCTAGTTTTGGTTTGTAGATGTTTCTTTTACATTAAAGGTTTTGTCACTTAAATCTCATGTTTACTATTTTTATTTTATTTTATTACTTCCATTTTCTTTTAATATTATTCTTGATTTCAGGTTTACATTAGATTAAAATAGTATAAGATAGTCATAACAGTGGTATCAGAGTCATAGGTTCTTTAGAAAATTCTAAGTATGCTCTGTAATTACATTATTGTCTGATCTTCCACATCAAAAAAGAATTGTTTTTGGTTGTTGGAAATAAGTGTGGTGATGTGGAAGTGCATGCATAGGAAAGGTTCTGACTAGGAAAGACTTGATATTTAAGTGTATCCAGGATTATGGTGGATTAGAATAGTATCGAGTTATCATAACAGTGGTATCAAAGTCATAGGTTCTTTAGAAAATTTTTAGTATGCTTTGTGATTGCAATACTATCTAATCTTCCACATAAAAAAAGAATTGTTCTTGGTTACTGAAAATAAGTGCGGCGGTGTGGAAGTGTATGCCTAGGAAAGGTTCTGACTAAGAAAGATTTGGTATTTAAGTGTATCCATTGTGATCTCATCTCTCTTTCTTAGGAACTGATCAGGGATACTATTCACAGATACTGCACTATTCGGAATACAAGTACTATTGATGATACTGTTCATTGAATATCTTGTGAGTATTTCACAAAGATGATAACAAAATTTGAAATTGAGAGGTTCAATAAAAGTAATTTTTCATTGTGGAAAATAAAAATGAAGATTATCTTGAGGAAAATAATTGCTTATAAGCAATAGAAAAAAGGCCAGCCGAATCATTGATGACGCCAAGTAGAAAGAGATGGATGACAACGCAATTGCTAATCTCCATCTGGCCTTAGCAGATGGTGTATTATCAAGTATGGCGAAGAAGAAAATGGTTGGGGAGGTATGGGACACTTTGACAAAATTGTACGAATTCAAGTCATTATATATGTAAGATTTTCTTAAAAATGAAGCTTGGTAATCTTCGAACGTCGAAAACTACAATAGTAACCGACCATATCAACACCTTAAATACTATATTTTCTCAACTTTCAGTGTTGGGTCATATAATAAGGGCAAATGAACGTACAGAAATTCTACTTCAAAGTCTACCTAATTCGTATGATCAACTTGTCATCAACCTAATAAATAATATCCTCAATAACTATTTAGTTTTTGATGATGTTGTAGTTGCTATCTTAGAAGAAAAAAGTAGGCGAAGAACAAGGAAGACGGATTGGCAAGTAGTACATAAGAAAAGGTTTTGTCAACGACAAGAGAGAGATCAAAGGAACGTGGCCTTAATGGGAGTCTTAATCGTGTAAATCAAAATCAAGAAATAAAAAGAATGTCAGATACTACAACTGTGGCAAGAAAGGGCATGTCAAAAGTGAATGTTGGCATAATAAGAAAAGATTTTGTCAACAACAAAAGGGAGATCAACGGAATGTGGCCCTAGTAGGAGTCTCAGTCATGGTAGATCAAAATCAAGAAGTAAAAAGAATGTCAGATGCTACAACTGTGGCAAGAAAGGGTATGTCAAAAGTGAGTGTTGGCATAATAAGAAGAATAAGCTCCTGAGTCATCAAACTTGCGACGATGTGTTGCAAGTACCTTAGATGATGGTAACGTCTTATACAGCAAACCAACCACTATTGCAGAAAGCAGATTACAGTTTGCTAATGTCTGAATTCTAGATTCAGTAGCCACTTGGCACATGATCTCTCTTAGAGAATGGTTCCACACATGTGAACCTATCTCATGAGGATCTATATTTATGGGTGATGATCATGCTATCTCAAGATAAAGATGCACGATGGTACAGTTCGCACCATTCAGGAGGTACAACATGTGAAGGGCTTAAAGAAGAATCTATTGTCTTTAAGACAATTGGATGATCTTAGTTGTAAGATCCATAAAAAAATGAAAATTTGAAAATTGTTAAAGGTGCGCTTGTTGTCATGAAAGGAGAAAATATTGCTGCAAATCTATACATGTTTAAAGGAAAACACTACTAGAGGCCGATTAAAGTGTTGCATCAACCAACCATGGGAAGAGTCAACGATGATATAGCATCAGAAATTAAGCCATAATTTGAATGGGTTTGAAGATTCTCTCTTAGCGTAGATTGCTTCTTGGGCTCAAAACAACAAATCTACTTTTTTGTGAGCATTGTGTGACAAATAAGCAACATGGATTGAAGTTCAACAATTCTACTGCTAAAGCAAATACATTCTAGACTTAATTTATTCTGATGTTTGGGAGTCATTGGATATATTCTAGGAGGAGCAAAATATTTTGTATTATTTATTGATGATTACTCCAGAGAAATTGGGTGTATCCTATCAAGAGGAAGTCAAATGTGTTTTCAATATTCAAGGCATTCAAAGTGCGGGTATAACTTGAATTTGAGAAAAAGATCAAGTGTTTGAGAACAGATAATGGAAGAGAATATATAGATAGAAAGTTTCTTGTTTTTTGCAAGCAAGAAGAAATCAAAAGGTAATTCACAGTCACATACACTCCTCAACAAAATAGGTGACAAAGTGGATGAATAGAACTCTTGCAGAAAGAATAAGAGCTATGTTGAAAACTGCAGGTTTACCCAAGTTATTTTGGGTAGAAGTGGCAAAAACTATTTGTTATGTGATAAATCGATGTCCATCCATAGCAATTGAGTTGAAAACACCAATGGAGATATAGATCGGTAAACCCGCTGATTATGTACTTTACATTTGTTTGGATGTCTTGTGTATGTAATGTATAATGCCCAAGAAAGAATAAAACTTGATCCAAAATTAAGGAAATATATATTCTTAGGGTATGCTGATGGAATGAAGGGGTATCGCCTATGGGATCCCACTACCCACAAGGTTATCATCATTAGGGATGTTATCCTTATAGAAGGTCAACTTCAAAGAAGTGATGATAGCACTTCAAAAGAAAATTTAGAGAATACAATTGTACAGATGAAAAATAATTCAAAACATGAAAATTTAGGTTCTTCTAAAGTAGAACCAGAGCACAAAGTACATGACCAATTGAGACCGAGGCTTCGAAATTCAACGGTCAACTCAACAGAGGAGACCAACAGTATGGTACTCGGAGTATGTTACGAAGAATAATGTTGTATATTGTTTTCTAATAGAGGATGGAGAGCTTTCAACTTTTCATAAAGCTACAAGCAGTCCAGATGCACATTTATAGATGACAACAATGCAAGAGGAAATTGAAGTTCTACATAAAAACAAGATATTGGAACTTACCTTTACCACAAGGTCGAAAAGCTATTGGAACTAGATGGGTCTTTAAGATCAAATAGGATGACAATGACCAAGTGGAACGGTATCGTGCAAGATTGATGGTGAATAGATATGCTTAGAAAGAAGGAATTAATATGAATGAGATATTTTCCCATGTGGTTAGACTTATAACGATAAAAGTGGCCCTGACAATGTGTGCTATAATTGATTTACACTTAGAACAGTTAAATGTAAAAACGGCATTTCTTCATTAAGAACTTGAAGAAGAAATTTATATACTCTAACTAGAAGGTTTTGTTGAAAAATGTAAGAAGAACTTAATTTGCAGATTAAAGAAACATCTGTACGGTTAAAAACAGGCACTGATATATTGGTACAAGAGATTTGATTCCTTTATTATAAGCCTTGGATACAACAAACTTAGTTCAAATCATTGTATATACTACAAGAGATTTGAAGATAGTGATGATTTCATTATCTTATTGTTGTATATGGATGAGATCTTGGTAGTAGGCCCTAATAAAGATCGAATCCAAAAATTAAAGACACAATTGGCTAGAGAGTTTGATATAAAGAATCTGGGACCAATAAACAAGATTCTAGGGATGCAAATTCACCAAACAAAAAAGATAGAAAGATTTGGCTCTCTCAAAAAACTACTTAAGAAAAATCTTGTGCCACTTCAACATGTAAGATTGTAAGTCAATTTCTACCCCTCTTCTTATGAATTATAAATTATCCTCAAGTATAAGTCATAGCAATGAAGCAAAGAGGATGGAGATGTCTCAGTGTTGTATGCATCAATAGTGGAAAATTTAATGTTCGTTATGATATGTATAAGACCGGACATTGCACAAGCAGTGGGAGTGGTTAGTCAATATATGACAAATTCAAATAAAGAGCATTGAAATGTTGTGAAGAGGATTCTGAGATATATTAGAGGATCTTCAGATGTTGCATTATATTATAGAGAATCAGAGCTTGTAGTCAAAGGCTACGTGGATTTAGATTTTATAAGGGATCTCGAAAAAAAAAAAATCCACTACAGGCTATGTATCTATGATTATAGAATGAATTGTGAGCTAGGTATCAAAATTACAAATAGTTGTAACTTTATCTACAACAGAAGCAAAATATATGATAGCTACATAAGTATGTAAGGAAGCAATTTGGATTAAAAGGTTATTGAAGGAGCTTAGGCACAAATAACAGAAAATCTCTTTGTTTTGTGACAATCAAAGCGCCTTGCTTATTGCAAGAAATTTAGCCTTTCATTCCTGAACAAAGCACATAGGAGTCTAATATCATTTCGTTCGTGAAGTAGTGGAAGATGGTAGTGTGGACATGTAAAAGATACACACCAAGGAGAATCTAACAGATGCAATGACCAAGTCTATCAATACTGATAAATTCATTTGGTATAGACCCTCATATGGTTTTGCAGAAATGTAAGTAGCAAAAGCTTAATCAAATATTAGAAGGATAAACTAGATCATCTAAAATGGTTTTAAGTGAGATAATGTTAAAATCAAAGCCATTGACTTAAATTAATGAAGGCACATATGGAGGTATGACCATTTCATAAATGGAGACACATATAGAGATGTGTGTCATTAGTTGTCTTAGTGGAGCAAATAATGTGATGTGATGACTATCACTAACTTTGTATTTAAAAATTAAAGGAAGCAACATCTTTATCAATAAATAGGCAATTGTAATTCATCTCTAATCATCCATTTCCAAACTCTCAAGTTTATTTGAGAAATTCTTCTCCTAAGTTTTCTCCTAAATTTTAGAGAGAGATTGTATTGTTGTTATTAATTGAATAAAATTCTTCTAGTCTTAGTTCATGGATATTTCTCTTACATTGAGGTTTTTACAACATAAATTTCGCGTTTATTATTTTTATTTTATTACTTTTATTTTTTTAATATTATTTTTTATTTCAAGTTTACACTGGATTAAAATAGTATCGGATCGTCATAACATTTTTTATTTAAATCACTTATTCACACGAATTCCACCACTCATTATATCACTCATTATGGTGGTAATGGAGAATGAGTGGTGAAAATTGAATAATTTTAAAATGTATTTCAAGGCCAATCTCATATATATATATATATATATATATATATGTGTGTGTGTGTGTGTGAGAATACTAGTACTAATCGATAATTTAAAGCAAAAACATGCACGCCTATGCTAGGTCCGGAAGGAAATCATTTTGGCAAATTTCTGACTTAGAGCATGAAGTTTAGACAGAGAATTCCCATGGTTGACTAGACGTATGCTGTTCTTCTTCTTCGTCTTTTTGGTTATTGTGCCTTATTTTCTTGTGCTTTTGTTTACTGCAATGAACCATAAGATTTATGTCCTTGGATCTTGTATTTGTTTTTATCTCAATAAATTCTTTCGGATCATTAATATTATTATGATATTATAGCGGTATAAATTTTTGAGTCTACCACTATTTTAGGGGATTCAAAAGGGCAAGATTGGGATAACACTAGTGTCCCACTGGATGGTACCCTACTCCAAAACAAAACCTAATGTTGAGGCATCCAAAAGAGCCCTTGATTTCATGTTCGGATGGTGAGTAAATCTTTTCAACCTAGAGCTCTTCAATTAAGACAGATATCTTCAGTGTGCTAACTGTGGCTATATTTTGACATATATATATATATATATATATTAAATAACAGGTTTATGGATCCATTGACCTACGGTGACTATCCATTTAGCATGCGTGCACTTGTGGGAGAAAGGTTACCTAAATTCAGTGAAAAACAATCTATAATGGTGAAGGGATCTTTCGATTTTCTTGGGTTAAATTACTACACTGCATATTATGCAACTAATGTTGCTGTTGCCAATGCTATCAATATCAGCTACTCTGTAGACTCTCTTGCTAATTTGACCAGTAAGTTCTAAATACGGAAAGATAAAAAAATGCTTAATTATTATTATTATTATTATTTATTTACCTGCTATTATATTGGTTTCTTTTGATTATTAATGGAACTATAAATGTACTTAATTTTCTTTGTTTACGTTTTTGCAGCTGATCGCAGGGGAATCCTTATTGGTCCACCGGTATATAAACCAAATTTATAAAATAAATAATAAATTATTAAAGAACAGTGGGGACATATACACGTAGTTGAAAACAATTAGTAATGTTATACATTGAGAAAGAAGTATAAGTAATGTATTCAAATGATTACATTAATTTCCACTGATTGGTTAGAAACAAGTAATTAATTTTCTTACTTTACAATTAATAATCGATTTTCTGTTAATGATGTGTGAAATGAATTTACAGGCAGCTTCCAGTTGGCTCCATGTCTATCCAAGGGGCTTGAGAGATCTTCTAATCTATGTGAAAGAAAATTACAACAGTCCTACAATATACATTACTGAAAATGGTAAGAAATCCTTCTTTGATCAATCGGCTTATTTAGATATATTTTAAAAATACAATGAAATTGTGCTTCATACAAAACCCTAGATTGACGAACTGCAGTCGATTTTTCCCTTATCTTTTTCAGGGTTTGATGAGTTTAATAACAGTACATTACCGCTTAGAGAAGCCTTAAAAGACTACATGAGGGTCGATTACTATCATCGCCATCTCTTGTTCCTCCACAAAGCCATTAAGTGAGTAAATAAATTTACAAATTAATTCTCATTCTAATGAAAGTAACCATAAAGATATGTCTTTTACTTGTTATTTATTTTAGGTTTTAAAGTATTTACTTGTTAATAAACGATTATCAATTGTGTGCATTACAGGGAGGGTGTGAATGTGAAAGGTTATTTTGCATGGTCACTACTAGACAACTTTGAGTGGGCTTCGGGTTATACTGTGAGGTTCGGCATCAATTTCGTAGACTATGAAAATGGATTAAAAAGATATCCCAAACAATCAGCTATCTGGTTCAAGAGTTTCCTAAAAAAGAAGTAGACCTACTATTTCTTCCTGAATTTGCTTTTGTGGGGTTTCTTTGCTGTATTTGAATCACCAAATCAATAAAGTGCATATTTATATGTATTTGTGATCTATAATATGCTGTCTAAGTTTATTTAGTTTCAATATATGTCTTACTCCTGGGGCTTAATTGTTATTTTATTAATAAATTTATTCATTAAAATTTATACCAAATTACAAGATATCTCAAGATCAGAAAAGAAAAAAAAAGGAAGAATTTCATTTTAAATCCTGAAATTTTAGAAATTGATAATGTTACCAAGGAATGGTGAAACGATTGATGGACCCTACAGTATCAAAAAATAAGCATTAGTCAAATTTAATGGTTTCAGGGGCATCATTGTCTTTAGATATAAAAAGGACACATATCAACAACAAATAAAAAATTAATTATTAAAATAAAATAAAAAAGAAAAAAGAAAAATAGATTCTAAGAAAACATATATATATATATATATATATATGAAAACTTATCTATCTCAATCGTCCATCCTATTAAGATAATTCTTTAAAAGAAAATTATAAAAATTATTGAGTAACTTTAAAATAAAAATTTGTCTTAGTGGAGATCTAGATCTCCACCATTGATTCTACCATTGTTGTAAAAATCAATGTGGAGATCCATTGTAAATCTCTACCAAGAACATAAACCAGATTGAAAATGATTTGGTGTTGGATTGTCTTCGATCTGGTTCACCAGATCTGGATTCGAACAAACCCAAATTTTCAATATCCAGGTTCATCCCTAGATATTCATCTTCATCTGTGTACGTTTAAACTTAGATGAAGATATTTATCATCTAGGTTTGTTGAATCAAATGAGCATTCTCATCTAGATTTGATGAACCAAGATGTTCAATATCTAGGTTTGAATCATGTTGAACATTTTCATCATTTGGCTTTTACAAGCTCAAATGAACAATAATTTTATCTGCATTCATGAAACCTAGATGAACATCTTCGTTAATTGGGTTTGTCAAATTCAGGTGTTTAATATATGGGTTCGTTTGAACCCATATGTTCAACATTTGGGTTCAAATCGAACCTAGATGTTGAACCATCCAACCAAAAAACTATCCATAATATCCCTCTACCTAAAGCCTTCATCTCTGTCCAAGCCAACAAACCTTTATCTCTTAAGACAAAAAAAGAACAACAAAGTAGAGATGGAGACCAATCTTCACCTTTGCTTTCACTAGCAACCATGGAGTGCTCGTGCACGCCTCTCCCTTCATAGATCCTTCTAGATTCGAAAGGATCTATGATATTTTTGTTATATTATTTTATTATTTTAGTTTTATTTTAATAATTGTTTATAATTTTCTAATTTTTCTATTAGTTACCTTTGTAGTCATTTTTTATTTTTGAGTTTTAAGCTTTTATAAATACAAAGTTTTAAATAAAGATAAGTTCGACTATTCAACCAAGGATTAAATCATTATTTTATTTTTCTGTTACATTTGACTATTAAAAAATTGGTCAAATAAATCAAATTGATTATTTTCTAATACTTTAAGGATCGCATATCAAATTTTGCCATTCATAGATGACAAAAAATTATCAATTTCTGAAACTTTAGGACCTAATGAAATTTTCCAAAAAAAGTTATCAAGTCAAACTTCTATTATTCATGTAAGTTCCACGCTACAACTTTTTCACCAAAGTCCAACAATTCAATGTTTAGATACACCATGACTTCCATCAATTTTCAATACTTCAACAATGATATGCAGCGCATCCACGGACATAACCAGAATTATACATCAAGATGGACGAGAATAAATCTTTTAAATTAACTTCAATACTACGAAAACATTTTATAAATCGAAAAAAAAAAAATAGGTATATATACTTAAAGGAGATATAGTAAGCATTATCCCTCAAAAATCATATTATAAATAAATAAATGAAACTACCCCTAACATAAGTGCATACAACTTTTTTTTTTTTTTGCAACCTCCTCCCCTAAACTAACGGATTGACTGTTTTGACTATCACTGGTATAATTGACTATGTAAAAATATTGAAAGATGAAATACCCATAAATATATTTACTTTTTATTGTTCTTTAAAAATAAATTTAAATAATTTAAATAAATTAAAAATAAATTTAATCATATCTCCACTGTCCATCTGAAAATAAATGATAGATATTAATTTGAGAAAAAATTGTAAAACTTTAACAAAAATTAAAAATTTAATAAAAATATTTTTTAATCATATCTCCACTATTCATTTGAAGATGGATGGTGGAGATTAATTTGAGAAAAAAATTAAAAATTAATTAAAATTAAAAAACTAATATTCATAAAAAATAATTAAAAAAATACAAAAAACAACAGATCTAACTAGTCATTGTCTCTCTCCACTCTCTCTTCTTCTTCTTCTTTTTCTTCGAACCTAGATCTGGGTTTGATTGGGTTCAAAGTCGAATCTAGATTTATTTGGGTTTGCTCTATGTTTGATTGTTTATGACGGATTCACTCCCAATTCATTTAGGTTCGAAGTTGAACTCAATATGGAGGAAGTAGAGGCTATGACGAGTGACTTTGCCAAGGAGAATGTGATTGGTTTTTCAGATGGGTTGAAGATGATTTTAGATGGGTTAAGGTTGAAAATGATTTTGAGTTTGTTTTTTTTTTTCCCCAGTTCTTGTAGAATATTTGGTGGTATGATGATTTTTTTGTGGTGGATCCCGAGTGATTTTTATGATTGATGATGATTTTTAGATGGTTTTAGATTGATTTTTTTTTCTTTTAATCTTATTGAGGTTGATGATTTTTTCAGATGAGTTTCATATGATTTTTTTTTTAGATTGAAGATGGTTTGTTTTTAGTTCTTGAAGATGATGAATAATTTTTGGTGATTGACTGAGTTGAAAATTTTTTTTAGTGGAAGATGAATTTAGGGGATTAAAATAATTTTTTTTTTTTTAATTTTGAGTTTTTAAACCCACTAACAATATATAGAGGCAATTTTGTCTTTCAACACCTTTCAAACAGTGAAACTTGATGGTCAAACTTAGTCAACTTATTAGTCCAGGGGAGGACGTTGCAAAAAAAAAAAAAAAAACCAAAAAGTTACATGCACTTGTGAATATTCAATTTTCAAGTAGATTAAGGGTAATTCTCCCTAAATAAATATGTTAACAAAAAAAAAAAAGTAAAATGACTAAAGAATTATAGAATAATAGCTTTATAGCATCAACAATCTTTCTTTAAATAAAGATAATTTATATTTTGACAATCACAATTACAACTACATTTTAAATTAATGATTGCATTAGGAAAAACACTAAAAGATATTAAATTTTAATAATATATTATGCAATTAATATTATAATAAAAAAACAAAATGTGGAAAACTTAAGTAAATTTCACATTTAATGTATGAAATAAAATTATCACATATGCAATATTTAAATAGAAAGGTAAATATAAGCAAGAAAATATATGGAATAGGTAAAGAATAAATATATATTTATTTTGATGTGAAAATAATTAGTAAATAAAAAATATATTAATAGATTTTAAGATAATTATAATTTTTTTTAATGGGCCATACCCCAGCCACCACTACCTACGTCCCTATTGGTACTTTTACTATATTAGGTATATTTTAAAAATTACAACAATTTAATAAAAAATATAATAAAATTAATAGTTATGAATTTATCAAAATTTATCGAAATTAAGTATTATTTATAATTCAAAAATCTACTTACATGTCAGGAGATGTACTCTTATAGTAAAGAAAGGAAACTCTCTAAACATATTAGTAAATGTATATGATAATGTTTAAATCTCTATTATAAATATGAAGAAGGTGTGTAGTAATCATTTGAAGTATGTATGGATATATGTTTCCAACATATTACATGATTTGTTGTAATTAAAATGTTAATTTATATGTCAAATTTGTGGTGTGCTGGCAGGTGATCAATAAATATTGATGCATGCAGTGACAGCAAAAAATAATAATGCCAATGCCATTCCACTTACATTGATAAGATACCTGTTCAGTTTACTGCTAGAAACTTTCTCCGGCTGTCAACGACATGAAACCGGAATCACCGCCTGCCACAAAACGCCAATGGAATATTATGAGTGTACTACAGATATATCTTGATTTGTTAGCTGTTAAAGCAACACTGTTTTCAGAAGAAGCCACAAAAAGAATGAAGAAGAGGAGGAGGAGGCCCATGTATGTTTCATGTTAATCTTTGTGCAGTTCAGTGCATTTACTTGTTCACAGAGTCATCATTGCGTTGCCGTTTGTACGAACGTTTCAAAGTTTGAACAGTGTGGGGCCTCTCCATTCTAGAATCTGTATATGGGAAAAGATGGTCGAGCAGGAGCATCACTTCAATGGATTCTTGGATCCATTAATCAAAGCATGCCGTATTGCATAGGTATTTGCAATCCTCGATTGAATGATTACGTTTAATTATATGCTGTAAGATGTGTTGTAACTTGTAAGCCTTCCTTTTTTTTTTTTTTTGGTTGAAAGCCTAACAATGTTGAATTTTACTAAATTTGAATCGTTATGAAAAATCTAAAACGGTGCATTTTATTTTCGTCTTTATTTTTTAATGAGTTGTTTATTTTTAACTTTAAATTCACTTTTAAACCTGTTATGTTTTAACATTTGATAAACCCAATTTTGCCCCCTAATTGTAAGTTAGACACTAATTAAACTTAAAAGTTTTAGAAGTACCTTTATATATCTTTAAACATGGTACATGCCACACGTCAATACCAAAAAATTGAGAAATATAATAATTAAAAAATAAAGACAAAAAATGAATCTTTAAAAAAAAATTAAAATGTAAAAAAAAAAAAATGAAAAAAAAAAAAACCTGGATCCTTTCTATTGATAGTTCTCTATCAACGATTAGATTTTCACCAATAATGAAGATAATAAACATCCATCCAACCGTAGAGATCCATTGTTGATCTCCATTGTAGCGGTGGATTTATTTATTTATTTTTTAATCTTTTAAAATTCACTTTTCTCTTCTTTTTTTTTTTAATTATTAAATTCATTTTTTTGCTAATTTTTTTAGTTTATTCCCAATATGGAATTTTTTTTAGTCGTTTCCTTTTGTTTTAAAGTTTCAATGTTTGGAAAGGGGAAAATCCTAAAAAACCAATCACCTTTTAAAAGATTACCCATTCTCCCCCATACAATTTCATTTTTATCCAAAAAACTCTATTCTATCACTTTGATAATAGAAAATTTTTACTTAAGTAAAAAGACCAAACTGCCCTCGTTATAATGTTTTAAAAAATAAAGAAATAAATTAAAAATAAAAGAAATTTATAATAAAGGGAGATCCAGATTGGATCTTCGCAGTCTATCCAATAATGGACAGCGGAGATCCAATTTGGATCTCCACAGCCATGACCCATCATCATTTTTAACCTTCCACTATAAGATCCCTTATCCCTCTCTCCCTTTTTCTTCTCTCTCCCCATTTCTAGGTTTCCAAATCAATCTTCCATAATCATTAAATATCAATCTCCCACAAGCATCAACAAATACCACAAAACAAATTTTTTTTTTTTAGAAAAAAAAAAACCAATTAATAGAACATAACAAGAAAAAAAAAATTATATGATCTCCACCGATAAGGACCCAGTTTGGGTCTCTACTGTGGAGACCCAGACCTAGGTGGGTCTCCAATGGTGGAAACCCTTCTAGGTCTTTGGTCTCCGATCGTAGAGATCCAATTCGAGTCTCTAATCGTGGAGACTCAGAAGGATCTCTACAATCGGTCTCCACGATGGGTCTTCGATCGAAGGCCCATCGATCGTGAAGATCCTTTTGAGTCTCCACGATCAAAGACCTGAATTGGGTCCCCAGTGTCTCCATCATGCAGCTGTAGTCAAACCCCTTACAAGCCGGTCGGAGATGGAGAGAGAGAAGAAGAAGAAAAGAGAAGAGAGAGGGAGAGATCGGAGACCCAGATGAGTCTCCAACCGTGGAGATCCTTTTAGGTCTCCCTAATCGGAAACTCGAATTAGGTCTTCGATGTCTTCACCACACCGTTGCCGTCAACCCCCTTACAAAACTAGTCGGGGATAGAGAGAAAGAGAGAGGAAATGAGAAGAGAGAGAAAGAGAAGAGAGAAGGAAAGTGAGAGGATTTGAGAGGAAAAAATATACTAAATATATATGTTTTTTATTTTTTGTTTTTAAATAAAAATATATTATTTAATATTATTTTTTATTTATATTTTTATTAATAATTTAATTAAATTTTCTTTTTTACCCTTAGAGTCAAACGGTCAATTATAATAACCTAACGAAATCTGTTACTGTCAGGAGCATTATTGTCATTTTATATGCTTTCAAGAGATATTTTGGGTATTTAATTTAAAGTTAGACGCTATTTTGGATAAAAACGAAACCATATAGGGGAAAATAGATAATTTATTCAAAGTCAATAGATTTTTTGGAATTGTCCCTTTGGAAATTTATAATAATTAATTTCATATAAATATAATTTTATATTGTAAAAAATAGTGACACTTGTTAAATTTCTATTGGTTTTAAATTATTTAATTTTTGTATTTTTAAATTTTAGTTGACATACGTTAGATTCTTATTGGTGAATAAGATAACGTTAAATTATTGATTTTAAAAGGTTGAAAGGTCAATTAGTACTTTTGTGTTGTACAAAAGACGTCACGAGCAAAGTCATCATTCATTCAGTGTTTTCTGTTAAAGTTGATAGTTTAAAATCTAGTCATAGGGACCTAACTGATAAGTTTCCACAAATGTTATGGATGACAAGTCTAGAAGTAAGTTTGCGTTTAAAAGATAAATATTTTGTTAAAATATAGGGATGAAAATGAATCTTGCCCAATCTAAAATTGAATAACGTGTTTGTTTTGTTTTTTGTTTGTTTTTTTTTTTTCCCGCTTAAAACTAAAAATAAAAGTTTTGGTCACAAGCACGGCCTATTGGTAATCATATCTCTAAATAAAATTGAGATCCTAAGTTTAATCCCTCCTTCCTTGAGTTAAAAAAAAAAAAAAAAAAACCCGAAAATAACTATTATGTTTTTTATTTTGTAATTTAGTTACAAATTTCTAAAACAATTAGATTATATACAGAATTATTTATTTATTAATAAGATTTAAAATTTTTATTTTATGAGTAATAATCTCAATCAACATATTATTTGAAATTATTATTATTCATTCAAAAAATAGTTTTTTAACATCTTTAATTATAGATAATTTGTGATTTATGATAACGAAGTACATAATGTCCAGATGGATATAAACACAAAA
Source organism: Litchi chinensis (assembly GCA_019925255.1). Classification (NCBI taxonomy): domain Eukaryota; kingdom Viridiplantae; phylum Streptophyta; class Magnoliopsida; order Sapindales; family Sapindaceae; genus Litchi; species Litchi chinensis. Next base: position 11,100,994 of record CM034471.1, read on the forward strand.
CCTTACAATACTTCAATAATTTTAAGGTTAACTCCGAATATAATTCTTAATCAATTTTTAATTAAGCATGCGGAGATATAATCAAGCAACGAAAAATAACATTTGTTTACATGGAAACTCTTTAGGGACAAAAACCATGGGAACTCGTCTAGTAAAACAAATCCACTATGAAAAAGATTTAATACAAGTTTTAGCATCTACACTTATTCAAATTATAGAACTTACAACCTTACCATACATCAATGTCGCAATTGAACCTATCTACTCTAGTCTTCGTTTTCTATCACCACAGTGATTAGCCACTTCACCTATCACACCTATGCTACCTGTGATGATTTTCAAGGAATCATGTATGCAATTTAGAAATGCACTAGTCTCACCGATATGCACACGAGTATTGCCCACCTATGTCTTTGACCTCAAAGCTCTACGAAATGGTCTTACGTCTCCTCCTCTCGAGTTGCCCACGTATAATTGTCTCTAACTTTGAATCCCTCGAGTTGCTTAGGCATGTCTCTTACTTTAAAGCTCTAGAAAATGGTCTGACTCCACTGTTTATGCTCATGCATGCCTCACTGTTATATTTGTAATCTCTGATCTCCTATATTTGATTTCCTTATGCTTTCAGTATTTCACCCAAGTCCTAATGAGTTAACTTTTGTTAACCATCATTCCTTGTTGTCGCCCCTCTACAAGCCTTTTATTATTGGTATTTAATGTCTTCAATTAAGCCCATTTGTCCTTTGAATAACAAGAGCAAAATCCATATACCTAAGCCAATACTCGAACGGAATGATAAACCAAACAGAGATTTGGCTTTTCACCAATGAGACAGCTCACTAATCTCCTCCAATATGAATCTAGTAATGACATATAATCAATAAGATATGGTGCCTATCTTCTGGCTAAAAAATCTTTAATAAGAGCTTGTGTTTCCCAAGGATATTCTTATAATATTACAAACCCTTGAAACACAATTAAAATAGATCCTAGAATTTCATAAGATGCAATATGAAAATTGCTCTCTGCTGCGCTCTTTTTCAAGCTGGCCGAATAGTACTATTTAGTTTTTATAGGTGCTAATGAGGTAGTTTGGTTACCTTAAATTTCCTATGCGCTAATAATACAATCTATCATTTGGAAAATAAAAGAGAATAACCACTTAGGTTACTTTAATGGGAAATAGGATTTTTTTCTCTGCTGTTAGAAATGTACTTAGACATTTAAGTCTCCTAATTATACACTAACCTAATGAGAAAATAACTTTAATAAATAATGTGGAAGTATATAAACATTTAAGTCTCCTTATACGCTAACCTAATGAGAAAATGACTTCTAAAAATAATGTGTTGGCCAATAAAATTGACCAACATCCGAATACAATATGGACAAAGTTGATAAAACTATGGGTTTTTCTTTTTTCTTTTTAAATAAATGACCTTTTTTTAGGTCCAAGTTGAATACTAACCATTTTTTCAAAATTATACAAGAAAAATTGTTTTTAGATAAAAATATATTTGATAAAAAATAGGGAATATGAAAAAATTGTTGCTTTTCAACTTCGGCCTCAAAAAATGATTACTTCTGCAATTTTCTCTAAAACTATAAAAGCAATCAAAGCGTTAAACAATATAACAAAGATATGCAAAACAATAAAACAAGGGGCCAAGAAAGTTTTTAACATCGTTCAACTTATTAAAATGAAGTCTACCTCCACAATTATGTTATTGCAATAAAAGATGGGACAAGGTTTCAATTTTTTTTTTTTTTTTTTTGGTATAGGTTGGACAGAGTTGGCTTTGTTTTCTCTACATGAATGACCTATTTATAGTACTAGAGTTCCTTATTTTAGTACAATTAGGTCACTAAAATATAGGAACATCTATGATATCCTTCCAATTTTACATCAATTTGTGTTAAGTACTTAGATATCATATCAAACTATAATTATAGAGATTTTCCGTTCATGTAGTTTCATGTTTGATGGAGATCTCTTTTCGTTTCCATGGATTTGCTTAAATAAAGAAATAAGCCAATTTTTGTCATTTGAGTTGTAATGAATGCAAGTTGCTTGACGTGTAGGCTTTCCGATTTGAGCTACCTTCCTACCCCTTATTTTGTTGCTCGGTTACTTAGAATTTCAATCGTAAAATATCATGCAAATGTGGTGTGTTTTGATGTGGGTTACTTAGAATTTCAGTCATAAAATATCATACAAATGTGGTATGTGCTGATGTGGCTGATATTATGGGCTTACTTACTATGTCATCATGCCAGGCTTCTAGTCTTTATGGACTTTTTTTACTTTTATTTGAGCTCAAGACCTATATGTTATTTTTAGGGTTTCAGTCGTAAAATATCATGCAAACGTGGTATGTGTTAATGTGGCTAATGTTATGGGCTTACTTACTACGTCATTACTGGGCTTCTAGTCTTATTGGGCTTTTTAGGCTTCTATTTGAGCTCAAGACCTATATGCTGTTTTTGGGTACAATGATATGAATATAAAATTATATGTAGGTGATAATATTTTTTTTTCGTAATATTTAATTAAGAGATTTTTAACTAACTGTATTTAATTAAGTCAGTGCATCCTAACTTATATACACACATACATACATACACACACACAATACATACATACATACATTTAGACAAAGTTGGCTTTGTTTCTCTAAATGAATGACCTATTTATAGTGCTAAAGTTCCTTATTTTAGTACAATTAGGTCACTAAAATATAGGAAGATCTAAGATATCCTTCCAATTTTACATCAATCTGTATTAAGTACTTAGATGTCATATCAAACTATAATTATAGAGATTTTCCGTTCGTGCAGATTACTATTTGATTAAGATCTCTTTTCGTTTCCATGGGTTTGCTGAAATAAAGAAATAAGCTAATTTTTGTTGTTTGAGCTGTAATGAATACAAGCTGCTTGTTGTGTAGGCTGTCTGATTTGAGCTTCCTTTCTGTTTGTTATTTCGTTGCTTGGTTACTTAGAATTTTAGTCGTAAAATATCATGCAAATGTGGTATGTGTTGATGTGGGTTACTTAGAATTTCAGTTATAAAATATCATGCAAATATGGTATGTGTTGATGTAGCTGATGTTATGGGCTTACTTACTACGTTATTATGCTAGGCTTCTAGTTTTTTTGGGCTTTTTAGTCTTCTATTTGAGCTCAAGACCTATATGCTATTTTTAGAATTTTAGTCATAAAATATCATGCAAATGTGGTATGTGCCGATGTGGCTGATGTTATGGGCTTACTTACTCTGTCATTATGCTGGGCTTCTAATCTTTTTGGGCTTTTTAGGCTTCTATTTGAGCCCAAGGTTTATATGCTATTTTTAGGTACAATAAGATGAAATTAAAGTATGATAAAATTATATGTAGGTGATAATGTTTTTTTTTTTTTTTGTAATATTTAATTAAGAGATTTTTAACTAACTATATTTAATTAAATTAGTGCATCCTAACTTATATATACATACATACATACATGCACACATACATATATACATACATAAGAAGTATTAGGAGACACAAATTTTGACATAATTTTAAGATCTTTAGATAAAAACCATTTTAATGGTTCAAATCTATCCATGCGTCTCAATTTTAATTTTTTATATTTTCAATATCCTCTTTCTATTTTAATCTAATATTTCCTTAATAGGTATTTCCCTCAACCTTTTCTTCTTCTCCTTCGCGTACCCTTTATTTTATTAAGATTTTGCAAAATCTGGGTTCCTAAAGTCAAATGGAGTGAAATTTGGGATATATGTATATATGTGAGTGTGTGTGTGTGTAAAAGATTTGGCAAAATGTGGTAATATATAAATATATATATTTGTTTCAATAATTGTAGTACGTATTATGTTTTTATTTTTTTATTTTTTTAAATTTAGTTTAAATATTAAAAATAACGACTCAATTTTGTTTTTTAAGTTTGTTTTATTCTTTTTATCATTCACACAAAAATCACATTGAAATATATTATATTTTAATAAAGGTGTTTAAAATGTGCATTGTAAAAAATCTTCATTGAAATATATATATATATATTCAATTTGTTCTTGAAAATTACAAAAAGTAAAAAGAAAGAAAAAATGAATTCCATCAATCTCTTTCACCAAAAGTTCGATTAGGCATTAATCTTCTTTCAAAAATTAACTAGAACGTTGATCTCCAAGGAAGCTTGGCCATGGATTTTCCAGAGATGGATCTCCAAGATATTAATAGCAATTGATTTAATATCCATCAATCTCTACCAATGATCGAAAACCACAGGCCAAGGCAAACAAAGGCGATTAGCTTTAGGATATTACTTTATTTTTTTGAAGTTTTTTTTTTTTTTTCCCACACAATTTCTTGCCCACTTGTCATCGTCCTGAGCGCCGTAAATGATAAAGTAAAAGTGAAATTTGATTTAAAAAGGGGCCACACTGATAATTTTCGAGACACTAAGAAGCATACCCAAAACCCAGCCCAAAATTCCAAAGGATAACTTTTTGGATAAATTCCAAAGAATAACTTGACACCATGTATGTGAACTCATCTTCACTATATGTATAATGTAATAAATCCATTTTTTTCAGACAAATTATACAAACTCCCCTCATTTTATCTATAATTACACTCAAGCCTGAAAGATTAATTTAATTGTACTAACATCCCCTCTAACTGTTGACTAACAGTGGATCAAAATGTTAGTTAATTAAATCAGAGAGGCAATTTAGTCTTTTAATAATCATTAATTGAATAACAAAAGTGAGAAACAGTTGTCCAATACAAATCTGCCATATAAGCCCAAAAACAAAAAATCAAAAATTAAAAATGTTTTATTAATATTAATAAATATAAGAAAACAAAATATCTTCCTCTTCAATTCATCTCTACTCAATGCCATCTCTTCTCTACCCCTGTTGCTTCCTTCAGCCATCGCTCTCCCATTGCTACCACCGCTCGCCATCTGGCAGAGCGCCACTCATTACCATCTGATGGAGGTGCGCTGTCTCAATTAGAGATGGAGAGGCATAAGGTTCTGTATTGACAAGAAAAAATGAAGAAGTATAAATTAAAACAACGGCTCTTTTAGAAGAATAGTTTTCTTTTAATTTATTTTTTTTAATTTGTCAAGTAGCAGCTTGGTAGCAGAATTTTTGCTTTATTGTCATTAACTCTAGGTTAAGGTTTGTATTGGCGGAGATGTCCAAATTAAAACTCAATCCATTACTGTTGACGATTGATTTTATTTTATTTTATTTTATCTTAGAGTCTCACAAATGAAGAGGAAATGGGTTTGATGTCGGAACTAGCTTCCCATAACACATTGAAGAGGTGTGTTTTTTGTTAAATTAATTTTTTATTAAATGGATAGATCATTTAAAAAAATAATAAAATAAATGTGGGCGCGAGTTTGACTATGGATAGAAATGAAAATGGATTTTAGACCGTTAGAGCTAACTGTTATCAATAGTTAGTCAAGGGTTTGATGGAATTTTACTGCAATTAAGTTCATAACTTAAGGTGGAGTGCAATTTGTGATAAAGTAAGAGAAAGTGTAATTTTTGCTTTGCAATTTCTACTTCATTTTCCATTTATTTGAAGGCACAATGGTATAGCATCCAAAATTTCATGACGAGAAGAGATAGAGCAATTATTGAGGATTTTTAACTCTCTACGACTTCACTTACTATTTGATTGTCTTCAAACTTTTTATGAGGTTGCACTTAGCCATGTTTGGTTGATGGAATGGGAATCATGTTGGAATGAAATCTGCATAGGTATGGAATCTTACTAAGCAAGAAAAAGAAAAAAAAAAAAAAACTCCATTTCCTAGACTAATACCTTTCTTTCTTTAAACTAATTTAGAATCTTTCATGGAATAAATAGAAATACTCTTGAATATTTGAGGCATTATATTTCTTTTAAAAAAAATACCATTTTCTTTACTCCATTACTAATGACGAAAATCAACATACCATGTTTAAACACTAACAACATTTTCAAGAACTCAACCAGTTTCAATCAGGAAGTGCATGCAATTTACACCAAATGCTAAGGAGATTAACATAAAAAATTTCAAGAAGTATATAGGGACTGACTTGGGTTTGTTTCCTCCTTTAAAATGTTTGAATGGTTTGGATGTAAAGCCAAGGAAGTTAAAAGGTATTTTTGTCGTAAAATTGCTTGATAGTGTTAAAAGAATGAAACATTAGTGACTTGGAACATTTGTAAAAATAGAGAGGAAAAAAAATGCTATTTTTAAAAAATTACACTCTTCTCAAAGGGTTCTTACATTTTAATTTACCCAACTTAATGCTCCAGATGTAAAATTATTGTTTATTTCAATTTATAAACTTCAGATCCTCACACTCCCAAGTGAAAAATACAGTAGATAAAAAGTTCAATGCTATTTTTTCACTCGTTCACTGTGCCAACATATATGTCAGTTAACAAAGGTGTGGCAAGTTCCATTTGCACTGCATCTTTTTTTTTAGCTGGAACATAAATCCTTGATTAAAGACAAAAACTTAACATAAAAAAGACACAGTTGATGTATGAAAAAACGTTTATTATTTAAACACACAAATATATGATAAATGGATATTATTCTAGACACATAAAATGTTGAATGAACACAGTCAAAGTCCATATTCCAAAAATCTGAACACTGAAAAACAAAAGTGAAACTGTGAATATTAAATGCTGAATTTAACCCCTGCTGCCTACCCTTTATTCAAATTTTTAACCCAAACTGAGACACACAATGCTTTCGCTTTCTACACAGCTACTAGTAGCCAGAGCCCTGCCTTCATCAAATCGAGAAAAAAACAGCCCAAATGGGGTCCTTCTCTCTCGATGTGGATTCTCTCAATTTGTTTTCATATTTTGTCTTGTTCCTTTCACTGCTCTGATTTTCTTCTGTCATCTCTCTCTCTCTCTATCTCTCTCTCTCTCTCTTATTGAGGTCAGATCACCAACCATCTTACCACCTCATTTATGATCTCTCTATCTCTCTCTTTCTTCAACTTTGGCTGCTTCTCTTGTGGTAGAAGAAACTTCATTCAAACTAGCACTGGCAATTGGTGTTTCATTTATTTTCCATCTTTACTTCTTGGTTTCTGGTTACTTACTAGTAGTCATCATGCATGACTTCATGGTCAAATGAGATGTTATAATATATGCATATATGCTTTCATGAAACACTATAATGAGTAGTTCACTCTGCTCTTTTCTTCTACTCACTCTCCCATTTACACTCCTTTATTCTTTTCTTTCCTCTCCTGTCTCCTGCTTACATCACTCTCCAAACTCTCCTCGGGTAAGCCTCCATGTTTACTTCTTTTCTGCTTTCTATGCTAATTTATTGTTTGTTAATTGTTTGTTGGTAATCAATTGTTGGGTATTTGTGGTGTAGGGGTTGTTGTTTGAAGAGAAAACAAGGCTGGGTTCCATGCCTCCAAGCTGTCACAACAAGTGCAACCAGTGCCACCCTTGCATGGCTGTTCAGGTGCCCACTCTACCTCAACAACAACAACCCCAACTAGGTCCCAATACGGTGTTTCTTGACCCTTCTCTTTTAACAAATAAGTACTCCAATTACAAGCCTCTCGGCTGGAAATGTCGCTGTAATGGCCACTTCTACAATCCTTGACATTTCAGATCCGATTGCTGATGAGTTTGCTATAAACCATAATCAAATTATCAACCTATTTTGTGGGGACTATTTGGTTGAAAATTTTGTTTGGTCGCAGGCAGGTCGGTTGCTGGGAGGCTGGGATTTTTTTGGTGATGGGACAGAACAAGCAATTAATGTTATCAGCATTGAATGCATACTTAATTTTATACTAATGTACAGTGAATTGTGCAAGACCTTCAGTGAACTTATATATCTTGTCATTTCATTTTTTGTATTTAAATGGGAATTTTCTGTGGGTTCAGTTTTTGTGTGTTCATCAATGTTCTTGGCCTCTCTAATTTCTCCTCCTTTTTTTCCTTTTTGGGAGATTTACACCAAATGTTTCATGTCTTTGTTTAGATATTAGATTAATATTTTGTTGCAAGACAAGTTGTGCGATTCTGATTCATATGCTTTGCTTTGATGCCACTAGAAAATATAAATAAACTAAAATCAAATTCAGATAGATTGACATAGCAGAAAGGAAACATCAGCATTCTTCTTTCTTCGATAAAAAAGAAAAAACAAATAGAAGGAAGGGAATTTAGTAAAAATGCCATATTGTATAAATCCATTTGTAAAATTATCCTCTTATTTGTTAAACTTACAAAATAATTACTTCAAGCTTCCCAAAATACTTTCAATTAATACATAATATTTACAGTATTTCCAACTAACAAGTGTAAAAAAGTAGTTAAAACACTAAACTCAAATTGCAAACTATTAAAACAAACTATAATTATTTACGTGAAATGAATTTAATAAAGTTGGATTAAATTAATTTTTAACAATTTTTATAAAACAAACTTATAGGTTGTGAAAAATACTATAAACACTTTTAATATAACGAACAATCATTATTTTAAAATATTTTTTATATTTTCAAAATAAGTAGTATTAAAAACATTAAGAAAACATAGCATAACCCATGTTTATGGGTTATGTTATGCTGAGTGATTACATCATAGCCCCACAATTGTGGGTTAAAAAGGCAGTGTTTGGATTGGTTGTAACCAATCCCGACATCACCTAAATAAGAGTCCATTTGGAGCACCGTAAATTGGGAGAGTGATTAAAGATAGCATAGGATTTAAATTGGAATTTCATGTTTGGTGCCCTCTATATTAGATTTACTCAAATCCAAATATTAACTTTCAATCCCTTGTTTATGGGATTTGTGTAATCCATTCTCACCATGTGTTATGTTGGTACAGCTTTTTAAATGATTTTTTTTTTTAAATGAGAAAAGACATCAATATTAACTTTTTATGAAAGAAAAATATCATATATCATGTTATTATTGAAAGATCACACCAACATTTTTCTTCTGTTATAGTTGGATTGGATTCCCCCTCTCTTCACACTCTCTCTCTCTTTCACTTTTTATTTTATGTTATATGTATTTTAATCTATTTAAAATAACATTATTTTTGAATATCAATATATTAAAAATATTTTTATTTTATCATAAAATAATTTATAATAATTTTATTTTGCTAATATATAATATGGATATTGTTTCACTTTAAACATTTTAAAAAATTATTTATATTTATTTTTTACATTTTAACTAATTTTATTAACCATAAAATGATTTATAAAAATAAAAAAAAAAAATTTCATTAAAAAATTTGTTTAATCTAATATAATCCAATCTCATCCATAGTGCACCAAATAAATGACCATATTATATTCAATCAAGTGCAGCTACTACTGGTCTAGCTTATCGGTATCGCTAGATCGAAAAAGCCTTGGCCGGATCGAGCAATTCTAGCTTTTGCTTACTCGCTTGATTCTATTTCTGCATTAATGTCATTTCAGTCCAGTCGACTCTAATCATGAATGTCGTAGATAATTTCCCTGCCCTTAGGGTGTTGTAGATGAAGTATCCAGATTCTTATTACGAAGATTATTACGAGGAGAAACATGTTCTTTTTACGAAAAAGAAGTGCTACGACGAGACAGTGGAGGGTAGTTCATAGATTTGCTTCTCCATTTGATTGAATGGCATAAGTGTCATCCAATCTAATACAGTATACCAAAGGTAGTCTAGATTCAAAAATGAATGCAGTGTTTGAGTTCGATCCAGCACCAAATATGTTGCTTCAAACAGGTATTAGTGTTTAACACCCGAGTTCTATATGTAGCGCTACAACACCAAAATAATATGATACTATCTGATTTTATCGTTTATTAATATTTTCAAAATATATTTCTAAATTAAATTATACTAATCATAAATAGTCTTTTCACATGTTGTTTTTTCCATTACTAAAAATAAATTAGTTAAAGAGAAAGCTATTTTGAGTTTGATTGACTTTGGGCTGTACTAGCCATGACTCTCAATATTAGGTTGTGGCCGACCTAAAGGTTATTTGGGCAGTGGTCGAGTTGGGCCGACACAAGTCAATGGGCTAATTGCATAATAGCAAGTAAAACATATATTTTTGTATTTCAAAAAAAAAAAAAACATAAATTTTTGCGTTTCTGCTACTATACAGAATTTGTATTGGCAATCGGATGATTATTAATTATTAGATTAAAACCCGAAAACCCATAAAAAATCAATATTTAAAACTTTTTTAAAAATGAATTCTTATTATAAATATTCATGTATTAATTAAGTTAATGTATATCAACGGAATTCATATTTTTAAAGTTGACATTGCGTGGGTACACATACTTGTAAAATATGTGTATTTAGATTTGAATTCAACTATTAGGATGAATAGAGAGGTGCCCAATTAGCTAAGGGTGTATTTATTAATTAAAAATATTAATAATAAATAAAACCTAATTTTTGACATGTAATTACCCTTTTACTGAAAATTATTAAGAATCAAAATACGTAAACACCATTTTCCAATTAGGAATTAAGTTGCTCACGAAGAAAAACTTCCATCCTATTTTGACTTTTTCCCATTAAATTTGATTTTTTTAAAAGAAAAAAACAAATTCTATTGTAAACATCAGGCTTTGTTTTTGTATTTTGTTGTTCAATAAAGTTATGATCATTGAATTTCCGTAAAACTGTACATGGGAGTATGGATTTGATGGTTGGTTCCAACTAGGGATGGCACGGATTGGATCTGATCCGAGTCAACCCACACTCAAATTTGATTTGAAATTTTTGAGTGATACTCCAAACCTTATTTATGTCTTGAATAGATCACTACTTTCTACTTCAAACTCATCCCGAATAGATAAGATTTTTTCGAGTTTAAATTGGATCAGATATTTTTACCATCTCTCTTTCCAATGGTTATTAAAATAAAAGGTCTATTTGGCATAGCTTTTGGAGGTTTAAAAGCTCTTTTTGAGCTCAAAAGTGATTTATTGGAGTGTTTGGATGTTCTTTAAAAATGGCTTTTGCTTCAGAAAAGAGCTTTCTAGTGATGCCACGGGCTTCGGCCTCGGTGAAAGGGGCCTCCAGATAAAAACCACGGAGGCCAAAATCTGTTTGGAGAAAGCTCAAGTTGTCCACAACCACACGAATTGAACCCACCAACGTAAATAAATATATAAATAAATAAATAAATGCAAAACCAAACCAAACAGAAGACGGAGGCCAAGTCCCAACACGCAAACACACGCACACACACTCATGGCCTCTATCATGATCCTCTCACAACCCACTCTCTCCCCCTCCTCTTCTTCTTCAACCAAGCTTTCTTCTCTCATTTTCAACCCTCTTCTTTACACCAAAACTCTCCCTTTGAAAACCAACCGCAAACCCTTCTCCGTCTCCGCTTCCTCACATTCTCTTCAAGCTCTCATCTTTGACTGCGATGGTGTCATTCTCGAGTCTGAGCACTTACACCGCCAAGCTTACAACGATGCTTTCTCCCACTTCAATGTCCGTTGCAACTCTTCCTCCCCACACCCTCTCAACTGGTCCCCTGACTTCTACGATGACCTCCAAAACCGAATTGGTGGTGGCAAGCCCAAAATGAGATGGTCCTCTTTTCTCTCTCTCTCCACCATTTCTATTCGTTACCTTTCACTTTCTTTATTCGCATTTCTCATTTCTTAGGTACTTTAAGGAGCACGGCTGGCCGTCTTCCACCATATTCGACTTGTCTCCACAAAGCGATGACCATAGAGCCAAGTTGATTGATACACTACAGGTAGTGGACTCATCAGATGCAGGATCTCATATATGTATATATATTTTCATAGCTTTTAAATTTGTATCATCAGATGCTGGATTCCACACTTTTTTTTCCCATAGCTCTTGAAATTTGTATCGTTAGATACTGAATACCGCACGTTTTTGTTTTTTTTTTCATAGCTCTTGAAATTTGTATGTGTAGGACTGGAAAACGGAAAGGTACAAAGAAATTATCAAATCCGGAACTGTAAGGAGACTTGTGTACTGATTTTGATGTTCATTTTGAGCTTCTATGTTCTTTTGATTGAGTAATTGGTTGGTTGATATCATTTTAACCAGGTGAAGCCTAGGCCTGGGGTTCTGAGATTGATGGATGAGACCAAGGCTGCTGTAAGATAACACTGTTATGGTTACGGTCCAACTATAATTCACATTCCCTTTGCATCTATTTTGTGATAATTTAATTGGATTAATCAAGAGTTTTCATTGTGATCATTAGCTTAATTGCGTTCTCACTATCTTTTGTTTGTATAATTTATTTATTACGTCAGCTTCAATTATGTTTTAAATTGTGTTTCACGCATTATTTATGTAGTTTTTGTTAAAGTAGTCATTCTTTTCTTCTACGTGCTGTGGCAGGGGAAAAAGCTAGCTGTTTGCTCTGCAGCAACTAAAAGTTCTGTTATACTTTGTCTTGAAAACCTCATAGGGATGGTCAGTTCTTTCGCCAATTACGTGTAATTATAACTACGTTTAGCCCACACAAAATCTGTATATTCATTTTTTGTAACTTCCTTTTTAGGAGCGGTTTCAAGGTCTTGATTGCTTCCTTGCAGGTTTGTGGATCACTTTCAAATTAAATGTTGCTGTCTATACTGACATAAGAATTAATGCTCTTATTTCCATATGATTTAATCTTATTTGCATTTGATTGTGCATAAAATATCTAAAGGATTTTGTGGAAGTCTTATAGTGTAAACACTTATGGCTTATTGATGCCTTAGTTTGTTTTCATTATTCTCATTTGTCCACAATTAAGATACCCTATGCTGCACGTGTGATATGCTTTTATGTCTATTATTTCTTTTTGCTTATTTCTTGTTGCTAATTATTTTGACACTAGCTTTTCAAAAAATAATAATAATATTGAGACTAGGACGTTTTTCTTGTTTATTTCCGTACTGCAGGCGATGATGTAAAGGAAAAGAAGCCTGATCCATCAATTTATTTGACTGCCGCTAAGGTATTTTCTATTACACTGAGTTAAAACTTTTGCAAGTAAACCATAGAGTTTTCCATACCGATTTGGCATATCTAAGATCTGACCATTAGAACTCATATGCCTTACAGAGGCTAGGTGTGTCAGAGAAAGATTGTCTAGTGGTGGAGGATAGTGTCATTGGCTTACAGGTACGTCTACTGCTTTAAAATAATCAATTTCTATACTAACTTAAAAAATCAAGAGTCAGGAGTTCTTTGAAGGCCCTTGAGAATGGTCTCTTCAAATTATTTTTCTTCAAGAAAAATAATCTTGATTTTATTAATGTTAATTAGTTATTTGTGCACCAATTGATCATTCAGTAACAACTTCGCATATTACCATCAAATTTAACCATCTCATGGTTTGTTTATGGTTTTTTTTTTTTTTTAATAAATTGTACATGAAGACAAGTCCGTTTAGCATAGTCTAAAGCCAAGTAAATTCATCTCTGTAGGCAGCAACAAAGGCTGGAATGTCATGTGTGATTACCTACACATCGTCAACAGCAGAACAGGTCAGCACAAGGCCATGGCTACCTTAAAAGAGAAAATTTTTTGACATTATAACTAATTTGAAGTTTTTGATAGAAATTAGATAGTTGTAGTAAACTGAAAGCCAGAAAGTGCCTTCCTGAGAAATCTGAATTGGTGTTTAATTTAATTCAGGATTTTAGCGAAGCTATAGCAGTCTACCCTGATCTGAGTAATGTAAGGTATGATGTCTGTTCATTACAGGTACATTATGATTTTACGGTTCTGGTTTTCCGTTCATATGTTTCTTGATATCTCTGCAGATTGAATGACTTAGAGTTGTTGCTTCAAAATGTTGTTGCTGCCAATTAGGGAATTCAGTACCTCCTTGGAATCAATATCAATAGCTCTGTGGCTTTTAAAAAAATTTGGCTACTAGGCATTAAACAACAATTGAAGGTATAATATTATTAATATATAATAGCTTGTGTGGCTTTTTGTAAGTTTCATTTGTATCCTTTGCTAGAAAGTTAAGAACATAGAACATGACTCATTGATAGCTGATTCTGTATTTCTGCATTCTTGCATTCTTTGAGAGCAATTGTAAATGGGCAAAAAATGATAAAATTGTAGATTTGATTGGAAGATGTACTAAATTTCCTTTGTTCCCTACCCCCCTCTCTTACCTACTTCACTTGAAGCCAGTTTTGATGGATTTGCTCGCTCTTAGTATGTGGTTTAATAATTTGGTAGTACAAATGATTATGTTGGGAAACAGAAACATGATTATTTTATTATTATTATTATTTTACCGTTTGACAGGTTAAGAAAGAAATAGGCTGAATCATTCAAAAGCAAGTACATGAAGTTGAGGATAGATGGCTAGCTATGAAGTATGTAAAGCACTTTCTTGAAAGTAAAATATGACATTTGAAAGATGCATGATTGCTTTATTGCCATGTTCATAGACAACCATAGATTATGATAATGTTTATCAATAACTGTTTTTTTCCAATATGGTCCATCTGGGGGTATGTCACTAACTTATGTTTTCTGTATGTCACTTCTTTTGAACAATGAGTAAAGAAATGAAAGCTCTTGCATATTAGCAACTTTATGATTATTACATACGGTTCAAAGTGAATACAACTAACAGAAATTAAAAGAAACCACCTATCAAGTTGAAATACTTGAAAATACACTGATTATGATAGAACAAAATCTTAAGAGTGTTGAGATACTTGAAAATACACTAATCATGATAGAAATAACCTGCGGTGATGAAATGCTAAAGATGTGAATAACGTTGCTTCCCACAAGTTTCTGTTTAGTTAGCATAATGGAGAGCTTCCTTTATGAATCTATCAAAATTTTTATAAGACTTTCCTCCAATATCTGTAACTGCTACAGCTTTCTTCTTCCATTCAAGCGCATGTTCCTTCATTTTCTTTCCTTCCTCCCCCTCTAACATTTCCTTAACAAGTTTCTCAACATCCACTCGCTTTACGTCATCATCAACTTCCATGCCAATGCCCCACGTCGTGCATGCATATCGACAATTTGTTTGTTGATCCGCAAAGAAAGGCCAACAGATTACAGGCACACCAGCGCTTATGCTTTCCATAATAGAATTCCACCCGCAATGTGTTAGAAAAACACCCACTGCTGGATGTGAAAGCACTTTCTCTTGTGGGCACCAATTCACTATGAACCCTCTATCTTTGATCTCTTCGAAGTATTCTTCAGGTAAGATTGCGGAGTCAGTGCCCATTACCACATCAGGTCTAACTATCCACAAAAATGGGTGCTTGCTATTTGCAAGTCCCCATGCAAATTCTTTCAAGTGTTGTTCAGTCATCACAGTGACACTACCATAATTCACATACACAACTGAACTGGGTTCCTGTTTATCCAACCATTCAAGACATGCCGTGTCTTCTTTCCACAAGCTTGACTTAAATGACTTGAAGTCGGTATCTGGCAGGTGCCTACTACAAAGCAAATGAAGTGGACCTGTTGTGTAAATGTTGGGGAACTTGGAGGCAATGGCCTCTAAAACTTCATGTTCAAGCTCATCAAATGTGTTGAAAATGATTGCAGGAGATGTCAAGCATTTCTGTGCTTCTGATCCCATAAAATCAAACATAATGTCCTTATTGAGATCAGTGGTTCTTACATAGCTTGGCATGTCCCTGAACCGGATGTTGCTCATGCCCGGGACCCAATCAATAGGTTTATTAAGGGTGCCATCGCTAAGAAATTTTTCATCTGAAATAGGCAAGTTCAAGGCACTTCAATCATTGCTTTGAGTTCATAAATCATGGATTAGGATCATAGCTTAAATAATAATAACAAAAGAAGTATGATATTGCAGACCCAATTTGTAAGTACACCACTAATTTTAAGTAGAAACTTTTACTATAAGTACACATCCTAATATCAATAATAACCTTATAATAATATATTTATTTATTTACTAAAAGTATCAAATTATATTATTTGAGACTTTCTTTGTTAATTATTTATATTGAAATCTTAAAATCCTAAGTAAATCAGTTTTGGTTCACAAGATTCATATGTAAATTAAACTTGATTGGTTAATGTAAACGTAGGTCTAATAAGCTTTTCTATTTGATTTACGACACGTCGACATCAATGCTACATTTTTGAGTGATACAAAAGTTACCCTTTTTGTGTTTATAACAATGGTGCAGTAAAATTATTAATTAGGAATCGTTGCGGATCAGTCATTTCATCATGCTGAAAATAAGTGCTCAAACCAAAATGAAGATAGTTTTATTAATTATATTGTTGACAAAAGATGGGTAGGAGATCTTGATCTCTGAAACATCACACTAAAATTCAATTCAAATTTCAATTTATTAAAAATATTTGGAGTTCACAAATTTATCTAAACGAAATTATGTCTAATCAAAACTTCAGTATTTTATGCCGATATGTTATAGTTACAAAGTAATAAAATTCCGTCCTAAAAAAGGAAATAATACTTTCCGTCCTAATAAAGCAATGCTTTTGCTTTCAATTATTATAAAAGGGACACTAAAGTCTGGGTTTGGTATGACTTCTGCAGTGGCCAAAAATTCTTTTTAACGTCTAAAGGTGTGTTGAACATCTTTTTGGTCGTAACTATAGAAGAGCTTTTAATTAAAAAAGTCGCTTTATGACAACATTTGTCTATTAGCAAGTAGAGAGTGCGACATTACCTGCTCCTCCCTAAATTCAGAGGTGTGAAGCATTTAACTGATTATTAAATCGGGAATGCGGGTCAAAGTTTTTGACGTAGTTGGGTAATTGGGTTGGATGGTCAATGTACAGGTAATAAATATTTTAAGAGCAAATGACATAAATCCGTACGAACATATACCTATTGACAAACCAAAACCATGTTTGTCTTTTATTACAACATCATCCCCTATATTAACGGTTTAATCGTGATTGACTGTGAGAGTTAATTACAGTAAGAGTATTTTGATTATTTTCTTTTATTTTTAAATTTTTCTATAAAAATTATATTAATTAATAGGTTGTTTGAATATGGATGGTGGAGATCCGTTTAAAATAATTTAAAATTTTAAAAATTAAAAATAATTTTAACTATAAAAAATAATTTAAAATTAAAATAAAAAAATCAAATGGATCTCAGTCGTCCATCTTAAAGATAGAAGGTTAAAATCAATTTAGAAAAAAATAGAAAAAATTAATATTTCAAAAAAAATTAAAACAAAATTGAATATGATAGTGGAGACTTAGGTTGGATCCATTTTTTACAACAGCTGATGTAAATCCAATTTAGGTCTCCACTATCATTTTCAACCTCTGTTGATGAATCATCATCAACAAAGACACAAATAGAGGGTCCATCATCATTAATCATCAACACAAACAAAAGCCACTGCCATTGTCAACCTTGTATGATGAAAGATACCAGATTGAAGATCATCATCATCAATCATCAACTCTGGGTTTCATACCCAACATCATCATCAATCATCATCCATCAAACAGAACCCAAATCGGTTCACCTAAATCGCCTAAGATGTTTGAGTGAAAATCACCTAAATCATCTTAGGTCTCATACCCAAGACTTTTGAGTGAAAATTAAAATTGTCGAAATCACCTAAATCACCCAAACCAATTTGAATCACCCAAAGCAACAATCCCATCAAAACCATATCCATGTCTGGTTTCCAATGAAACCAAATCAAAATCTGGTTTTATTGGAAACCAGTCTTTGAACTAGATTAATTTCTAATGGAAATTAGATTGATTTGATATGGTTTTCAACAAAACTAGATTCATTTGATGTGGTTAATGGAACAAAAAGAAAAGACAAGTAGAAGAACAATAAGAAGAAAAGATGAAGAAGAAGAAGAGCACAAAAAAGAAGAATAAAACAAATGGAAGAAGAAGAGCAAACAAAAAAAAAGAAGAAGAAGAGGAGGATGGTTTGGTTGACATTGGTGGTGGTTGATTCATTAAAGTTTTTCAATCCGTTGATGTGGTTGGATTGGATTGAATTGAATCGAATTTTCATCGTCCATTTCATGAGATAGATGGTGGAGATCCAATCTAGAGATTGGATCTTCATTTTTTTCTTTAATTTTTTTTTAAATATAAAAGATTGTTTTTATTTAATTTTGTTTTCTAAAATTAATTTTCATTGTCCATCAATATGATGAGCGGCAAAAATCTCATTTTTCTATTTTATAATTTTTATAATTTAAAAATTATTTTCAATCATTTTTCTAAATTTTAACTATTTTTAGAATTTTTTTTTTTTTAAATAGATCTCAACAGTTTTTTTTTCCAGATGGATGATTGATTTTTTTAAGTTTTTTTTTTTCAACAATCTTCCAATAAAAATAGAGGTAAATATACATCATTTCCACCACAAATTAGTTATCTTATCTTTTTGCTCTATTTTGCCATTCTTCAGTTATCTCTCATGATTAACTACAGTCAAACTGTTAATGCAAAAGAGGACACTATAATAAAAGGTAAATGTGGTTTTCGTTTGTCTATATGCATATGTCCAAAGGTTTTGAGTGATTTGCTAATATTTTAATTTAAAAGTAATATTTATAATTAATAAAATAATAATATATTAGTATTTTAATTTTAGCTAAAATTTTTTTAAAAATAATTAAAAAGCTACAAATCTCTAAAAGATTTTGCAGTTGTGATGGAGAATCTTGTCTCTATCAAACGGGAGATGATGGAAACCAAAAATCTAGTCTCCATAGCTAGAGACTAGACCGATCCAATCTCTGGCAGGAAGTCTGGTCTTTGGCGATTGTCTCAGACATCATCTTCGATATTCCAACCGTTATTGCTTCATCTCTCGACAACCTAACCAATCACCACTTCATCCAGAGAGGTCTCTATCAGAGGAGACCATTAGATGGGCTCCGATGCAAGAGGTTGCGGCAACGGCTTGCTTCGGTTGTGATAGAGAAGCAAACGACGACAAAGTGAGGCATTGGATCTGGTCTCCATGGCTCCATGGCCATGGAGTCCATACCACAGAGGTATTCACCATCGGAGACCAATCTTCAACAATGGAGACTGGTTGGATATGGCATCGCCGTCTTCATTTTTATTTATTTATTTATTTTTAATTTTCATTTTTTTTTAATATTTTGATGAAGGAATCTTTATTTTCAAATTGAGAAATGTGTTTTGTTTGTGTTTAAAATCTGGAAATGATAATGTTGGTGATGATTTGATGATGATTTTTGTTTTTTTTTGAGATTTTAATGTTAGTGGTGAATTAATTGATGATGATGCACTGTCGAGTTATTAAATTTAATCAAAATAATCGGTATTTTAGTCTTTTGATATATTTGAGCATCGTTATGATTTGATAATGATTGACTAACAGTAGAGAATGTTTCTATTGAAATTTTGAAATCTTATGGGAAATTTGTGTCATAATGATCAAATCTATTATATTGATGTAATTTCATCAAACTTTAAAGAAGTTTGTGTAATTCCTGATTATTTTGAGATAGTGTATGCTAAAATTAAGTTGTAATATCAAGTTATAATTTATGTTTAAATTTAAGTATATGTCAAAAATTTAAGTATTTTTTTTAATTTAATTGAATGTTTGACAAAATTAGATTTTAAAATTTAGGCCCAGTCCAAAAATTCAATTGTATGTTAAAATTTGTATATTTTTAGTGTTTGAGCATTTGTACTTGTTCTGTAAAACGAATCAAAACAAGCCAAATATAGTTCACTCCGCTCTAAAAATGTTAAGAGTATGGGACAAAATTTGAAAACCCATTGAGGGCACAAGTGGGGTATGGGCATATTTTCCAAAACAAGTTTTCGATATAAGACATCCCTATCCTAGTAGAGACGAATGAGTCAATTTGAAAAGTTTATTAAAAAGGTATAAATAACAAATAATATGGGACAAATTTTAAATATTTGTTATCTATACTTCTTTTTTTAAAAAAAAAATTAAAAAAAAAAACCTGATCATCAACATCCTTAGCCTCAAATATAATCTTAATTATTTTAAAATCATTTTCCATAATTTACAGTTGAAATGTTGTAAAGGTTGAAACATGATCAAAGTCCATTAAATTAATGTTTAAGGCTAAAATTAATTTATTTTATGCCAAAAATAAATTTATACCTTTTTTAGACCATTTCTAATAATTTACATTACTTTTAGTAATTCAACAAATTCCTATCCACTGTCGCTTCTGCTATCACTTTCATGTATGTTGGCTTCAATGGTCA
Source organism: Litchi chinensis (assembly GCA_019925255.1). Lineage (NCBI taxonomy): Eukaryota > Viridiplantae > Streptophyta > Magnoliopsida > Sapindales > Sapindaceae > Litchi > Litchi chinensis. Next base: position 11,121,299 of record CM034471.1, read on the forward strand.
GATTTCATCTTTCAACTGCAATATATATCAGGCCTATCTCCAAAAAAAAAAGTTTAATATCAGGCCTTTGATATTATTTTCTTCATCTGACAAATTTTCCTTTTTGCCTAAAAAAATCTCAAGTATATTTTTCATTCTTTAGACCATTAAAATACACTTATACTCGATGATGAAACAACAAAGATATCAAAAACTCTTTGGTGAAAACATTACTGGTAAAACTGAACCAAACACACCATAAGGCTTGGAGACTGCAGTTCTAATCAAGATATAGAATATAAAATAAGAAATCAAAAAAATTAAAATAAGACATACCTTTGAATGGAAGTATTCCTCTTTTGACAAGTTCATCAAATTGCAAATATGCCATGAAGCCACAGGCTGAGGCAGTCCAGAACTGGACCTCCGGGACGCCTATTATTTCCGCTGCTTTGATACCAAAACTCATCACCCCATCAGAAACTATACAACTAACTGGGGGCAGAGCTTCCACTGATGAATTTAACTTATGTAGTAACTCCACAAACGGAACCAAACAGTTTTTCCTTGTTGAGTCAGATAGCACCCGAACATCTTGCGTTGCATCACGATCAGACGGTGGCAGCCCATCTGGTATGGTTTCGAACCGAAAATCTGGAAGGCCCTTCAAAACTTCTGGCCCTCTAGATCGGATCAAACGTTTATGGTTGAATTCAGTGTTGACAAAGGTTATGTGGAAACCTTTTGAGTGTAGGAGTTTGGCTAGTTCCATCATGGGAGTAACATGGCCTTGTGATGGGTATGGAACACATACTGCATGCGGCTTCGTTGCTTTGATTGAATCCATTTTCAGCTAATGGAAGCGGTAATCAAACAGGATGTTCCAAGTTCAAGACTGTGCAGACTTACCAAGCTACCTACTTTGGAGTTTACCGAGCACAAAAGCAATGGCGGACCCAATATGGGTCCAGAGGAGTAAGTGCTTCCCGCAATTCTAGAAAAATTTCAGATTTTTTCTTTTTTTATATAAGTTTTTTATAGGTCATTTTTTGATGAATTGTTTTGTTTCCAATTTTGTTGTCATGCAGCAACAAATATTAAATTTTTGTTTTGCCACTCATCTTCTACACAACAAACGCTTGCGATTTCTTTGTTGCATCAAAATCTTAATAATTGTTCTTATATTCTAAATTAATAAATATAACTTTATTTTATTTTAAATTAGCTCTTATCTTTTTTAGTTTTCTTTTATTTAATAATTTTTGTTTAACATATTAAATTTTCATTTTGCCATTCATCTTCTTCTACACAACAAACATTTACAATTTATTTGTGTCATTAAAATCTTAACAATTGTTTTTCTGTTTTAAATTAATAAATATAGCTCTATTTTATTTTAAATGAATTCTTATTCTTTTTAGTTTTCCTTTATTTAATAATTTAAGTTTAACATACATCCAATTAATAAATTCTAAAATATCAAATTTTAATTTACTACATTTAATCAGTTAACCCGAAAATCTCAATTTTTTTTTCATAAATATGATATTTACTTACTTAATTGAATGAAGAATAGATAGTTGAATGAAAGTTTGGTTACTTATATAGAGACATATATTTTCAATAAAATTGATCAAGAAATTATAATGATTCAAAATAAAAGGTTTAATCAAGAAAAATTATAACAAAATATAATATACATTGCTTTTATTTTCTTATTATCTTGGTTAGAACTTTTTGAGTGTTAGACTATTTGATTCGTATAAATTAAATATATATATTTTTTATCTGAATTTTATCATGTTATCGAATTTATAAAAAAATCATATTGATAATGTTTTTAATTTTTCATTGCTATTGTTATTATTTTATATAAGTGAGGTAAAATACAAACTAAATTAAAATATTTAATATGAGTTTTATATTTATTAAAGATGGGCCATATATATTAACATGTACGGATGTACCTTAAAAATATAAAATAACAACTTAAAATTAAAATAATTAATTAATATTTATCATATTAATATATCATTTACTATATTCTTAAATGATAAATATAACTTTTTTTTTTCAAAAAAAAAAAAAACAAATTTTCTTTCTTAAATTCTTTTTCCCCATGTTTTCTTATCTGTGTCCTAACTAGGATGCTCACATAATTAATTTCAAAAAATTCATGTAACAACCCTGCCTAGAATTAAAATCCTTACATTATTGATTTGATAAAGAGACTGCATTCAATGACTAACCGACAATGTTCGAGTACCATGAGTAACTTCAATGAGAAGTAATTACATAAAATCACTTTGAGGTTTACATAAACATGGATGCCTAAACATTGCGGTTTTTGTAACAGTATGAACCCTAGATAATAGTCAACTAAGATTGTCAACGTTCAGAATCGGTCGACTTGGAGATCCAAAGGCCCAGACTGTGATTGGTATAATAAATGGTAATAAATATTGTTTAAGGTTGGTAAATGACAATAAAAACGATTGAATGCTGATTAAGGTAGATAAGTGATAGTAAATGGGCGATTAATGGTAAAAGAAGGAGAGAAAGAAGAATGCAAAGGCAAAGATTTTTACGTGGTTTGGCAAGTGTACCTACGTCCACAGATCACTCTGAATAGATTTTGACAGAGTGATGATAATACTAATGTTCAATTTCTTTTTACAATGAATTTTTTCCCCTATTTATAGAGAATGAGAGATATAATTGAGTGTTTTTTACGTTAAAAATCATCATTACTTCTAACTAATCTGACTTAAGTCGTACTGCATTTATTGCTGCTGCACATAATCATTTTTATACATTCACATGTTGCATTAAATGCTTCAGGTAAAGTCTTCTCTGTATTAAATGTATAGTCGGCGCATTGAATGCCTCTCGGGAACTACAGAAGGAACTGTAAAGATCGAGTTGGCGTGATTTCAGGAAATCAGGACGCTCTGGCATTGGCTTCTCAAGACACTGCCTGACACGAGCTCATATCTGTTTACTTATGCGAACTGAAGAGATGCTGAGGTGGACTCTAGCTTAGATGTAGACTGAGAATACCTTAAAGTGGACCTATTATAGATGCGGGCTGGAAAGCACTGAGACAGGCTTGTCATAGGCACGAGCTGGAAATGTGCTAAAACAGACTTGCCATAAACGCGAGTTTGAGTATCCAGCGAGCTCGTCACCCCGACCCGAAGACTGAGCTCATTGGGCCTCTCAACACTGTACTCATTTTTTGGGCTTTCAGCGGCCCACTTGCCTATGCTGAGAAAATGGGCATAATAGAGATTAACTCAGACATTTGACAGACTTCTTTGGTAAATGATCAATGCCCTTAGCTTTTTATTTATCTTTTATTTTTTAAAATACTTTTATTTTTTAAAACTATTTAACTCTCTCTCTCATCCATTCAAAACCATCTCTCTCTCTCTCTCCCCCCCCCCCCCCCCCCCCCCTCTCTCTCTCCTTCACCACCATCCCCTCCCATGCTGATTGCCACCCTCTCCACCAAACTCCACACCAACTCATTCTCTTCTGTTCAGACCCCTCATCATCATCATAATCATAATCATTATCATTATCATCATCATCATCTTCTTCTTCTCGTTCATTTGGGTTCCACGAACCCAGACATCTGAGTTCAAATCAAATCTAGATGAAATTTGGGTTCAATTCAAACCCTGTTGATGATATTTTTTTGTTTATTTGATTTGGAAAGGGTTTAAGTTTGATTCTTGTTGATGATTTTTTTGTTAAGTTTTTATTTTTTTATATGTTGATGATTGTTGATGAATAATGAAGAACACTATTCTTCATTGTTGGTAATAGCAGAGATCCAATCTCCTTAGATCTCCACTGTCTATCCCGATTGGATCTTCACCTATTTATTTTTTAAAATTTAAAATTTAATTATTTATTTTTTTCAAATTGATCTCCACTGTCCTTTTATCTGATAAAAAAAAACATTTAATTTATTTTTAAGTTTTTAAAGTTTATTTAAAAATAAAAAATAAGTTTTTTTTTTTAAAAGTAAAAATTCAAGAGCATTTTGATCATTTCATTAAAAATACTGATCAAACATCAAAGGTATTTTGGTTTGAGGTATCTTTCTTGTTTGACAAAGTCTTCAGGTTTCAAAGCTAGTGAATACTTTACCTTATAATTATAAGATTTCTTGGCCTCATTCGTTGTTGAGCTTGCAATTGTCAACTTGTCCTTTTGGGCTGGGCCCAGGTTTTGTGAGCTGGAAGTTCTTTGTCCGTTTTTGGCCTCACCAATTGCTAAGCTTGCAATTCTTGTCTCTTTTAAGGGAGTACATCTCAAAGATTTACTCATTTTCACTACAAAAATTTGCTTGTCAAAAAATCTGGTAAAGAATTTTGTTCTCCTTTTATATTTTGTATTTCAAAATAAAAAATGGAAAGTAAAGCTTGCCACCGTGCAAAAATTTGTTTAGAGGCAAGATTTTTAACATCTTTTTGCAAAATGTATTTTGCTAATTAGTAGTCAACTTTTAAAAGAAATTTTTAATTGATTAAATCATCTTGAAATTTTTGTGTAGCTAAAACAATCGCTAAAATCTCTTTTTCGACAATTGAATAATTATTTTGTGTTTCATTCCATGATCCAAAACTTATTGCATCGGGAATTCTTTGTCGTTAATAAGTTGTTTGAGGACTACTCTGTATCCTAAATTAGATGCATATATTTCTACTACCTTAGGACCTAAGGGATGACAAATAGATAGACATGAGAGTTTTTTTACATGTTCCTTAACTATTTTGACTGTTCTAATGTGTAAATCTGACTAGGCTGGTGGATTTTTCTTAAGTCTATCATACAATGGTTTAGAAATTGTTCTAAGATTTTGTAAAAATCAACAACATAATTAAGATATCCTAAAAGTCTTTGCAATTGAGCTTTTTCTTTGATTTAATCTAGGAACTTTTCTCCAAATTCTAAACTTCTTTGGATTGGAATGATGGTACCATTTTCTATGTTATGGCCTAAAAGTCTAATCTTAGTCCATAGTAACACTATTTTAGGGGCTGAAACAACTAACCCGTTATGCTTGACAATTTTATAAAAAGATATTAAGATGTTTCCATTGTTGGTCAATGGTCTTAGAAAAAACTAAAACATCATCTATATAAACTATAATGAATGATACGTAAGGATTGAAGATATCATTCATTATATTTTGAAATTCTAATGGGGTATTCTTAAGACCAAAAGACATTATGTTCCATTCATATTTGCCAAATGGGACTGTAAACACCGTCTTGTATTTGTCTTTTTCTGCTATTTTGATTTGCTAAAATCCAGATTTCATGTTCGAAAATGTCTGTTTGTTGTAGACTATTTAATTTTTGCTTATATTGGTATTTAATGTTATGACTTAATATATTATGTTGTAACTCTAGTTAGATGTCATAACATATAAACTGTAAGTTGTAATGTGAAAATAATAAATAGCAGTAAAGTAAATCAACATAAAAATATTTTTAACGTGATTCTGTATTACTTCATATCTACGAGACCTTGCCTGGAGAGATCAACTATTAATAAATATACAAGTACAACCTACTTGACTTATTTACTCTAAGTCTCCCTTTTACAATAAACGCAAGATGACTTTCATTGACGTTGTTTTAGCAAGTTCCTTTTGTCTTTATAGGTGACAGTAACTTGAAATCTCTTCAACTTGTAAGTTAGCCTCCTCTATTTGTTGCCAAATGTCTTGTTATCCCGACAAGCACTTACTCTAGACTCTTCAGCCTCACAAGCTTAAGCCTAGCATACAAACTTAGAAGTTCTCTAAGTGTTATAATGAATATCATCTAATCTCTTAATGTGTATGCACCGTTTTTCACTCACCAAAACCTTACAAATAAAATACCTAGAGTTGAAAACCTCTAAGTCACAAATAAATGCAATTTGTAAGATAAACTCTCTCATATTTTACACTCTAACTTGCATACAAAATACTGTATTCTCAGTGTGACTAACGCTTTATTTACTTAATTAGTGTGAGTCACGCTATGAATACCATGTGTGATTGGGTCATATCAACATTATCATGTTGGTATAAGCTAGCATGTCTCACGCTAAGTAATCTCAACATGACTCACATTAGTAATCCTATTGTGACTTATGCGAGGATCAAAAAATTTGTAAAATATACAAATTTAGGGTACATTTAGATATGTTTTTAAAATGGTGATTTTAAAAAGTATTTTCAAAAACAAAAAACATGTTTTAAAAATGACGTTTTTAAAAACGATAATGGGTTTTGTAGTATTTTTAAAAAATAAATTTCGAAAATGAAAAAAGATAAAATGATGTTTGAAATCGTTTTTAAATGGTGTTTTGAAAACTATTTTTAAAATGAAAAACATATTTTAAAAATAATGTTTTTAAAAATGTAATGTGTTTGGTAAGATTTTTTAAAAGTTATTTTTAAAAATAGAAAATACCGTAAATATGTTTGGTATTTTTTTGAAAATGAGTAAAATAGTTGTTTGGAAAGAAAAGTAATTATTTGTTTTGAAAACATTTTTGAAAATGGTAAAAACATTAAAAAAAAAGTTATTTTCCACTTTTCAGTTATTATTTTCAAAAAGTGTTTTCCATTTTCTAAAACACATTTTCAAAAACAACTTACCAAACAACTTTCTCTCATTTTTTGTTTTTGAAAATAAAAAATCATTTTCAAAAATACATTCAAACACCACCAAAATTTTATTTTTGAAAACATGTTTTTCATTTCCAAAAACATGTTTTTGAAAACATGCTACCAAATACATTTTTATCAATTTTTGTTTTCAAAAATGAAAATCACTTTTGAAAATGGAACCAAACACCACCTTAATTTTCAAATCTAGTTCTTTAGCAAAGAGTGATTCTTCCTAGAAAAGGTTAAAGAGGAAGTGAAAGAAGAAGAAAAAGAATGAGAAAGATGAAGAAAGAAGAGGAAGAAGAAAAAGGAGGAAGAAGAATAAGAAGAAGAAAGAAAGAAGTATTGATGGAGAGGTGTCATCAAGGAAGTTCATTCGAGGTGTAGACCATAAATGAATGTCAAAAAAAGTGGAGGTGAGAGAAATGAAAGACTATTTTTATTTTTATTTTTATAATTCTATTATTTAACAAAAATACTAAACTAATGGAAGGTTATTTTTAACTGTATATGTCATTTATTGATAATGATACTAATGGTGTGTCTAAATTAGGGAATAAAAATGATTGATAATGTTTACTTACTGTAAAATTATTCCGTAATAAGAATAAAATTTTGGATCCCACATGAATTTAGGGTTATGGAATAGAAATCTCATTCTCCTCATTTGAGAATCTCATTTTTATTCTCTTTTACAAGGTACAAGTCTTTTATACTTTTCTTTAAAAACAAAATAATAATATATATACAATATATATTAAATCATGACTTTATATATATATATATATATGCTTATAATAATATTGTAAGCATATTTTTAGGTAACATTTTATATTAAAAAAAAAAAAAACCGATTTGATATATAATATCAATACACAATATGAATACACAACATGTTCTTTAAGAAAACAAAAGGATACACAATATATTTAAAATAATATTGTTAAAAAAAAAAAAAATTAACTTATTATGACAAGTTACATAACAAAAAGATAACATTACATCTTAAACACAATTTTGTTTATTGTAATAAATCCATAATTTTAATCAAATGTATTTTTGTAACTTATAATTAATCTATTCTAATTCCAAAATAAAATAAACAATTTAATGAGAAGATTACAGGTTCTGATTCAAATTTTTTCAATTGAAATGAACAAGATATTTTGATTTTGATACATCATTTTAATTTCAAGTTATTCAAATTTTAGATTATTCTGATTTCTGTAATTGAATTAAACACATCATAAAATTATTAAATTTATTAAATTAGATCATTTTCAAATGGAATCATTAACTGTAGGTCATTACGTGAAATTTTCTTTGATTTAATCCACAAATCAATCACAGCAAGATTTGTTTTGGACTGTTAGGGCGTATTTGGAATATATATATAATTTGGTAGAGTAGAGTGAAAAAAAAAAAAAATAAATAAAAAATAAAAAATCTCTCAACTGACCTCGTTGTCCGCTGGTAGACCAGAAAAGGTAGACCTATCCTCCCAGGCCCACAAAGAGGGCATTGTCAAATCCCAATTGTGGAAATCGCAAACCCATGTGACTACATGATTTGCAAATCCCATCAATTTGAGATTCCTTCTATTTTTATTTTAATATATAATTATAAAGTTATTTAAAATGATTTTATGAAATTTATAAATTTAAAATTTATTAAAAATAAATTTTATTTTTATTTATTTTGTATTAAATACATTTAATGATTAATTTATTATATTTTATTTAAAAATTAATTTACATAAATATTATATTAACTCAATCAAATACAATTAAATTAAATCTTAATTATATCAAAATATTATAATATTAATTTAATATTATCCAATTCTGTCTCTTTCTATACCATTTAATTATGTCTCATTGTATTCTATTTGATCGTCACTATCAAACGGGATCTTAATCCATCCCGAAACGCCAAAGACGCGTTGTGATCCACCTGGATTACCTTTCTCTCCTGACAGATATTACTCGATTGTTGTTAATGTTTGGACCGATTAACGATAATAATTATCCTGTACTCGTCTTTTTGTTTGACTAATTGGCACATGGTTGTTTGAGAACACACAACTCTTGACTAGCAGCAGTTGCGTGCAAACCTGGTTGGTTTGCTGTCAGAGTGCGCCACCGTCAGTGATCATACTACATTTGATTTTCTTATCGGAAAATGACAATAAAATTATTGTTCGTATCGTCAATTTGAATGTTTTGAATTTTCAAACATTCAAAGTGGATGGGCTCCCATTTGGAATGTATGGGCCACACAATGTTGTCATTTTCAGTTCATCACCTTACTTCCTTGATTTTATCTTTTGACTAGCGACTCCCTAGAATGTACGGCACTGACTTGTGTCAGCTCAAACATATTTAATCGTTACCCCAACACGTGGTTTCATTTTCCTTCTGAAAAAAAAAACAAACGTAGTTTCATTTTCTTTGTTTTATTAGTAATAAAATTTGTGTTAAAAAAAGTAATAAAATTTGAAAATTTTATTTTTTTAAAAAAACTTCATTTTAATTCTTACATTTTTATAAATTATAAAATTTTTAATTATAATTTTTAAAACGATCAAATTTTCCTTTAAATTTCATAAATACATCAATTTATTATCTTTGAATTTAATGATCAAACATAATAAAAAATATAAAAATCCATTTTATACTTGAGCTATAAAAACTCTATTTTACCCTATCATATGATCAGAAAATGACTCTTCTACCCTTAAGGTATTATATTGATTTATATAATAAAATAATTAAGTATTTGAAAGATATAATTAATTACTTTAATATAATTAGGACAAATTTTATTGTGGTCTCTATACTTGTTGGAAACCTGAATTTTTTAAGCACGAATCCATTTATAACTCTTATGGTTTCTTATGTTTCAAAAATGCTTTAATTTGGTCCTTCTTATGTGATTTTTAATGGTCAATATTATAGAAATTACAAAATTTACCTTTCAATTAGAAAATTAAATTATCATTTTATCTTTTTTAAAAGTTAAAGGAGAAAAAAAAACATTAGATCTCCACCATCCATCAAATAGAGATAGATTGTAGAGATTCAATTAAACTAAAAAGTAAAATAAAATTAAAAGTAATATTAAATCAAAAAAGGTAAAATCTCATCTCTAATATTCATTGTCAATTTATAGATAGATGGTGGATATTTTTTCAAAAATTAAAGAAAAAAGAAGGGATGGAGATCCAAATTGGATCTCTAACATCATTGTTGATGAATGATGGAGATCTAATCTGGATCTTCATCTCCATTAATGGACATAGATAACCATCTCCAATGGCCTTCCATCACTGGAGATAGTCCACCTAGAAACCTCCATCGTTGGTGAGGAAGGACCATATCCATTGCAAGATGGAACTCCATCGTGTGATGGAGATTGAGAAATGAACTTGATCATTGAACGACGATTGGATCGTCGTTCAATGATCTAGTTTAACAATCTAGATTCCAAATTGTTGAATGATTTGGAATTTTTTAAATCATTAAACGATTTGGATCTGAAACCAAATCGGTCAATAATCTTGTTCCAACTAGATTAATTGTTGATCTATTTTTCAGATTGGTGATCAATTTAGTTCTACATTTTTTTTTCTTATTTTTTCAATTTTATTTAATTATTTAAAATTTTTTGTAATAAATTATGATTGTCTTACCGTCCATTTGAAAGATGGATGGTGGAGAGCATTAGCTAGCACCCAACCGACATCCTTTCTAGCCTTCTTTTCTTGTCGGAGTCGATTAATTCCATAAACCTTTAAGAGGGGCCGAACAATTTTTGATAATGTAAGTCCACAACTCATCTAGGAGGTCATGAAGGGATCTCACTATCTCAAACCTTTGGCTTGTTAACTCCCACTCAAAAAATGGTGCTAACATTATTAAAAATATATTAACTATTATGTCAAAATAAATAATATGTTATTTATAATAATCCTTATTAATTATTTATATAAGATCATAAATATATTTGAAAATTATTGAAAAGCCCTAGCAAACACAATAATTAACTTAGAGGGTGAGAGAATAGGATAATTAAAAATTTTCTTTTGTCTTGTTTTAAATAAGCAACAAAAAAACAAACAAATAAAAGAAAAGAAAAATAGAGAAAGAGAGAAACTACATGCACAATTTTTATATGGAAACTCAAATGGGAAAAATCATGGGGACTAGAACATTCTCTAGCCACTTTTGAACAAAATGTCACTATTAAAAAATAGGTTATAAGTTTCACTTGTAGCCTTGCCTAGTGTAGAAACTTAATACCTATCTAACTAATAGCGGTCTCCAATTTCATCATTCACAAATTAAAATGACAACTCTGTCTACCTTTTTAACCTGCTACGATTTTCTTGAATTCGCCTTCTTGTCTAGTCATGCAAGCTTCATAAATTCTCCCTACTTCTTCTCTCTAAGAAGTAAGGTCGCAAGTTGATCTTGAACTTAATCGTCCAATGCACACGTTCAAAATTAATGAATTGAAGCACACAATACAAGTAGATTGTTTGATCAAAACCACTCCATGAAAGTCTAGATGCAATGAATGCCTAAAATCGAAAAATCTAGACTTCAAATTTTTAACTCTAAAAGATTTCAAAAAATCTTGAACAAAATACTAAGATCTATTCAAATAATTGAGAACTACAGATCCATACTATGATTTATAGTATGGTCGATATGAGTTAAAAATCAATTAAAACCTTCCCAACTTAAGAATTCTTAATGAATTTATTCGAAGAAATAAATCCAACTAGAAATCAAAGATAGAAAAGTTTTAATTGCATTCCAACTTGAAACCCATCAACTATTAAGATTTCTAATTAATTCATAAATGAAATCCTAGTCAAATATGAAATGAACTAGGAATCCTAAAGTGACATATCAAGCATGATATATTTTAATAAAATTCAAAAAAATCAAATTTATCCTTCCCGTACTAAGTTTTGAATGTCTATAACATGTCTTAGAAAACGAGAAATGAAAATATGAAAACGAACTGCAATTGGAAAAGACAAAAAAAAAAAAAAAAAAAAACTGGAAGGAAGAAGTCTTCATGTGTTGATGCAAGAGTTTGGTGTGCCCAACTCTTAGAGAATTCTTTACTCAAAGTCATGCACGAATTGCTTTGGAAGTCAGAACATAAGTTTGTCTCATGAAGCACAAAACAACTAGAGGACTAAGTCCAAAACCTAAGAAACAAGAAGAGTGGTGAGTACTTAAAGACACAACATTTAGGGTACGATTAAGTAAGTCTAGGGTCAAACACATTGTATGTTAGAACTTGACTTCATAGTTCATTTTCTCCAAAGTTAGACTATAAGTCTTGTGGTTTTACCTATTTGGGTTTTCCATGTGAAACATATTATATGCATTGTGGAAGATTTACTTTATGCTGTGGATGTATTTCTTTACTTCGATCATTTGATAAGTTCATTTTTTAAGTAGCATTGATAATAGGCTCACTTTTGATAATATCACTATATTAATAGTTTGAGTTTTAATGTTACTTATTATTAGATTCAGACAAAATTACCCCTAATATAAAAGCCACTTTTTGTGGTTGACTAATAGTTTGAGGAACAACATCGGAGGGAAAAGAAAGAAAGAAAGAAGAAGAAGAAGAAGAAGAGAGAGAGAGAGAGGAGAAAGTAGCGACGAGTAAGGCGACAGTGAAAACGATGATGGCAACGATAGTATACGACTGTGATGGTGGAACACAGTCTATGAGTCATCAATCCTAATATCTTTCTCTTATTAAGTTTGATCGAAATGCTTCATTTTGATAGTTGTTTGTTGTAGATTTATAAATTTGAATGATAGATTCATGTTATTATGATAGGATTTAGGGTTTAGATCACCTTTTTTTTTTTTTGCTTTGTCAGGATTAATATTTGTTTGAAAAAAGAAAAAAATGAAATTGGGAGCTAAGATTGTTGAAAGTAATGAATAGGTCCTAATTTGTTTGAAATTTGGAACCTGTTTACCCTAGTTTAGGACCTAAAGTCTTTGATTAAGGACCTAACAAACTATTTAAAAAAAGGAACTCAATGGATCCTTAAGACAGTGAGCAAGGGTTTTTTACATGGATCCTAATTCAAACACATTAGGTCTTGAATTATGTTGAATTTAGATGCTAAATTATGTTGAATTCAGTGTCTATTTTCATCATTTATGTTTCTATTTAGAAATAATTGCTTAGTGGAATGGAGATCATCATTCACACTATCATAGCCTCACACATAACTCTCGAATGTAGGAAGATAGGTCCCAAATTATGTTGAATTTGGAGCCTATTTTCATCAATTCAAGATTTGTGCAGTAGTAAATGTTTATTGGAATGGAGATTATTATTCATTTTGTCATGGTCTCATGCATGGTTCGCTTTGTAACTATCGATAATAAAAACCATACATATGTTGTAGTACAATAGATGCAGGATCATCCTACAAAGACGTCATAATTACTTCCATCAAATTCTAATGTGAAATAATTGCAATAAAAAGGTTAAGAATGATTTATTGAAAATTAAACAAATAATTAGAAAAGAAACTAATGCCAAATTCAACAAGAAAGAAACAATGATAATGAAATGTTAGGTCACCAATGCTTATGTGTACTTTGATTAGTTAAATACCAACAATCCGATTATTTATCCTAATTCTATTTGGCGGGTTCTTTTGATTCTGTCACATGAATGAACCTTAATTCTTACCATTACATTTATGTTAGTCATTCCATGCAATGTTTAGAAATCCAACAAGAATAGCGGTTGCTAATACCTAATGGTCAGTTTGATCGATTTGGTCATGTGTATAACTTCTAAATCCTCAACATGTTACACCTATAAACATAACTGCTTTATGTCGGCAAAGAACCCATTAAAATATCATTTTTTACCTAATTGACAATGGTCATGCTTAATTAAGTAACATTCATTCAAGGCCTATTAGTTTGTACTAGACATCTCTCAAATACTACTAACATCCAATAATTCAATGGCAATGTTAAGCATATAATTGGTCCTTCGTACACTTTATCATAACAATGGATTAAACAATAAAAACAATGAATGAATGATTAACTGGATTGCATCAAAGGATATCAAAGTATACACAATATTGGTTTCCTAACAATGAATTTAGTTACACATAGCTAATTGATAACAAATTCAAGATAGAAATAGAAAGAATACACTGTTAAGTTCTATTGAAAATGCTTCCAACGATCCTCTTGTGGTCTCCTTGGTCATGGCTCTTGATTCTTTCCTGATTCTCTAGCTAATGAATCAACTTAGAATGTGTACTTGGTGGAGAAATGGATGATGGTGAACCGTAGGATTTCTTCTTCTTGAATGGTGGCTAGGCTTGGCCGTCCGACCCCAAAAAATGGCTAATGGCCTCTGGAGGCTCTCTAAATTAATTATAAATAAATAAATTGAAGGGTATTTTTGATATTTTGCTCTTTGACACCGTTTTATTGACATAACAGTGATGGAGGGGGTAGAATAACCAAATCCAAAACAAGGGGTGGCTTTTGACCGTTTCGGCAAACATTAGGGTGGTTCTTTTTTTTTTTTTTTTTTTTTTTTAATTAAATAAATAACACATTTTTTAAAATATTAATCCTAAAATATAGGAAACTTCACGAATTCAGGCCCAAGTTATTGGCGGTTTTTGCTCATTGGACTAGTCTTTTAGCCGGCAGCGGGAGTAACTGCATTTAAGCATGCGTTGTCGGGATATGCTTTGTTGTTATCAACATAGATGCCTTGAATGTTCCTATTCTATGTACAAATAATATATTCTATCATTTTTATTATGATTATAAAATGATGTAAAATTGTCCTATGTGCCTTTTCTACAATGGCAATGACACTGCCAAGGTCTACTCTGTGGTCCCTGATTCGAGATCCATAATTATATTTATGACTCCATAATTATATTTATGACTGTATCTTTTCCCACCTATATATGGGCCATCCTCAACCCTTTCATTTATGTATGAATTACCCCATCTATATTAAAATTGTTTTTCGGTTCTGTCATCAATATTTGATTCCATTTGATTCGACTATTTTTTGAATTAATTCCAATAACGTATTGTAATAATAAAAAAAATGATGTAAAATTAATGGGCATTAAAATATTAAACATATTATAAAATATAATATCGGTCCGGAGGGGGCACTAATTGTTTTGTTGTTATCCCTCATTGTTATTATTTTATCGTAGGTGTCCCTTCTTCTAAGATTTTTTAAATCGGCACTGCATTCAAGTACTAAAAGCTTGTTTTCTATAAATTCCCATAGCTAAACAAGTCTGTTGATTGAATTAGAATACAATTTGATTAAGCACTTGACTTGCTCAAATGGGTTCAGAATTGGCAGCAAAGCCCCATGCCGTGTGCATTCCATACCCAGCACAAGGCCATGTAACTCCCTTGATGCAATTTGCTAAGCTTTTACACTCTAAAGGCTTCCACATAACCTTTGTCAACACTGAGTTCAATCATAAACGCTTGATCCGCTCCAAAGGGCCAGATGCTTTGAAGGGCCTGCCGGATTTCAGATTTGAAACCATACCGGACGGATTGCCACCGTCTGATCGTGATGCAACTCAAGACATACCGGCTTTATGTGATTCCACAAGGAAAAATTGCTTGGCGCCATTCCTGGAGTTACTTAAAAAGTTGAATTCGTCAGGCGACGTACCCCCGGTGACATGCGTAGTTAATGATGCAGTGATGAGCTTTGGTGCCAGGGCCGCAAAAATACTAGGCATACCAGATGTTACACTCTGGACAGCCTCCGCTTGTGGCTTGGTGGGATATTGGCAATATGTTGAACTCGTCAAAAGAGGCATACTTCCATTCAAAGGTATGTTTTCTATTTTTGTGCTTCTCATTCTTCACACCAGGAACTGTAGCCTAACTCCAAGACAATTAAATTTCACAGTTGAGGCCATGTTTTTTTCATGGAAAGAATCCATGATGGAATGGAATCCATTTAGAATTGGAATGGAAAAGGTTCCATATTTCGAATGGATTCCATTGTAATGAACCTGATTTATAATTAATGTGTTAAATAATTATTAAATTATTTAAGATTTTTATATTAAATTATTTATTAATTTTCTATTAAAAAATTAGTTTTCAAATATATATTATACGAAAATTAAAGACGATTCCATAGACTTTTAAAATTTTTAAAAGCCAACTTAAAAAAAAACGGTGGCCTTGCACCAAAAATTCACTTGTATAACAATGAAAAATATATGCTTTCATACTAAGCAGATAAAACTATTTATACATACTTATAAATATGCAAGGTGAGATTATTTCTCCCACCTTGAACGAGACCTAAATTACTCTCACAGAAACAAATGAGAAATTCATCACTTGTGATATATATATATATATATATATTGTTATTGTAATCATTTTTATATTGAAAGTGTTTATTTCTTCAATCCATTAAAATTCAATTTAATTAGGATTTACGAAAATATGTGATTATATAATTAAGATTGTTCAAGTTGAGTCGTATACTTAAACCCCGGAACTATTACAATCGTTGAAAAAGACAAACGAAAATTCAATTTAGTGGACAGAACTACCCAAATTAATGGAAATTAAAAAAAAAAAAAATTATTTTTACCTTTTGAAAGACATAATTTTTTAAGTTCGAAAATCGAGAAATGACAACAGGAAAAAGAGAGACTTATCGAAGAGTTAATTCCTAAGTTTTTGTCTTCTTTAAAGAATTGCACAAGAAAATGACAACGGGAAAAACAGAGAATTATTGAAGAGTTGATTCCTAAGTTTTCCTTTTCTTCAAATAATTGCACATGAAAAAGACAAAATTGCGTTGACTTTTTTTTTTTTTTGGAACCGAAAATTGCGTTGATATTGTTAACGCGACTTTACAAAAGATTACAAGCAGTAAGATCTACTGAATTTTAATTTCAAAAAAAAAAAAAAAAACCTACTGAATTTTTAACAAGCCCACGTCTTATTGAAAGTAGAGAGCTTAAGGGCGTGTTTGGGTCCCTTTTTTAAAGGGATACTTTCACTTTCCCTTCATGATTTCATGAAATAGTCAAAATCGATTAATATTTTTAGGAATCATTAATATTCGCCTTATTGGTTTATAAAATGGATAAAAAAAATCATTATAGGTTATAGAAATGTCCAAAAATTCATCTACCATCAACTTAGACGTCAAAAGTCAATGTTTGATAGTTACGGTTGAATATTCCCCTTATTGATTTATAAAATTGATAAAAAAAGAAAAATCATTGTAGGTTATAGAAATACCTAAAAAATCCTCTACCATCAACTTAAACGTTAAAAATCAATGCTTGATAGTTACTGCTGAAGGGTAAAACCGTCAAAACAAGATAAAATATATGGATAATTCCATTTTTGCCCCTATAGTTTGATAAAATAACCAAAATATTCAATGTTCTAAGAACTTGTAGATATACTCTTGTTGATTTATGAAATAAATTAAAAAAAGAGAGGAAAAAAAAAGACTCTTGTAGTTTATAGAGATGTCCAAAAACCCTTATTGTCAGCTTAAACGTTAAAAGTCAATATTTAACTATTATTGAAAAGAACAAAACCGTCAAAGATAAAATATATAATGACATTAATTAATTAATTAAAACATTTTTTTAAAAGTTAATGTCATCTCCATCATCCATCACAATAATGGATGGTAGAGATAAAAACAAAAAGAAATAAAATAAAATGAAAAAACTTATTAAATAACATTTAAAAAAGAAAAAAAAATCATTTACACCATACATCATAAGGATAAACAGTGGAGATAAAAAAAATATTAAAATGAACCAAAAAAAAAAAAACCTATGATGAAAAGTGGAGATGACATTATTGTAATTTTTTTCATTTTAATATTTTTTTCCCATCTTTGCTGTTCATCCTTGTGATGCATAGTGGAGATGACATTAATTTTTTTTTAAATCTATTTTATCTTTTTTTTTTAATTCTATTTAATAATTTTTCTCATTTTATTTTATTTTTTTTGTTTTCATCTATACTGTTCATCGTTGTGATGAATGGTGAAGAGGACATTTTTTTTAAAAAAAAAAAAAAATCCATTTTAATTTGATAATTAATTAATTAATTAAGGTTATTATATATTTTATCTTTCTTTGACAATTTTATCATTCCACACTAACGGTCAAACATTAACTTTTAACATCCAAATTAATGGCGGGAGGTTTTTTGGATATTATTATAAACTACAATGGATTTTTTTTTATCTATTTCCTAAGTCAACAAGGGGAATATTAATGATTTCTTAAAACAATTAAGGATTTTGACTATTTTATGAAACTACAAGAGAAAATATGGGATTATCCCTTAATTAATTTTTTAATTTTTTTAATTTATTTTTGAGGGTCAATTTGATCTTTTCATATATTATCATTGTCATAATTTATTTATCACTAACAGAGTTAACAAAATAGGTAAATTGAGATTTCTACAAATTATAGGGGAAATTAGCTATTAATCAAACAATAGGGTGAAAATTAGAATTATCCCTTTTTAAAATGATATTTTTGAAAATTATTTTTCAAAAAGAAAAACATGTTTTTAAAATGTTGTTTTTAAAAATGTATTGTGTTTGGCAAGTTTTATTAAAAACTATTTTAAAAATAAAAAATGATGTAAATGTGTTTGGTTTTTTGTTTTTGTTTTGTTTTTGTTTTTTGAATGATGTTACCTCTCAATTACAGGCTTATGATTAGTTGTAAAGGTGGTTACTAATACTAATCTAACGGCTCTAATTGAGGGGTAAGGTTAGTGGTTGGATAAAGTAGCAAAATAAAAATAAATAGAATAGTTGTTTGGAGGGAAAAATAATTATTTATTTTCAAAACATGTTTTAAAAATGGTGAAAAACATTGAAAAAAATTATTTTTCACTTTTAATTATAACTTTGAAAAAAGTGTTTACCATTTTCAAAATAACATTTTGTAAAACAACCCACCAAACACATATAAACCCATTTTCTGTTTCTGAAAATGAAAAAGAATTTTTGAAAACACATCCAAACACCACCTATGTTTTCCAGCTCAATGTGTGCTCAACGCTAATATTCATTTGGTGCAAAAAACAACACATTTAATGGGTGTTGAATGTACATAACAGTATTCTATATTTTCTAAATATGCCTGATCCATTTTTCTGTATTCACGATTGGAAATATGAATATCTTAGGATACTTCAACTTGCCTGTGTTAATTCAGATACAAACTTCCTCACTGATGGGACTCTCAACACACAACTTGATTGGATCCCGGGCATGAGCAACATGCGGTTAAGGGACCTGCCAAGCTTCATGAGGGTAACTGATCTTAACGACATCATGTTCGATTTCCTAGGATCAGAGGCACAGAACTGCTTGATTGCTTCTTCAGTCATACTCAACACATTCGATGAGCTTGAACAGCAAGTCCTAGATGTTATTGCATCCAAATGCCCCAACATTTACACAATAGGTCCACTTTCTTTGCTTTGTAGGCACTTGCCTGAAAGCGATCCTTTTAAGTCATTTAGGTCAAGCTTGTGGAAGGAAGATTCAGAATGTCTTAAATGGCTTGACAAAAGAGACCCCAACTCAGTTGTGTATGTGAATTATGGTAGCATAACTGTGATGACTGACCAACACTTGAAAGAGTTTGCATGGGGTCTTGCAAACAGCAACCACCCCTTTTTATGGATAGTCAGGCCTGATGTGGTGATGGGTGATTCTGCAATCTTACCTGAAGAATATTTTGAAGAGATCAAAGATAGAGGGCTTATAGTGAGTTGGTGCCCACAAGACCAAGTGCTCTCACACCCATCAGTGAGTGTTTTCCTTACACATTGTGGATGGAATTCTACTATTGAAAGTGTAAGTGCTGGTAAGCCTGTAATTTGTTGGCCTTTTTTCGCTGAGCAACAAACAAACTGTCGATATGCATGCACGACTTGGGGGATTGGCATGGAAGTTAATCATGATGTGAAGCGTGAGGACATTGAGGCTCTTGTTAGAGAAATGATGGAAGGAAAGGAAGGACAGAAAATGAGGGACAAGGCTCTGGAATGGCAAAAGATGGCAGTAGCAGCTACAGAAATTGGAGGAAAGTCTTACAATAATTTCGAGAGGTCCATTAAGGAGGCTCTCCATCATGGTAAAAATTGAAATATGTAGTGCATGCACTACACTGCAAATTCAATTCATCACCGTGAGCTTTCCAGTTTCGACTTAGTACTATGCAGTTCTCAACTCTATTATTCTTCCTATGTGTTTTTGATGTATTCTTAAGGACTTCAATTAGGATTGTTTATGTAGCTTGGATAGCGGTGTAACAGTAAATAACACTGTCCACTTCCGCACCTGAAGACTGTGGCTTCTAAACCCGCTTGCCCCCAATAATCTATAGGTTTGTCTCCCCCACGTACTGTAAGTTACACTTTCACTTTTTATGAGTTACTCTCTTTTATCTTGGGAGCTATTAATTAGGTCATGTCTTAGAGTCATTATCCCTATTAGTCCTTACTGCCCCCTTGTTAAGTGTCAGTTATCAAAAAAATAAAAAATAATAAAAAGTTATGATCATTTATAATTTTAGAGCTCTATTAATATGATTGCATTATGTCATTACTTTAAAGATCAAAACTATACTAATCATCTCAATATATTTTAATAATTGTACTATGAGCCTTTTGTGAAAAAAAAAAATCTTATAATATTTGATCATTTATAATTTTATTATTTATGATATAATTATACATTCATAATAAAATTACCTGAAAAACACATGGAAGCATTGCTTTATTTCATTATTGTTCATCTATTATGCATTTTTCTGAGCTCCACTTTTCTATTCTTTTCGCACATCATCATTCTGTTTATTCAAAATGTTCGAAATTTTTAATTTTCTTGGTGCTTTCGTGGTTGTAATAGCTCCAATGTGCCTTACATTTTTTTTTTTTGTTTTCGAATTCTAGAAATTCATTAAACATCCCAAGTTTGGGAACAACAAAGATACAGACATTAAGGACCCAAACAAATTTGGTACACTAGCAGAACACTCCACCATTACCAGATTGAACCTCAAACAATAGGAACTTGGATGGCTAGATGTGGAATATCATATACTTCCCAAACCAAGGAAGAGGCCTGATAACACTAAATCTAGCTAATCCATAGAAACTAAACTAATAACTTACAGTCAACACATTAATACAAACAACAACATTAAAGAGAACATCAGCACTACCACAAAAGTAAATTACATCAATAGCCACCATCCACCATAGACAAAATCTTCAACAGAATTGCATCGTGTACACCATAAGCTATGGACATCTAGGAGGCAAGAGCTCTAATGATCTTCTCCCAAATTCAAGCATCAGTCTCCAACCCAGTCAAACCAAAGGTCTTTAAAGGTTGAATCTAGAAGTTACCTAGATCGACCCCACTAAAAACCCCAAAATCTCCTCAAGAACTAGAGAGGAGGAGACTAGAATGAAGAGAAACTGACCAACAAAACTCCAAGAAAGACCTAACCTATACATGGTTTTGGGTTTTAAACGATGGATCCAGAAGTTCTGGATCCAACCTTTAAAACCCTAGATCAAGAGAAGCCGCAATACAAGAAATTACATAATTAGTAGCAAAAAATATGGTCACTAAAAATATTAAATTTTGCCACTAATCGGTTTTAGTGACAAATAAATTTCTGTTTCCATTCATTACTTAAAGTTCGATACTAAAGACAATTAGTGATGAACAAAAAAATTGGTTACTAATTGTTGAGAATATTAGTGATCACTATTTTTATTACTCAGAGTTAAAAAATTTCGTTACTAAATCTATTCATTGGTCCCATTAAAATATATATATTTATGTAATATTAGTGAGGAAATGGTCACTAATAATACACATTAGCTACAAAAATGTAGTCACAAATACACAATTAATGGTCACTAATGTGCATATAATTACTAATGTAAATGTTGGTCACAAATTATATATTTTTTCTTACTATAGAGTTTTTTTTATTAGTAATGAAGATTTGGTCACTAAAACAATTTTATAATTAGTGACCATTATTTTGATCACTAAAATTCAACTATTTTTGTTTATAAATCCATTTAGTAGACCTAAAATTGAATATCAACAGTGTATATAAATGCTTTTAGCCATAAAATATTATGTCACAAAAGCATTGCATTTCATCACTAATATTTCTTTGTTGTTCAAATTTTGTCACTAATTATATATACATACATATATATATATATATATATGTGTGTGTGTGTGTGTATTAATTGGTTAATACATTAATCATAAAACTTGTGTTCTTATCACTAATTAATAACTAAATTATATTTTCTTAATTAATAATGATAAGAAATAATTGTACAAAGAACATAAATTTTAAAATTCTAAATCTTATTTCTAAACAATAAAATCGTAAATTAAATATTCATATCCATAAAATCTATTGAAATGCATAATATATCCAACATAAGTACAACAAAAAGATCAAGTCATTGACATAAGCCAATAAAGACCAATAAAATAACATAACATCTCAAAATACTAATAAGAAGCTATAAAATATTCAACATAAATAAGTAAATGCAAATTATGATAGAAAGATGCATCTTGTTGACATAAACCAATAACCACCTATCTGCAAAACATAGAAGAAAAAACATTAACTAATTCATAATATATAGAAATATATCTTTAATAATATTTAATGTGAAACTATAATAAAGTTATATAACAAATATATTAAAAAATAAAATCAAGACATAAAATTAAGAATGTAAAAGTATGAATAAAAGCAATTGTAGAATGTTAAATAATGCATAGCAATTTTATAGATTATCAAATACCAATGAACCAACTTTTTCAAGTATTGTACAATGAGACAAAAATAGGCAATCAAAAGCAAGTTCAACAATTAAGAAAATATTATTACATTGAATAAATTACCTGTTTGATTGTTTCAGTAGGTGCAAAAACCTCAGCCATGTTTTGTAATATAACCAAATTTTCTTTAAGAAATTATTTTCATTGATACCAACTCAATTTTCAAATAAGAGTTAAAATTATCTAATTAATGCTCATAATCAATAAAACTAATATAAGTTTCCAATAGATGACCAAAACAACATAAAAATATAATCTATTTTATTTTAAGTAACTAAGATTGTAAATTCATATAAATAATAAAATTATTAGTTAGATCAAATGTAAAAAAGTTTTGAGATTACCTATTAGTTGAGTTTGAATTTGAAGAAAATTTTCATTCAAGTTTGAATGCATCTAAACTAATTCAACCTTTATTGTTGTTAACTCATTAGCTAGTTGTTAAGGTCATGTTTCTGCTTCTTTAACTCTTCTTGTAGCTTCCTCAAGTTGTGCACATCTATGTGTTATCACTCCAAAAGAGTATTTGGGCTCGAGGCTAGCTCTTAACCTCATATGTAGTCAGATGGAGATTCTTCAAGCACATAGTCATAAATTTCATCTTCAGACATGCGTTGTAACTCTTTTGGAGGATTTGTGCAAAGCATATTCATCTCATCCTTAATAAACCCGTTATAAAAAAGAAATAATCAAATACTAAAACAAATAACAAAACTTATAAAATACATATGTTCACTCACATAAGCATTTTTTGCATTATCATCAACCTATTTATCATTTTCTTCATCATATTGACTGAACTTGAATGTATCAATACGACTAGAAAGAACTCCAGTCTTACGATCATGTTGTTATATGAACAATATCATAATTAATAAATAAATTGTTTATATAATTTGTAAAGAATAAAAAGATTAATAGAATCGGCTTTTAAAGACTTTCCAATCATTCAAATGTTTTATGTCATACAATTAAAGCTAATTATTTTTGTTCACGTCTACACATGAGCTAACATTAATGTCAAAGCATGGTGGATGTACATAAAAGTTAGTAAAAAGCTAATTAGCTTTAAGCAATAAATGACAATCTACATTAACAAAACCCAAAAAGAAAACATATTGTAAACCATAAAATTAAAAAACAAATAGTAAATAATTTTATATGACTAAAACTTATAACTTCAAATAACATGTAAAATCATGTATTAAAAATTTACATAGATAAACAAGCTAAAAAACATTCTAGTGGCTATTAGATAAATGAAATTCTAATCTAACCAATTCATATGTGAATAATATAATGTTTTGCTAAAAACATAAAATTATATCAGTCATCAACTTCTACTCAAATTTTCAATATCAACAAAATTGTAGATGCTCTTTATTTTGTTGGATTAATCAAATAAAATAAAAACTAATAATTTACAAACATCTAAACAAATAAAAAATATTAAATATATTTTTACTTATATATGTGTGTTTCTGTATGAGGTAGTAATTCCAATTTTGGTGGAATTGACAAAACTTGCACTCACACTTAGATCCTCACCCCACGAAATTTCGCGAGATCAGGTTCAGCTACAAGACCGGAGGGTCGGAGTGAAACTTGCATTCCACCCACAAACTTGTAAAAAAGTTTTAATGCCAAATTATAGAGTATGATTATTTAATTAATAAAAAGATATATCTTTTGATCTATCACAATCTCTTCATAATAAGTTTAGTTAATTAGTAAGTCTAATGTTTTGGTATAGTAATATTGCTTAATATATTATCAATAAAGATTCTAAAAATATTAAAATAAAAATCAAATTTATTTGAATTTGTAATGAACTTGGTGTAAATGTGTCTTTATAATGTTTTATGTCCAATTGTGGATGTTTAGAAAGGACTGGTTTTGTGAAGTTTAATGAATGATAATAAAAATTTTAAAAATATTAAAATAATTAATGAATTTTACAAATTAAATTAATTTATTTTTATCATTTGAGTTGGATTGTTTAATCAAATTAAAACTCAAACTCTCAATTTCTATTTGAACTCTAACTTAAAGATAAATATTTTCTAATTAATGACCAAAAATGAAAGTAACATTATATTTGACTTAGTTAAATATTAAAGTGTCATGTGGACGGTTGACAAGGACTTTAGTCTGGTCTTGAATTACTTTTATTATTATTATTTTTTTTAAATTTTTATTGAATATGATGAAACAAACCATGAGGTTTATAAGCTTGTTTAAGTGTTATAAGATTAGTTATTTTAGGAAGACTTTTACATGTGCCTTCAAGAATTTTAAACTTAATTGTTAAGTCAATTTATTTTCATGATATACAATGTGTACCATTTATTTTTATTTATTATTTTTTTTGAATTTTACATAGCACTGTACCATGTCTTGATTGAATGAATACAACTCTTGCTAAATCTTTTATGTAAATATTTAAATTGATTAATTAGCTTTGAACAAAAATATTTAAAATTTTCTATTTAAAAAAAATTAAATTTCTCTAAAAAATAATTTAAATTAAAAAAGAAAATAAGAAGTCTTCTCTATTATTAAAATGTTAAAGAGGGCCTAGCAAAATTTATAAATATTATTTGAAGTTAAAAGACAATCCAATGATAACATAATTAATTAAAAGACAATGATCAGGTTCGCCAATTATTCTATAGGATATATGAATATATAATTTTCATAACTTTTTTTTAAAAAAAAAATCATAAATATTATCCAATATATATTAAAAAAATATCATCCAATATAATTTAAAATTATAGAGGTAGGTAACTACTTAACTAGCCTTAAATTCTCAAAACTCAATGTTAAGAATACTATTAGGAATTTTCAAGATATCAAAATGGTAAGCAAGATTTTAAATTTCAAAATAAATTAACATTATCCTTAAAATATTAATATCTATATAAATTAACATCTATATTTATTTTCAAAATATTGTTGTTCATTATGTACTCATAATTTAGTAATTAATGAAAATTGTTTTGCTTTATCCTTTGTTTACATATTATATTTAATTTCAATTTTATTTGTACTCTTTATTTATGGATATTTTGAGTTGAATAGAATTTTTTTTTTTTTTTTATAATAAGGTTTTGGTCAGAGCCAACATATTATTAATGATAAATAAAAAATTATAAAAATGAACAAGATGGAGAGTCCATACAAACGGAAAAAGGAATAAGGGGGAGATCCCATACAAATGGAAAAAGTAACCAACTAGAACCTCCCAAAGCTAAAACTAATAAAATTGATAATTGCTCTTGTCAAGAAGGTCATTCGAAAGAAGATGATACAAAAACCAAGAACCATCCACCACTAGGTTGAATGAGCAAGTGGAGGGGATCGAGAGGCTTGCGCATCCGCCATAGTATTTCTCTCGCGATAAATGTGAGTCATCTTGATATCCATAGCCTGCAAATAATCAAGACATTGCTTCCAAGCTGGTCACCAATGCCAGGGGACTTTAGAAGAACAAGCAAGGAGAAGAAAAACTATATAAGTGGAATCACTTTCTAGCCAAAACTTCTTCCAAGTAAATTGAATGTCATACATAACAACTGCTAACTCCGTCTGAAAGACAAAACTTATTCCTAACAGAATAGCAAATTAACAAATCATATAAATGAAATTACCATATCATTTAAACTATAAATTTGAATTTTGAAAAAAGTTTTAGACAAAATTAGGCCTGAAATTATATCCAAAATTTATTAATCTATAATGTAATATTTAATTAATATGTATTATACAACAATTTAAACATATCACCTAGTGATGGTTACAATAATGAAGTTGAACCCTGAAATTACTAATGGAACAGAAAAACGTTGTGGCAACAACCTACTCTATATGAATAAGCAAACCATTGGTATATTTTTATCTATTCCTCTATTGTTGACGTCTGAATTCAGTCGACTCAAGTTTTTGACTCAATACTACAAATTAAGCAAAACAAAAACAAAAACAAAAGAAAGAGAAGAGAAAGAATAGTGAATGCAAAGAGATCTTTTATGTGGTTTGGCCTAAAAAGATGCCCATATCTACGACTATTTTCTCTGGTTATTTTAGTAGATTCACAGTATATTATTTATTGTTCGATGTTACAATGAGTTTCAACCCTTATTTATAGTGTAGGGTGTTATAATCTGAGTACAATAAGAATAGAAAGGAATTTTACATTAATTATACTTTCAAAACTAGTGTCTATCATTTTAGGGATAGACTCCATCGAAATAGGAGTTTGATTTTACTTCCAATTTTGGTAGTTAATTCTTTCTCAATATAGACTGTTACCTTTCTGAAAAAATTATTTTAATGAGCACTTCGAGCTACGAGCTAGACTTTGCTTTGGGCGACCTAGAGCTGAGCATAAGACAACTTTAACCATGATTGACTAGTAACCTGAGAACTACAGCAGCGAACTAAGAGCTTGTTTCAGCGAGCTGAAGATTGACGAATTAGGTTTTTGTCTATTGGATCAATCCATTGGATCAGTTTGTTGGACTTTTACCAGCCTACCTATATAGCCCAAAATGTACCCACAACATCAGCCCTTCAACTCTCAATGCGATCTGCGGACTAGAAGCTTAAGCTCACTGGTAAAAGCTGATGTGTCACAATCTATCGTGCTGTCTTTTCAAATTCTGTCCCATCACTTGACTTATGGCGACTCTTTGGGTAATTGTATTACTTGCATGTCTCATTTTATACACATTTAATGCGCGTGTTTCTCAACTGACGGCTCATGATGACAAGTCCCCCAACTCGCGCAACACCATTAGATCTAAGACGATTGATTAGCTCTCAAATCTAACGATTAGAGTCTTGTGTTTATATAAAGTGGAGACCCCTTCTTTTTCCCTCTTACTCTGTATTTACAAACTTAGTCACCACCAAGCCTCCTTCTTCTCTCGTTTTTTTTTTACACACATCCTTCCGTCAGCATTCTTTGGATCCAAAACGATTGAAAATCTGTGTCTTTATTCTCATGCAATTAAGGTTTACTACGTTTATAGTAAGTCTCCATAACCAACTTTTGGTTTTTTGGCTTCCATTTTTGTGTGCGTTGCATTTTCTTGGGATTCGATACTGGTTTGAATGTTCTATATTCTTGATGTTGCATGCTTGTTTTTAGTTGTGACTTTTCGTTTCTTTCTGATTTGATCTTGTTGGTTCGCCCTTTATGGATTGTTTGTTGTTTGTAACACTATGTATGTGAGCTGTAGAATGAGATATTCATAGGTTATTAGCTTATAGGTCGTTAACTTGTAGGTCGAGCCCCTCGTGGCCTTAGTAATCTGTATGGCGTTTGTGAACTGTAGATTAGAAAGTCCCTTGTTAGGAAACTTAGATCCTTAGGCATGGTTTGCATGTAGCGATCTAACTGCTCCCTTTTATGTGTAGATATCTTCAGGTCGCAGACGCCGGTCATACAGAATAGAAGATGATGACTCTTCTAGCTTGAAGGAGCTCGACTCGGGGGAAGTTCACATTATTGAAGAGGCGACTTCTCTGAGCGATAAGGTTGCTGGGGAGTTCATAGCTTGAGCTGATCTCATAGTGATTTGTCAGACCGCTGAGGAACAGCGAGCTTGCAAGGTGTTTACCCGCTACGCCTCAAGGATAAAATATGAGGAGTCGGGGATAATTGCTTTAGAGTATCACCTTCTCAGAGGTTGCCGTGTCATGCTGCCCTTTCCTAATGACCACGCAGTCTATCCTCAAAAGGGGTTCGTTGCCATCAGCATCCATCATCTTAGGTATGGGCTCAGATTTTCGATCCCTACCTATCTCATCAACCTTCTAAATAGACTAAGGCTCAATCCTTTTCAATTAACACCTAACTCATACTCTCAGCTCACATCCTTGGCCTTAGTCTTCAAAAGGAACGACTTTCCACTTATAATCCTAAGAATCTGTTTCTACCTCTTTAGTATTAAGAGTGTTGGCGACTTAAAAGAGGGAATACGATATGGGATGTATTACTTCGTAGCTCAGAAAACGAGCTTCAAAGTCCTCCTACCTTAGGGCGATGCGAAGGGTAAGTCCAACATAGGTGATTACAAGTCGAGTTGATTCTACTTTTCTTGCCTTTCCCTTAAATAACTTCAAAATTTTGATTTTGTCCTTAGTCAAGGTAGACGGATGAGACTGACTTCTGTGAGCTATAATAGATTTTTTTTTTTTTAAATTTCTTTTTGTTTCACCTCGTAGACGCGACAGGAGATAGAGCAGCCCTCATTAGGAAAGAGATCGAAATTCTTAGGACACTTACAGATTCGCAAGATGGGAGAATCAATCACACGTTCGACAACGAACTCCTCAAGGCCCACCAACTAGCTCCTCATTTGAATAGTGAACTTCTTGACAACAAGAGGGACATCGGAATGTGGGGTGAACTCGAGCTCACTCCTGCCTTCGACATTGCTGGTGAAGTAAAGCCAGTTTCTGTCCCTCAAGAAACTTCAGAGATGGTGAAGCTTGCCCTCTGCAAGCCCCTTTTAGCTTGATCTATCAAGTCCATAGTCTCTTCAGTTGCTGCCTCTGTTGAGGTGACCACCTTGGCACCGGTTTCAAGACTTTCACCAACTCAGGTCTCCACCTCGCAACTAGAGGTTGTTGAAGTTCGACATGAACAGATGGGAGCTTTTACTCGCGAGGTTCAAGCTATTCCAAGCAGTTGAGTAAAAAGGAAGTCGGTGTCTAAGCCTCCTCCGGCCAAGTGATCTCAAGTAGATAAGAGTAAGCAACCTGTGGTTGTAGCGAGAAAAGTTGAGCCATAGACCAAGACGCAGCCCGAAGATGAGCTAGAAAGGATATACTTTAGCATCGTCCTTGACAACTTGTTCAAAATCCTGGAGAACTCCACTAAAAACCTGGAAAAAGAAAGCTTGAGAGGTGATACCTTGTCTGGCTACATAGCTGGCTATGGGTTGCTGGTAATCTTCAATACCTTTGCCTTTCTTGCTTGGTTTAAATACTAACTTGCTGCATTTTAGACCGTTATGGGAGCAATGAAGCAGATGCAAGAAGTCTATGCTTTTGAGGGGGAAAAGAGGGAGTTCAAGAGCGAAAAGCAAAAGCTGAAGGACAATCTCTCCTTTATGACTATAGAGGCTGAGAGAGCAAAGAGATCAGAGCAAATCCTTCTGACCAAACTGAGGAAGCTAAAAAGGAAGCTAACGATGCTCTGAATCGTGAGGAAAATACTTATACAGTTGCGAGGACAGACTTTACCACTAAGCTCTTTAAGAGTGAAGAGGAATTAAATAAAGCAAAAAGTGAGCTGGAGAAGGTTGTGTACCGAGGTGAGACTGCTAAGAAGGGGATAAAGGAGGCTAAAAAGGAGCTCGTGCTTTCTAAGGAGGAGGTCACCAAAGCTAGGAAGGAAGTAGAATCAGAAACCTCCAGTATGTTCCTCTACACTTTGTGAGAAATTTATCCTAAATTAGACTTCTCCTTCTTTGGTGAGGAGGCGGTCACAGAGATGGAGAAATAGAGCAGGCTGCCCGATTCTCAGTCATCCCAGACATAACTCCTCAGAATATAGAGCTCTCAGGTGTGACTTTCTTGGATGAGACAACTTAGGCCGCAGTGCTTTCAGATGCAACCTCCCCTTATACGGCCCCCAAACAATCAGCCCCCCAAGACCAGAGCTCCGAGTAGACTGCTACCATGTTGAATCTTCTTTTTTCTTTCTTTTAAATTTGTCATGATTTTGTGCAACATTCATCTCGCTTTGTGAGGGTATTTGTAATGAGTATTTTGACCTCATTTTGAGGTTATTATTGTTGGAATGAATCACTTCGTTGCGAGATTTATTTTGAATTTATTTGCTTCATTTCAATGTTGTCCTATGTTTTTATTCCACTTTCTTTTAAGTCTTTTAATTTCCTGTCAATTGAAAAATAAAGTGATCGATGTATAAATGTATAAATCAATGATAAAATCTGGTGAGAGCTTTGAAGATCACTGATCTTGATGTGTCGTAGCTAACAAATTATAACTTAATTCAAAAAATTTAAGTCAAGTTATATCGAGTAGATCGAAATCTCAGCTAATATAGCATAACAAAATTTTGTCAAGTTGTCCAGTAGATCGGAACCTCAACCAATGTAGTATAACATCGAGCTATGTTAAGTAGATCAGAACCTTAGCTAACATAGCATAATGTCGAGCTATATCTAGTAGGAACCTCAACTAATATAGCATAATGTTAAGCTGTCCAGTAGATCAGAACCTTAACTAACATAGCATAATGTCGAGGTCGGAACCTCAGCTAATATAGTATAATGTCGAGTTATGTCCAGCATATCGGAACCTTAGCTAACATAGCATAATGTTGACGTCGGAAACTCAGCTAATATAACATAATATCGAGTTATGTCTAATAGGTCGGAACCTTAGCTAACATAATATAACGTCGAGGTCGGAACCTCTGCAAATATAGCATAATGTCAAGCAATATCCAACAGGTCGAAACCCCAGCTAACATAGCATAATGTCAAGGTTGGAACCTCAACAAATATAGCATGATATCGAGTTGGAAACTCAATTAATATAGTATGATGTCGAGCTATGTCCAGTAGATCAGAACCTCAGCTAACATAGCATAATATCGAGATTGGAACCTCAGCTAATATAGTATGATGTCAAGCTATGTCCAGTAAGTTGGAACCTCAATTAACATAGCTCGATTTATAAAATTTTACCGAAGAGAAATTTGACGGAGAGGTCGCTTTTCACTCTTATACATAGCTTTTAATAAAGAAATCAGTTAAGGAATTATTCAGAGTAGAGCAATATGGGAAACTTGAAGCTTTTATTAATATTTGAAGATTGAATTACAAGTTAGAGGTTGGAACCTCGTTGTTGTTGTACTAGCTGTGATGGTTGTTGAGGTCGCAAGTTTGTTGGTCACACCACGTAGTCCCTCAAGTGACCTTTCCAGATTAAATTCTCAATGGCGTCTTTTAACACCCAACATTCTGAAGTGTTGTGCCCGACCTTATTATGATAGGCACAAAACTTGTTCTTGTTTCTGAGATTAATGAGAGACCTCATAGGATTGGGCTTCCCGAAGTCCTCCATGTTCCTCTCCGTTGTAAAGATCCTATCCTGTATAGCTAATAAGATGTTGTAGTTATCATGACGACCTTGACGCTGAGGTTGTTCATTTTTGGGCTCATTCCTAGCCTTCTTAGTGATCTGATTGTTTGAACTGTTATTCCGACCTTCATTTCCGTTCCCACTATTATTTCTTTTCTTTGATTGGTTGGAACTGCCGCTTCACCCTTTTGGTTAGACTGTTTGGGGCCAAAGGTCTCATCCCATCTGATCTTCTTGGTAGTCGCACGTAGAACTCGCCCATGTCCCTTACCAGAGATTTGTAGATGCTCTCATATAATTTTTCATCCTTACGAAGCCCAACTGAGATCACAATTATGATACTTTCGTCTGAAAGGTTTTCTACATTGCCGACTTCACGATTGAACCTGGTAATGTAAATTTTCAACGATTCATTTTGTCGTTGGAAGATCGTGGCGAGGTGATAAGATGGTGCAAGCTGCCTCCTCAAAGCTTTGTACATGATTGGTGAACTTTCGTTGACATTCCTCCTAGCTATCTATGCTACGAGCTGGGAGGCTTTTGAGCCAGGTCCGTGGAACATCCCCTAAGGTGGTTAGGAAGATACGACACTTAACCAACGAATTGGTCGTTTGGAGATTCATTTGGACATTGAACGCATCCAGATGATCATAAGGGTCCATTTCACTATTGTATTGAGGAATGTTGGGGATCTTGAATCTTTAAGCCATGACTGTGTCTCGATCTCCCTAGTAAAGGGGGTCCTTTCCCCATATTGATCACGCTGGTTTGAGGTACCGATGTGTGTCTCAAGTTGTTGCACTTTCTAAAGAAGCTCATCTATCATTGGGTCTTGAGGCTTGTGCTTGCGACCTGAAGAGCAGTGGTCTGACACGCATCCCTGACTAGCCCTCTCTCTTGAGCTCGCAGGACGCGAAACTTCCTCCTCTTTGTAAGCTCGACGACCTTCAGCTCTCGAACGTGAATTGGAAGAACGAATTGAGTCAACAGGTCGCGACTCGTCTCTGATGGGTCTTTTAGAATCTGGCACTTCTTCTCGTTGCTGCTAGTAAATTTCTTTAGGAGCAGCAACCTCAGGTTTGGGCATGTTCTGTGTTTGGGCCTGT
The DNA here is from genome assembly GCA_019925255.1 of Litchi chinensis. Lineage (NCBI taxonomy): Eukaryota > Viridiplantae > Streptophyta > Magnoliopsida > Sapindales > Sapindaceae > Litchi > Litchi chinensis. The sequence goes on from CM034471.1 coordinate 11,154,188, forward strand.
GCCAACGCCTTAACTGCATCTACAAGTTGCCGCATTGTATTTTCTAACGTCTCCTACCGCTGGTGCCACACCTGTAGCCCCTCGACTGTAGGGACCATTGATGTTGGTTGGCGAGGGGCTAGTAGGGATATGAGACACACCTACCATGGAGGATATAACTATGCCCACTGTAGCACCGCTTGTAGGGACATGAGACACGCCTACCATGGGCATAGTTATATCCTTCATCGGTTGGTTGTCACGCTGTTGTTGATCTATCTATTTTTCTAGTTGATCAACCACCACATCAGAATTTCTGGTGGTTTTTCCTTTTGCCATGGTAGTTGAAAATTTAAAAGATTACAGTCTGGGCCCTCCTTCTAACGCCAAAATGTCGACTTCTGAATTTAATCGACCCAAGTTCTTGACCCAATACTATAAATTAAGCGAAACAAAAACAAAAACAAAAGAAAGAGAAGAGGAAGAATAATGAATGCAAAGAGGTCTTTTATGTGGTTTGGTTTAAAAAGATGTCTGCGTCCACGACTGTTTTCTCTGGTTATTTTGCCAGAGTCATAGTATATTATTTATTATTCGATGTTACAATGAGTTTTCAACCCTCATTTATATTGTGGGGTGTTACAATTTGAGTACAATAAGAATATGAAAAATTTACATTAATTATACGTCCAAAATCGGTGTCCATCATTTTAGGGATAAACTCTACCAAAATAGGAGTTTGATTTTATTTCCAATTCTGATAATTGATTCTTCCTCAATTTAGGTTGTTGTCTTTCGAAAAAAATTCATTTAATGAACTCTTTGAGCTACGAGCTGGACTTCGCTCTAGGCGACCTAGAGTTAAGCATAAAATAGTCTTGACCATAGTTAACTAGCGATCTAAGAACTGCAGCAGCGAACTGAGAGCTTGTTTCTATGAGTTGGAGATTGGCAAACTGAGTTTTTATCTATTTGGTCAATCCATTGGATCAGTTCATTGAACTTTTATCAGTTTACCTATACAACTCCAAATATACCCACAACATCTACCAAAAAAAAAAAAAAAGGCACTAGAAATTGAAACCAACTCATGCTCAACCTACATCAAACTAACAAAGTAATAGTAAATTATTATACAAGGATTTACATATTAAGGTAATAGTAAACTATTATACAAGGATACCTATACCAACAAATCTACCAACTTTTTCACCGAAAAGATAACTATGCTTATCTCATGTCCTATTCCAGTATTTTTAAATTACTTAAAGTGTCATTGAAATGCAAACTTTAAATCATAAAAATTATCATAAATAAATTACTTGATATTATTCATTTTTTTAAAAACTTCAATAACATATATTTATTAGGGATATACGTATATATAATTTATGTGCCTTTTTTTAAATCATAAACATTATCAAATAAGGAGGGTTCGAATATAATTTTAATATAAGGAATTGCACTTAAAATATTTAATATATATATATATACACCTTGATGTCTACAAAATTTAATAATTATAATAAAATAACATTTAATAAATTCCACATATTGAAAGAAAAAGTGTAAAACATTGAAACCATCAAATATTCAAAATGGTGCTCTCATTTTTTTCATATATATATATATATATATATAATTATAGTGTTATCCAACATGACTTAATTATTAAATGAAAATTCATAATGCCAAAAAAAAATAATAATAATAATTCTATGGAAGCATCTCTCACGTTGCATACTTAACCAGGTAAGCAACTAAAATGTAATCCAATATGGCTTAATTATTAAATAAAAATTTCTAATGCTATATATATATACACACATGTCTTGAATAATTAGGCGCTAAATGACTGTAGTTTGCCGCCACTATATTTTATGACTTTTATTTTTCTTTGCTAAGCATTTTACTGAAAAAGAAAAAAAGAAAAAAAAATCCTGCTTTTATCATAATTCCATCTTATGTTAATCTATCAAATTTAATATCAATTACTTTATTTAAAAACAAAATATTCATAATTAATAAATTTTTATAAATTAAATTAATTCATTTTATCAATTGAGTTAGGAATAGAATTGTTTAATTAAATTGAAACTTTAACTCTTAATTCATATTTAATTAAACTCTAACTAAATTATAAATAAATTAATATATTTTAAAAAACCATTATTATCCTCAAATAAAATTAGTTACTAAAATGATAATAACAATTCTTTGTAATATTTATGACCACTTGTGCATGTTTAGGAGTTTGCAGTGAATTAAACACAAGTTATTTGTATTTCCCTAAACTTAATTTGATTATCATGGAAATAGTCAATCAAGAAAATATAACCAGTTCTATATGCATGTAAAACTTATTTATTTATTAAATTACTGATATGCATTCATTTTTTTTTTTAACTTTACCAATATATTTTTATTAGGGATATACACAGGTATAATTTGCATAACTTTTTTTAAATCATAAACATTTTCAAATAAGAGAGAGTTTGAATATATATAATTCTTAAATAGGAGGGAATGCACTTAAAAATTATATATATATATATATATAAATACACATCTTAATGTCTATAAGTTTTAATAATTGTAATAAATTCCACATATTGAAAGATAAAAGTGTAAAATAGTGAAACCACATCAAAGATTACACCATAATGTCTATAAATTTTAATAATTATAATAAATTATCAGTTAATAAATTCCACATATTGAAAGATAAAAGTGTAAAATAGCGAAACCATATCAAATATTCAAAATGATAGCTCTCAGTTTTTTCCATATATATATACATATGAAAAAAATACTGACAGCACATATATATGTATGTATATATTTAATGTTATCCAACATGCCTTAATTATTAAATATATATATATATATATATATCGAAGCATCCCTCACATTGCACAATTAACCATGGTGATGATGACAACTAATAATGAACCCAACCCGGATTCGAATGGCACCGCACAGCATTCATTATTTTTGAAAAAAATATGAGAAAAAGTAGGCTTAGCCAGGTTTGAACACTGGTGATGATAGACACTAAGGCAAGCTTTATACCCCTAGCAGCTTTCTACAGTTCGGGAATTTGTTTACTTTGTAAACTTAATAATTTTTTCTAAGATTCTAGGATGGGCACGTCCCCACTTGGACCCAAGGTGGTTCCACCCCTCCATCTACAAATAAATAATAAGCAATAGAAATAATAATAATAATAATATAAAAAAGATTTATTGTAACTTGGATTAGTGATGGACTTAAATTGCTATCACTACATCCATACTATAAGTGAAGAAGTCTATATTTGTAACTAAATATTTTATTCACTAAAACCAGAAACAAGAACCAAAATCATAATAGTGACAAAAACTTAGTAATAAAATATATTTTGATAACTAATATGAATCACTTTTATAAATTTAGTGAGGGACTTAAATTGATGTTACTATATCCATATTATTAGTCGCGAAATGTAAATTTGTAACTAGATATTTTATAACTAATAGCTCGATCGAGAAAGATAATGTAACAAAAAATAGTCATGAAATAAATTTTAGTAACTAATTTGAATCACTTTGGTAGATTTAGTAAAAGACAAGTACACCTAAACTATTAATGAGGAAATATAAATTCATAATTAAATATTTTGTAACTAAAAGGAGGAGAAAATAATTAATGACAAAAATATAGTTTCAAAATAGAACTCCGTAACTAATTTGAATCAATAATGAGGAATGTAAATGATTATCACTATACATCTATACTATTAGTAAGGAAATATAAATTTGTAACTAAATATTTTATAACTAAAATGAGGATAAATGATTTAGTGACAAAAATATAGTTTTGAAATAGAATTTGGTAACTAATTTTAATCAATAATGAGGAATATGAATAATCGTCACTATATGTATACTTTTAGTAATGAAATATAGACCCATAATCAAATATTTTACCACTAAAACCATAATTTGTTGTAGTGCACTGAGAGTAGGTGGGAGAATAGAAGAAAACAGCAAGCAATAGAATAAAAAAGAGGGCCTCACCAGAGACAGTGGCTTCTAAGAACTCTCTCTATAAAGAAGCCAAATAACTCTAGAAGATGAAAGAGTTGAGTCAATGCGCTTTACATTTTTGTTGTTTGTTTATTCCCATAAGGTTTGTATGTATTGAAATTTTCTTTAACCTGTGTGAAATGGCCTTTAGCATACGGCGGCCCTTTAATTGTGACACTCGGCCATCAGGCACATATAAGATCCCTTAATTATATTATGGACAAATTGCATAAATAAGCCCTAGCATTTGACGAAATTTCACCAATATAGCAGCTTTGGTCATAATAACACCAACTTCCCCTGAACTTTAAAAAACAGAACACAAACATCTCTTGCCATTAATCAACTGTCATCAAGTAATAAATGGTAATGGCCAAAGGAATAAAAGGACCAAAATACCCTTTAATTTCATGTATTAATTTTAAAACTGATTATTTTAATTTTAAAAAAGTTAATGACTATTTGTATTTGTAGGTTTAATTGAATATATATGAGGACCTATTCAAACTGGTATAGTTGAAAATTGTCGACGTTGGAATTCAGTCGACGAGAAATCAATGCCCAATACCTGCAATCAATGTGAGAAAGCACAAAAATCTAGAAAAGACAAAGACAGAAAACAGATGATCAAACGAAGAACACCAAATTTTACGTGGTTCGGCAATAAAAAGGCCTACGTCCACGACTGTCCAACTCTTAATCTCTGCAGAGTGACAGTATATTATTGAATATTGTCCTCCTTTGTTACAATGGTTTCAATCCCTATTTATAGGGAAAGAAGAGTTACAATTCTACACGAAATCACCATGGTACGCCTAGTCGCATATGTGCTGCGTGCAGTTCGGGCTGCCTCGGGGGCAACATCTGAGAGAGGCACCTCGCTGGGAGCATCAGTCGAGGGAGTAGTGGCTCCAGCAGCAGCATGCACTTCGCTGGGAACATCGGATGAAGGGGCAGTGGCTTCAATGACTGCTGGCCCTTTGGTAGATGCAGCAACTGAAGGAGCCTGGTCCTGGCCAGATGGTTTGGAGCGTTTGGAGGGTGCCACTGGAGTGGCCAAGTCTTCAGCAGGTCTTTTTGCCGAAGGAGCTGAGGAAGCTTGAAACTCAGCAGGGCGTGCAGGAGGAGATTTCATGAGCACAAGTTTCCTCCTATTTGCCGGGAGTTTCGTGGAAGAAGGAGCAGGAGCTGGAGCGCGAGCTGGGGATGACAGTGAAGCCCCTGGAGTAGATGCATGACGTGGAGAAGATGATGGGTCAGCCTGTGCAGCAGGAGCTGCAGGAGTTGAGTCTGATCCTGTCCGAGCTGGAGCAGGAACAGAAGAAGAACTTTTTCTAGATGCGCCCTTTGAAGAGGCGCGAGCTGAAGACGGTTTCGCCTTCGTTGGAGTGTGAGCTGAAGATGGTTTTGCTCTAGACGAGGTGCGAGCAGGAGCACCTCGAGATGAAGTCTTCCGAGGTGGAGAAGGGGAGCGAATGTTATCCGAGCGAATGACTTCCTCTGATGATGAAGAGACCGTTGGTGGAGGTCGGGAAGTAGACGCATCTAGAACAGAAACTTCGAAAACAGAAGGAAGTCTAGGCCTGTCACTCATCTTGCCTATGTCCTCCCCAGCTCGCAGAAAATGTGATTCCGTAGAAGGGGCAAGCTTGTAAGCCCTAAGGATAACATCATCAAATCTGCTGCTGATGCCCGCGTCGTTCGATTTCGCGAGCTTGTTAAGAGCTCGTTCCTCCCCGCTGCTGAGAGAAAACTCGTCCATTTTCAGCTCTGCACAGTAAAGGATTAAAGAATGATAGGTGATGAAGATGCAAAACAAAATCAACTCGTGGGAGTTTTCTTATGAATACCTGGTTTCAGAACGAAACTGAAGTTTCGGAGGTCTGCAAGAGATGGGCACGAGATGTAAAACCAGCTCGTCTTGTATGGCCCGACGTTGGATTTACCTTTCGCTTCTCCCTTGGGCAAAAGGTCTTTGTATTGTGACTGACGAGCTGTCAGATAGTAAATCCCATCTGGTTTCTCTCCTTCTCCCGCGCTTAGAGCCTTGAAGGAGTAGAACTCCTGGATAATTCTTGGTGTAGGGGCATGAAGGCCGATCCTGTAGAAAGCTATGGCCAGCGAAATCAACTGTGTGTAAGAATTCGGAGTCAGTTGAAATGGTGCGAGCTTGACTTTGTTGAGAAATTCGATTAAGTACGGTGGAACGGGGAACCGCAACCCCTGCTCGAGATGCTGGGTGCTGACAGCGATATATCCCCTGGGTGGATAACAAGCATGATTGTCCGAATCAGGAAGTAAAATGCGGCAACCAAAAGGGATGTGGAATTGCTTGACAAGTCCTTCCACCTCAGGACGCTTCAATGATGAGGGATGACGGGCGAATGCTGCACGGGCTTCTCTGCCCTGAATGGCATGAACTCGGGCTGTGTCGCGCTCACGAGCTTCGTTGCTTGGGATCATCCCCTTGCGAATCCCACTTGAAGACATCTAAAAAATAAATAAAAAATAAAATATATAAAAATATATGTATCATTGCAGGAGCAACAATGGTGAATGGAGCATGATGAGCCCAGAATAGAAAATTTGAAGAAGAAGAAGTCTCACCTTGAATTGTTGATAAGTAGAAGAACGACGAAGGAGGCTGAGAATCTCGTAAAAGGCAGTGGGTCCTGGATGATGGAAAGCTTGAACACTTGTTTGCTTCGAGTGAAAATGACAGATGAAAGGAGAAAATGAAAAGGGTCCATCGGTTTATATAGGCAAGCAAGCATGAGTCCCAACCGTCAGATCTTTGGGAAATGTAACCGTCATAGATCTGACGGTGCCGCGTGAAACGTGGCTTTGGAAATCATGCAGCCGTCAGTTGAAGGACGTGCGCATTAAATGTGTGAGTAAAGGACGTGCAGACGTCGTTTCAGTTACCACCTGCATGACCGCCACGTGTCACAACTGAAAAGGTGGAATTTGAAAGTGCACAGAGGGGGTTATAGAAAGTAAGCGTGCCAAGGAAGCCAACTTTTACCAGCAAAAGCAAGCTCCCAGCTCGCCCAAGCGAACTGAGAGCTGGGGGGCTAATGTTATGTGTATTTTTCGGACTCAATAATTGGGCTGGTAAAAGTCCAATTTATGCCCATTTAAGACCCAATGAGAAGGCCCAATGAGGTCAACATAGTCAAAGCCCATCAGACGAGGCCTAGTATTGACTCAAAGACCATCAAGACTTCCAGCTGGCATCAACAGACTCATAAATACAGGCAAGTCGCAGCTCGACGCCTGCGCAGCTCGTTTCTCAGCGAGCTCGAGATGAGGACCACTATGACACGTCAGCTTGCTCAGATACGTGATAAGTATCATATCTTCCAGAACAGGCAGTCACCAAGTTCAATAGTGATTCTCTCTCTCCGAATATGGTAGTTGCCAAATCAAACCATGATTTCCTCATCAGATATGGAGATTAATTCAAATTCAAATTCAAGTCATCATTATTTCAAGATAATTATAGCAATTTCCTGATATCACCTAAATATGTTAGGAAGCATGATTAATTTATAATTCTTTTCCTTATTTTTCCCAATTGTTTAGGGAATGTAATTAATTCAGGATTCTCTTCCTGATTTGCTACAACCAGAATTGTAACTCTTCTTTCCCTATAAATAGGGATTGAAACCATTGTAACAAAGGAGGACAATATTCAATAATATACTGTCACTCTGCAGAGATTAAGAGTTGGACAGTCGTGGACGTAGGCCTTTTTATTGCCGAACCACGTAAAATTTGGTGTTCTTCGTTTGATCATCTGTTTTCTGTCTTTGTCTTTTCTAGATTTTTGTGCTTTCTCACATTGATTGCAGGTATTGGACATTGATTTCTCGTCGACTGAATTCCAACGTCGACAAAAATGAAGAAGATTTGATTGTTGGAATATATTAGAACCTATATTATATGGTTGAAACTTTCGATTATTATTAGTTTGAATAATATTATATTATCTTCATCCATAAAAAAAAAAAAAAAAATTGACAAATCTAAACAGTTGGGAAAAGAAATGTCATCGTTTTCCTCCGGTTGGAAGAGATCGTCCAACGAAACATATATATATATATATATATATATATGAGACAGAGAGAATATATGTTTCCAATAATTTCTTATTAAGTGTTATAGTTCATAATCAATGTGGCTTTAATTTAAAACGTAAAATTAGAGGGACTCATCGAAAAATATCAAGCCAGCATATAAGACAAAATACTTTAATGTGATATGGGAAATTTCCACTGGCTGTGGGGCCATGGCTCCATGGGCTACTCCACCTCCGATTTTTTTTCTTTTTTTAAATAAATAAATTAAATTTGATTTCAAAAAATCAGCTCTTACGACTGACTGTTGATATAGAAATTGAGCATTAAAATCATAAATTTGAATTAAAAGTTTAAGTTGATACAATCTAACTTATTTTTTAAGTATTAAACCTATTAAAACAATTATAAAAAACTTAAACATCAACTATAGACTGTGGGGGTGGATGTTCTTTTACAAAAACATGATGGATCTGTGTGTTTTGCTTTATGTAAAAAGATTCAGGGTGCTTTTTCAACCGATAACGGAGAATTTGTGGTAGTTAGAATTGCTTTGTTGGTGGTTCTAAAAATCGTAAATCATGTTTAATCGGAATCAGATTCGTTGATTGTCAAAGTTTTATTCTTTCTTAGTGGATGGCCTTCGGTTGCTGATATTCTTATTTGTTTTTTGGTTTCTTTATGAGATATGGACTACAATAAAACTACTCAAAATTTATATATTATTAAACTGGATAAATGTTTTCTTACCATCAAATCACATTAAACAATATTACGCTTCTTCCTTTTGGATATAACTCGTATCTTTGTTCAAGCTATGGGGAATAAAGTGGCACATGCTTGTGCATGATTGGCTTTGTCATACGAAGATGACAAAGTGAACCTTTCCAATCGTCCACATTTTGTTGCTGCACTTGTTGAAGCTTATTTAAATCAGTAGTACCATTACCTTTTTGTTGCTAGAAACAAAATAATACAGATAGTCTTTATTTTCTTAGCCACAAACATTCATTTTATTAATTACAATGGACATCATTATTAATGTAGGTACGAACAATCACTCACGTAAAAACCCAAAAGAAAAGGGCCATTTAAGTACTTTCATAGATATTTAGTAAAGAAAGAACTAATTACAAATTGAAATTACCTTTGAATCTTACACAAAGAATCTGATTATATGAGTGAGATGGTAAAAAGAACTCAATTCAATCCAAAGGTAAGAGTAGTTTATGCTTCACAATAGGTTGGCCTCTTTTACATAATTGGAAATTTGGAATCGGAAAATTGAGATATAACACAATTGCTGCGACTGAAGTCATCTTCAAACCAGTGAACTTTTCCATGTAAACAATTGCGGGATAAGCAGAGAATTTCAAGGAAACTCATTGCACAAACCATCATTTCCTCAAGTGATCTCTCATGGACACCATACTATTATATATCAACGAGTGCATTAAGAATATAGAAACCAAAAGTTCAGATAATGAATAAGATTATATGGGGTACCTAGCCTTTCACAGGGGGATGGCCCTGGTTTTTTTCTCTAGTTATAACTATACTGTATATTCTAAATATACTAATGGGTACAGTACAGAAATTTCTACAAATATGAGCTCAACTAAAAATCTGAAACTTGTGTGTTCTCTCACTTGATTTTTCTCGCCTTAACTTTTAGTCTGCCTTGCTGTCATTGCCGTGATTTTGTTTCTTAGAGTTAGGGAGCCGATCAATAAGAAAAGCTTTCATGTGCTTGTACATTTCTTTGGGCTTCTCTACATTGACTGCGTGCCCTGCATTCTTTATGATTTTTAGATCTGCATTCTCACCCAAATGCCTGCAGAGTGGAAAAGAAAAGTAGCCATCACTTACATAGTGGAATGTACATTTGGTTCATTTCATTTGTGTGAAAAACCATCAAGGAACAAGGCAAGCAGGGTAAATGGATTTCATGTTTAAAGGATACTCTGTCAAAATATCTATAATAGATTTAATAAGCAATTTACATCCTCTAGACTAACCTTTTCAATCTGTGAGCCAGTTCCAGTGGGAACACCTGATCATGTTCTCCCCAGATGATAAGAGTAGGCTGCATGCAACATGAGACCAATTTAAACCCTTGGAAGATGCCAACAACAAAGAATAAAGAAACAATCAAACATGAAAGTACTACAACATTATTGGATGGTTAATTGCTAATTATTTATATTAAATTTGTAATATACCTGATTTATTTTGGGAAGCTCAGATAGTTTTTTTCCCTTGTGCAATGCATGAATCAATTCTTTCCTCTCCTGAAGGAACTCTGTACACATTACCTGCAAATTGCCAAATTGATCACCACTTTGAGAATCTCAGGCAGAGCCGCATGATACCAGCTCAGGAAACACTGTAAAGCGATAATAAATTTAATAACCAACTTGGAGACCGAAGCCAAGATGTGTATATATATATATATATATATATATATAGAGCACCGTATTCAAGGCAAAGCAAACTTTCTGTATGACTAAACATTTATATATTTTGAACAAATGATACACACCAAAATATCAATTGTCCAACAAACTTCATGGTCATACTATTGAAGTTAGTCATGAACATTTCATATTCATGAAAACTGGAAGGCAATTTCTTAAGATTCATTGACAAGAAGATATTATCTAATTGTATGGAAAAGAATCCTCACTAGATAAAAGACAAAAAATAAGAAATGGCCTTTAAATTAGTAATCTTAAACCACATATATTACGAATGATAGAGTCAATAATCTCAACCATTCATTGCATTCTCTCTCATTAAGACAAAAAATAAGAAATGGCCTTTAAATTAGTAATCTTAAACCACATATATTACGAATGATAGAGTCAATAATCTCAACCATTCATTGCATTCTCTTCAATTTAATTCAAATGCAATGAATGATACAGATTAATTGTCTGTTAAGATCAACAGCTTAGTTACATAGAAACATTAATGCCTATTAAGCCTCAATAATCCACTTCAATAAAAAAAAACAATAGAATTAATCAAAAGCAAGAAAATTAAAGAGAAAGGAAGAGTTACATTACATGGATATAGTCACTGAAGAAACAAGAAGGGATGTTCTTGGGAGGCTTGTAAAAAGTGATTGACAAGAGCTGCTTCATTTTGTCCGGTGTTTGCGGGAACAAAAGCTCGGCTGCATCGTCCACACTTTTGACTTTGAACAGCCCTTGGTCCATGTCCTTTTCCTCCATGGTAACTCCGGCGCATATTAGCACCACCCTATCAAGCTTCTCACTAAACTGCGCCGCCAGGCTGTACGCAACAAAGCCACCGTAGCTGATCCCCACCACGGCCATCCTCTGGACGCCGTGAGCCTCCAACATGGCCATGACGCAGCGCGCCTGGAAGGCCTCCGACCTCTCGGGCCGTGTGGTGAAGGACTCTCCGAAGAAGAGTAGGTCGGGGACGTAGACATTGAACTTGGATATCAATGGAGAGATGATGTCACTCCACTGCCACATTGCGTTGGCTCCGATGCCGTGAATGAGACAGACTGTTGGCTTGTTGGTTTTGTGTGACTTGGGGACCCAGCAGTGCATGACGGTGCCGTCGCCGAGATCGACAGTGGAGGATTTGAGACCTGCGTTTGAGAAGCTGAAGCGGTAGCACCAGTCTCGTGATGCAGTGAAGCTGAAGCAATTTGCCATTGATGTACTTTGAATTGAGAAATGGATCAGACAAATCGGTAAACAAAGGGAGGGGGGTATGTATGGGGAGTTGTGGACTTTTCAACTGTCGAAGCGAATCGAAACAGAAAGTAAGTTTGCTGGTTGATGACGAATCATACACGGTAATTAGAGCGAACTCTGCAACAAGGAACGAATGTTAGAGAGAGGAGGACGATGGTACTTTTTATTTTTTATTTTTATTTTTTCTTATAAAGTTATGATCAGAAAGCGACAGGCCAATCGGCGAATGTTTTTTCAAAGGGATATTGTTATTAGTATTTTGACTTTTATATTGATACAGCATATTTTTGAAAATGTATTATTTTCAATTAAATAAATTTTTTTTAATAAAAATTAAAATAAATTATTAAGATTAATAGCGTTAATAATTTAAAAGTTAAGATATATTAACAATAGAGATTATATATATTTAAAAGATATATTTTGTTATTTTATAGAAGTATTTATTCTCCTTAGCTGACATATATATGTAAACAAAGTAGAACATATGTACTTGTCAAAAAAATGGCAACTGTCATTTTCTTTTTCTTAAATATTGACTGTGAATAGTTTAAATTTATCTAGACTCATCGAAATCAATCACTATTTACATGACTATATGTTTACTTCATAATAGAAGATAACTATTCTCATAATGAACAGGAAAAAACTATTCAAATCAATTTATGCTTCTATGGCTCGTATATTTACTACTATAATAGATATTATTCTCATAATAATGGAAGAAAATTACTATCATAATAATGGAGGAAAACTAAATATATCAATCACCACTTGAGTAGCCTATACACTCACTCATATACCGGGAGACACTATTACTTGCTCAATTACCATTTAAGAGGCTCAAATTTCTAACTCTATGATGAACAAGAGAACACTATTGTAAGAATAAAAGGAAAAGCAGTAATGAAAAACATCTCACCTCTTATATTTCATTTACATCTCATCCAATAATGTGATAAAAAGTGAGTGGGTACATTTTTTTAATGAAATAAATAATTATTAATATGTATCCGCTCACTTATTGTTACATCATTGAGTGAGTGCAAAAATTATATAAGAGATGATCTATTTAACGTTATTGGGATAGATCAAACATTACTTATACGATCTAAAAATTTACTTTCATAATGAAAGACAAATACTACTCTTTCAATCACTTTTTGGGAAGCCCAAATATCTAACCTTACAATGAATAAGAGAACATTATTCCCACCATAAGAGACAGTATTCCCATAATAAGGGAAGTAAACTATTTAAATCAATCACCACTTGTATTTTTTAGTTATGTACTTCATAACGAAAAATAACTACTCTTACAATAAGAAAAAAAAAAAAAAAACTACTCAGATATCTACTTAAATTTTGGGAGACAAATACTCTTACAATATGAAAATTAAACTATTTATATAAAACTTATACAATATGTTTTATAGTACTTAAACCCCAACTATAAGATAAATAGTGTTGTGCACGATCATACATGCTTTGACATAAAGTGTGCAATTTTTTACAAATTTGTATAAGAAGTTGCTGGAATTTTTAATGAGAATTGTTAGTTATTGTACAAAGGTTTAACTATAGCTCACATCAAGGTGGAGAAGAATTTGAGTTTATTTATTTACTTTTTTGAAAGAAGAGTTTGAGTTTATTTATTGTAGAGAAAGTATCAAATTATCTGTGAAAATAATTTTTTGTAGCATTAATCAACTTTTATTTCAAAAGTAACCCGAAACTTTCTAGAAGTTATTGTGACAAATGAGTTTTTGTAATTTCTAAAGAATGAGTTTAGGTAATTTTTTATTAAATTTTTAATTTGAAAAAAATTTGAATGAAGGACATCTTTAAATTTGTTGGCTATTTTCAAATGATTTTCATAAATTTATCTTAATTGTAAATCAATTTAATATAAAGAAACATTTTAAGGATAAAATAAAAATAGTTGGTACTGCAATTAATTTAAGATATAATGCTTTGTAGTTGATTCAACTAAAAAGTTTGACTACGTTAAAGTTTTGTATTCAACTCTAACTTACACAAGTTAAATATATTTAATTTATATTTAAGAGAGGTGGTGTATAACGTTAGTGTTAGGATGGGTATAGATGAAAAAGAAAAAAACAACATAAATATTTTGGAGTAAAATGACTCCAAATTCTAGGAAGATCTAAAAAGGCAAATTGTACAAACTCCTTGAGGTTAGGCAAAATTACACAAAAAGAGAATATTTGTGATACTTACACTCTAGTTATTTAAGGTTCCAAAAACTCAGCACAAACCTCTTCTACAATCAGTCAATCATTAGTCAACCACAACTAAATCAAAATTATGAAGGGTAAAATAGTCAATTCACAACTAATAAATAAAGAATAATATTTTTAATTAATAAAATAATAATATAATATTTTTTGAAAAAAAAAATTCTTCATCTTCTACATTCATCCTCATCTTCCTCATCTCCATTTCATTATCTTCATCATTCATCTCTTATTTTCATCAAAATCATCATTTCCATCATTTTCATCAAACCAACATCACACAAATCAATCATCATCATCAAACCAAACATCATCCAAAAATTTCAAAGTTGATGAAAATTAAAAAAAAAAAAAAAAAATCGGAGGCACTAGTCTCAAATGATAGAGACTAGTGGTCTCCATCATTGGAGATGTGCGTTTTCATTGGTCTCCATCGCCGAAGGTCTTCAGTAATGAAGTCGAATAGAGACCTGTTTTTTTGGTCTTCAGCGAAAACGAGAATTTGATCTCCCAAGGTCTCCAATGGAGATTATTTTTTTAATTTATTTTTAATTAAATTAAAAATATATATTTTTTTAATTTTAAATTTATAAAAAAATAAAATATTGATTTTAAATTTAACTTGAAGGGTATTTTAGTCTTTTTGTATCTTTGACCGCTAGATTTAATGGTGGTTCACTAACGGCAAAGGAGGTTTGTACTAAGTTTTTGAAACCTCAAGAAGTCAGAATATAAGTATCGCAAATATCCTCATTTTTATGCAATTTTGCCAACCTCAGGGGAACATTATGCAAGTTGCCCTATTTTAAATGATAAAGTTAGGGGTGGGCATGAAAACATAGATTTAGTCCGAACGACCCGATCTGATCCAATCTGTGAATGTTTGGTCGGGATCATATGTTCAAAGGCCCTCGAACCACCATTTTTGAAATTTTCGCAGATTGGATCAGAGTATCTAGAATTGACCCCAATCCGTGAACAGGGGTACATACGTAATTTCACATGCTCTTATATAAACCTCTTCTTAACCTTAACATCTTCATTTCTCACCAACCCTATTTTTCCTCTAGTCATCCTCATTGCACAGCCACCGAGTCTATTCTCATCTCTTACCTCTCAAGTTGCCGTCACCGTAAGCTTCGTTCGTTGCTGTTGCTGTGAGCTCCACTCGTCGCTGTGGTGCTGTCACTTTGGTTTCTCTCACCGTGAGTTACAGTCCACTAAGTCTACTCTCATCTCTCACCTTTCAATTTGTCATTGTTGTGAGCTCCGTTCATCACCATCGTCGTGAGCTCTGCTCGTCGCCATGGAGCTGTCACTTTAGTCTCTCAAATGGAGTTACGATCCACAGTGAGTCACTTAGGTTTTTTTTTTTTACTTTCTTTCATCCTTATTTCTCTTGTTTCTTCTTTCATTTTGGTTTCTTTTTCTCATCTTTTTTGTATTGTGCATTATATCTTTTTTGGTGGACAGTTGGATAATAAAAGGATTGGTTGATGAAATGGATAATATGAAAGATATAAAGGATAAAGTGCATTTTATATTAAGTAGACTCTTTAACAAATGCTTGTTATTGGAGAGTAAGGATTGTTATTGACTCTAAAACATGGAAATTGATCCGATTAGCACATTGGGTGTTCGGATTAGATCGATTCCTTCCCTTTTTGGACCATGTTCTGTTCTAAAAATGGTGATCCGTAAACTTATCATGTTCAGATCGATTCTTGTTGGAATCGATCAGAACATGATCTTGCCCATCTCTAGATAAAGTTGTAAGCAATGTTCGAAAACACGTTATACAGTATAGTACGAGCACCCCAACATGGTATGATACAGTATGCTCGGTACGGTTGGTACAAGCGTATGGACCAACAATGGTTTAAAAAACGAAAAAAATATAAAAACAAAAAAAAAAAAAATGTCATAAATTTCTAGAACAACAATATATTTAAAATTAATTGTCCAAAAGTAACATAACCAAACTACAATAGTGTCAACTAAAAATAATACAAAAGTCATTATAAGAAAAGATAATATAATCAGTATCATAAAAAGGGTCGTCTGTGGTAAATGGTCGGAAATTAGGATCAAAATGGAATGTGTCATCTCCTACATCATCATCATCATCCTCCTCCTCCTCCTCTTGACCAAAGAGGTCATCCCTTTTTCGATTCATCTTCCAATGATAAAATGTGTTTTCCTTTCCCTATACCAAAATAATTTAAAGTAATATAATTAAAAACTTCATCGTATATTCAAGTTACTCCATTGAATTATTGATAAACTTACGTGCATCTCTACTCCTCTTTTGTCTTTGTCGTGTTACTTGTGTACTTCCACTTGGTTCATTCATTTCCACCCTTGGTGCATAATGTGTGGACATTTGCCCAACATCATCTTCTCCCATCACCCATTCATCATCAGAAGGTAGGTCAGTAGAAACATATAGTCATCATTATTAGTTGAACTCCGGTGCCTTAGGAATTTTTAATGCAATTTTCTATTGTACATTATGTACATTAATGAGTTCAATTTCTTCGTAACCAACCAATTTCTTTTCTTAGTATGAATCTATCATTATTAATAATAAAAAAATTAGTATAAACAAATAAATAATTTTATAATAAGTATTGATATATTTTAAGTTTCAATGTAAACTCATACCATATTAAATGAACTCCAATTCCGTTTATAAGTGGAGGATGAGCAAGTAAAGCTTAAAAATCTTCATTGCAAAATACGTTAATTTTGGAGTTTAATCTCCCCATTGAAGCCATCAATCAACTACAATGCCAATAACAATGCCTTTAGTAAGAAAACACAAACAATTGAAGAACATCTAAAAGGAAACTTCACATACCAAGACTACGTTTGGTGGCAGATGTTCTTGCCAACTCAAAGGCAAACATTCCTTCCTTTTCCTAAACTCATCAAGTTGTAAATCTGTCTTCTCTCGCTCTTTATAATCTGGAATAAGCTTCTCCATGCACATTATCAACCCAAACTTAAGCTTTGGATGAGTAGATTTATTTTTTGAATATTGGAATTGAGGATTCAAAAAATAAACAGTTGCGTGCAAATCACGATGCATCTGGAACTCTCATTTCTCATCAATTATCTTCTAGATCTCATGGTAAGCTCCAACTTCATTCTGCAAGTTTTTGGTTATCTCTTCTTTAGCTAAATCCATTGCTCAATAAATAAATCTCATTCCAGACACCTTTTCTGAATCTGCTAACCCCAAGATATGAGCAAGGGGTGCAGTTGTCTTTAATGCATAAGACATACTAGGCCAGAAACTCAGATCCCTCAATATGATTCTCTTGACTTCCTTCCCCTTCGGCTTCTTTGCATATGTACATCCACCCCACTCCGATGAAGTAAACATCTGCTCCAAAGATCGCTTCATTTCAAACATACGTTGCAATGTCAAATATACAATAGCAAACCTTGTAGGAGCAGGTCAAAGCAATTCTTTATTTGTAAACTTTGTGAATAATGCCAACACCCATCCGTGATTGTAAATGAAGTTACTGACCTATTATAAAATATAAGTTTTTTAATTAACATATGACTTAAGTAAGGTTAAAAAGAGAATATAGTAAGAAATACTATGACTATAAGTCTATAATAGTATCTTCTTTGCTTTTCTCAATGCATTTTTGTGTTGGAATAGTTCTCCAAGTTTCTCAAGTATCAAATCTATGCAATGAGTAGCACATGACATCCACCACAGTCACTTTCTCTTTTGCATCAACATTTTCTAAGCTTTCTTGTAGTTTGAGGCATTATCTGTCACCTCCTGAACAATAATATCCTCTCCAATTCAACCACACCATCAAGTAGCTTGAACAACAATGTCGCATCTTTCACAAAATTACTAGCATCAATCGAATGAAGAAAAATTGTACCATATGGATTATTTACAAGGAAGTTGATCAGTTGTCTACACCTTATATCTTTCCACCCATCTGACAATATAATATGAATACTCTTGTTTGCTTCCACGTCTTCATCACTTCAGCTACAATAGCTTTAGCGTTTTCTTCCTCATTCGTTAATATGGTAGTCCTTAACTTGTAGCTACTTGGTGGTCTCAAAACCATCTCATACCGCCTAACTACCCGAATCATATTCATAAAAGATAAACTATCAACAATATTAAATATGAGGCCATTCTTAAAGAAGAATCGGTCTATCTTCTCACATTTCGGTCAGGCGATCACGTAGCTCCTTATCAAATCCTACCGTTCTAATTCCCCTAATTCCTCTGTTTGTAAAACATCATCTTCCATCCCCCTGAGAAACCTATCCATAGGTCATCTAATCCCCCTCTAAGTCTGAGTCTAAATCACATTACCACTATCTGACCCTTCCTTGGATCGACTATTTAATGTCATACATCTATCGATTCTTTCCTCCCTTACTAATTGATTAATTCCTTTTGCCTTCTCCAAATTCTACATATATTTTTTTATGTCCTCCTTAACTTTCGGTGGAGCAGTTGGACACGTGAAAATATTCCTTTGGATACCCGTAAGGTGTTCTTTCATCCTCAACAACTCCTCCCCTCATTACTTTCTAACAAAAAATACACCGAATAAACTTATCAAATCCTACTGTTCTAGTTCCCCTAATTCCTCTGTTTGTAAAACATCATCTTCCATCCCCCTGAGAAACCTATCCATAGGCCATCTAATCCCCCTCTAAGTCTGAGTCTAAATCACATTACCACTATCTGACCCTTCCTTGGATCGACTATTTAATGTCATACATCTATCGATTCTTTCCTCCCTAACTAATTGATTAATTCTTTTTGCTTTCTCCAAATTCTACATATATTTTTTTATGTCCTCCTTAACTTTCGATGGAGCAGTTGGACACGTGAAAATATTCCTTTGGATACCCGTAAGGTGTTCTTTCATCCTAAACAACTCCTCCCCTCATTACTTTCTAACAAAAAATACACTGAATAAACTTTTTCCCATCAACTTCCATCTTAATCCCATACTTTCACATCAGATCTTTTTTACTAGCCATCACAATCGCTGAATCACAACAATGATAGCTACTGCCTGTTTATATGAAAAAAAATTAAACATAAAAACATAACTATTGCTAGTTGAAACATAAACTAATGAAGAAGAAAAATGGTGGCCAAAAACAGAAACGACAACATAGCTACTACCGTTCTACAAAAACATATTAGAATGGTTGAAACAGAAACAAAAACAGAAAAGAACCAAATGAAAAGAGAAGGCACCAACGCACCGTTCTAGAGAGAGGAAGCTATTGCCATTTCACTTAAGTCGTCGGATTTTGAGTTCAGTTGCCGGAAACCTTCTAGTTGTTAGAGAAATGGTCAAAAAATGAAGAGAAGATCGCCGGTGAGGAGAAAGGTAAGCTGGTTCATGAGAGAGAGGAGTTGGTCGACTAGGTTAGAAGGATTTTAGGGTATTTTTTTTTCTTTATATACCTGTTTTTTTCTTCTTTTTTTTTTTAAGTGACCTGACCCAACTATATAAGTCAATATACTCGTGTCGGGTCAATACAGCCGTATACGGTCATACCGTATGTCGAAGACGGAATTTGTCATTTTCTATCTCCGAAACGGGTGTATCTGGACGTTTTAGGTGTCATACGGCTGTATTGGCGTATCGTACCGCATTTTCGTACAATGATTGTAAGTAATAATAATTTTTAAAAATTAAACTATTTTAATATGATTAGATATTAAAAAATATTTATTCAGATTCATAATATTTTAAATTTAAACTATTTTTATATTTTATCAGTCCTTGTCACGTGTCAGTACCCGTTAATAATACAAAAGTGGACTAGTTTTCAACGGCCGTCTTTTTGACATTTTGCAATTCAATTATCTTTAGGACACGTGAGGGTAGTTGAGCGAAACCCACTAGAAATCAAACAAGGACACCAATTTTGTTGTCGGACTTGTAAGCGCTCCTGTCTTCTGTGCCATTTCTTTCTATTTATTCTTTAATATAGTTTGAAATTTAGATAGACATTTGCTCGATTTATAAAGCAACCTTAACATATTATATATGTAAATATGGGCGACATGAGCCGATCGGGTACTAGCTAGACAACCCTTTCCTTGATAACAACGATTGTCACCTACTTATGGGAACGGTATTTATTACATGCTGCCCACAATAATGTGTCATAATTTCAGGAGAAACATTTACAAATCATCCCTAATAGTTTCTACTATTTTATTTTATTCACATTTTAACTTTTGATTACAAAAATTGCCTTACGATATTCATTCTACAAAACATATCTATTCATGATTGACAGGGGTGGAAATTACTTGTACTTATAATAACAATGCTTTCGATTAAAACTTGGACAATTTCAATGACCGATGCTATATATATTACTTAAAACCAACCTCACTAAATCGACTTCCGTGAGACGTGAAAAAATTTATATAAATTAGTATAAATCCACAGATATTGTGACTCCCCTTTCAAACTCTCGATATGCATTACTTTTAAAGTAATTATTTTTTTAAAATTAATTAAGGATTAAATTGACGAGACAATTGTTTAAAAGAAACAAAATAATAATAATAATAATAACGAGACAAAGTGCATACAATGATCTATAGATCTTAAAGTGGTGTTTAATGTGAATATTGAATAAATAACTCATTAAAAAACTTTGCTGATAAAACCTAATATGATAATTAATTATTTAAATTAACCTTTTTATCTTAATTATCCTTTTAATTTAAATTAATTAAATTGATAATTAATTATTTAAATTAAATATTTTAAATTTAGAGATTAATTCAAATAACAGTTATCTGTTAAAATGGTGTATTCTTTGGAAATGATACATTTTTTGGGAAAAGACATATCTATTAAATAGATATATCATTTTGTTGAAAAAATGTTATGTGTCTATAAAACTTAAAATATAATCATAATGAACATATCTTTTTATTTTTATTTTTATTTTTTTTCTGAGTTTTTCCATAAACTCTATTCAAATTACTTAGAGGATTTTCACTATTGCTTTAATGTAAATTCTCTCTAAAGGCTTGTTACATTCTGGAAGCTATTTGCAACATTAATTCCCTTTAAGCAACTCTACTAGAAGGGGGACAAATATCGCCTTAAAGAAAGCGTATTCCCTGTAAGCGTATTTTTTCAACAAATTTTGTAACCAATTTCTAAAATGTTGTTGTTGTTATTATTATTATTATTTTAATTAAATGTTGTTAAAGAAATTTTTAAAATAAATTAATTTGGAATTTTCAAAATGAAAGTCTTTTACTAAAGAAGTTATGTTTGTAAAATTTGAAATGATAGTTATGATAGTTATGAGTCTCAAGAAAATTTATATATGTGTGTCTAAATTAGTGCAAAAAAATACCTCTAACATCTCTTAATTCTTTTCTCCTAAAATAATCTTTGTTTCTCATAAAAATATCAACAATGTTCTACTTTTTGCAAAAGTAGACAATTGTTAATGTTAGACTTATTACTATTTGATGATGTTTAAGTTTGTCTTCACTAGTACATATCGTTGACAAACAATGCTTTGTTGTATCTTAGTGACATATTAGTAACTTAATGTATCACAAAATTGACGAAAGCGAATAACGTCTTAAGGAGAGCGACTTTGTTACGTGCTATGAAGCTAGCCATTCATCTAAAATTTTCTGTAGTTTTTGGGATCTTGTTTTGTATTGTTTTGTGCAGGTTTTTTGGGCTGTTTTTGTGCAATATTTGGCGATTTTTGCTGACTATTTTGGGTGTACACAAGGCTGACTCCGGTTAATTTTGGACAACAAAGTTTTTAGCACCATTTGGTTTAATATTACAGCAAAACAGTGTGGAATTTGGTTCACTTTTTGGGCTGTTCTTTTCATCACTTTGATAACAATCTTAGGGCGTTATTACTTAACAATGGCACTAGTATCATTGTTGCATGACTTTATTGTGGATTTTGTCAAATTGGAATGTTTTAATAGTGGGAATTTCAGACATTAGCAAAAGAAATTGCACTTTCTTTTGACAACTTTAAAAGTAGTTTATGTGTTTACCGCACCAAAGCCGCTAAACCGCTGGAGAATAAAAATAAGACTTTGGCAAAAACTCAAACTCGGCAAAAGTGGGAACAAGATGACTACCTATGCAAGGGACATATTTGCATTAGAACATCATAAACTCTACTTGGATGCTTAAAAAAGTCGGGAGAGAATGAATTAGGATATCGGAGATGAGATTTGCATCAAATGGCATGCATTGTTATAGATAATACGCAAAATACATAATGAAAGAAAATGTAGGAGTTAGAACACAGAAGCAAAAAGGAAATAACATGTAATTTCATTAAGTCTTGATATGCTTATCAGTCATCCTATGCTTACAAAACCAACAACATAATTTTTAATGATAATTTTTACTAGAAAATCTTAAAGCCATAGGAGCTGAAATTTAGAGATCAATCTTATAATGATATATTATCATATAAAATTCATTGTGCAAATGGTGGAACTCCTCGGAAACATAGAAATTTGATGCTGAATCGTTTGCTTTCTCTTAGGAGTGTTGACAACAATCTCCACAGTAAACCTTTCCAAGACTTTGCCGTTTTCTAACAAATACTTCACCACTTCCAGCTCGTCAAGTTCTCCCATCATGCTTTTGATTTGAATCGTTTTAACATGTGCTAGCAAACAAAATGGCACACTCTCTGGTTCAAACCAAAAGCATGGGTTTATATCGTTATCTTCAAAGTACTGTTCCTATGAACCATGAAGAATAAAACATCAGCACCCAAAAAAATATATATACTGAGTAATATGTTTGTTCTGTTTTAATATCTTTCAAATTTTATTTTAAGCTAAGTTTTGAGTCATAAATTAATGTCTATATTATATTCACGTATATGCAAAAAAACATAACCATGATTATACATCAAGGTAGATTAGAATAATTTTTTTAGATGAACTTCGACAATGCAAAAAAAAATTTATAAATTGAAAATGATGTGTAAATAGTTAGAATAGACATAATTAATGAGGCTTACCTCTCACAATTCACAATGTAAATAAATATTTCAACTAAAAGTTACAAAATAAAAATAAAAAAACCGAATAAAGTATTAAAAAACATGAAATGTAAAGACAATCAAATATCAATTAATCGAGTTAAAACTAACAATATTTAAATTATCAAATTTATTAATTATAGCATCAACAATCTCTTTTTCTGTAGACCATCTATATTTTAACAATTATAAATAGTCTAGATTAAAGAGTACATTAGGATAGACTCCAAAATATATTAAATTTAAGTAATACAATATGTCACTAACGTTGTGATCAAGAAAAAAAAAAGTGGATAAACTAAGTGAAAATTTCACATTTAATGTATTAAACAAAATTTTTACAAATGCAATTTTTGAATAAAATATAAACATAAAGAAGAAGAAAAATGCAATGGGTTTATATCAAGCATAAATTTATTTTGGTATGAAAAGCATTAGTAAATAAAAAAATGTATTGACCAATTTTAAGATAAATATATTTTTATAATTATAAATTTTTTTCAAGAATAGCCAAAGTAGGCTCAACCTATCCTAGCTCCATCCTTGTAGATGTAGCTACTGATTTAAAGTTCTTTGCATTGAACACTACTTGTTTCTTTTAAAATACACCTTATTCTTCTCTACATTCTTTATATATATATATATATATATATATATATTGTTGGATGTTATATACACAAAAAAGTTGTATTAGTTTCTTTGCATAAATCAAAACAAGAAGCAATTTAGTTTACCATATACATAAATTACTTTGGACTCACCTCATTCAAGATAAGAACTTCCAGATTAGGAGAATTATTGAGAAAGTGTGGAAGTACTTTCCACCCAAAGTCACGATCAATGACCAAATTCAAGTAAACCAAGTTGGGAAAGGTTGGAAATTTACCATCAAACGCCTGGATTAGAACCTTCATTGGAATGATAGAACAATCAAATAAAAAATCTCAAAATTATACCAACTATTTCATATTTTGAAGTTTGAAAAAACAGTACAAAATGCAATGTACAAAATGTAAGAAACAAGAAATGGAAATTATAAAATGTTAAAAGGAAGAAAACTTACACTCATTATAGGAATAGAAAATGATAAAGACTTTGTCTTCTTCACTGCTCTCAAAAGCTCAATTGCACGGTTAGCTTCGTTTCTTGATAGGTCACTATATATCTGTGTCACACCCTGTCCATACTCTAGATTTGTTGAATTGAGGAAGGGAGTCTCATCCACTACAAAGCATGCAAAAGAATCATCTTCAATGTAGAGGTATTCAAGATTACGGGCTCTAACCACAAATTTGTGCGCTGAAACGTGATCAGTATGATTTATTGGGATATATATGTTCAACTTTTTCAGAGTTGGCACAGTAATATCAAAAGTCAACTCTTTTCCAGTAGATTCGAAGTCTCCATTTATTGTCAATTCTTCAAGAACAGGACAGCTACGAAACAATTTCTGCATTTGGTTACCATCTGGATTCCCAACATCAATACAAAGGATTTTAAGGCTTGGGAAACTTGCAACTGAATCAACAATATCAAAAGCAAAATCACAAGTTTCACTACGCAACTCCAACTTCAAAAGTGTTTTGCAAGTTATGGCAGTTTGAGGTATCCTAATGATATGCATTCTTTCGTATCCAATGTCGATTTTGAGGGTAAGAACACGAACATTGTGTTCTGCTGCATAACATATCCACTCGCTGATACGAGGTAAGTCACTATCTTCAAGATCCTCATAACAATTAAGTTGAAAATCTTGAATGTCTTTGGATTGACAAAGACTAAGTACTCGCTCCACAAATTCCACAAAGCCTTTTTTACGATCACTAGAAGAGCTTTCTTCACTATGACATAAAGTGCATTCTTCGAAGCAAAGATTGTGTACGTAAGTCCAAAGATTCTTCCATCTAGATGATAAGATGGAAGTTTTAACAGCCTCTTTTGTTTTGAGATGCGAAAGGATGTGACTAAGAACATGATCTGGTAATTTGCTAATGAAGTCTTCTCTTTTGTTCTTCTTTCCAAGCTTTTCAAAATCCATGGTTCCCACGCACTTTATAGCATTAAAAACTAGTGTTAAAAAAATTAAATATGGTAAGACAGACTAACAACACATAAGTTTAATTCTAGTTCGAAATCATAAACATAAGGAGACTGAAAATGATCGTTAATAATTAACAACAATATACATTCTATGAAAGCCAAGGAATATAAGCAGTTCAATATGATTTTAAACTAATACAGTTCAACTTGCATAATAAACTATTGCATGTGCTTTATTATTATTATTATTATTATTTTACAATTGACGTGAAATGAGTTAGAATACTATCGAAACATGCTAAGATCAATCATTATTTATGACATCTAGATATCTACACTCATAATGAGAGATAATTACTTTCACAATAAAAAGAAAATTACCCCAATAAAGAGATAATTGGTTTCATAATAAAGAGATAATTACTTTCACCCCTAACGTTTAGCAAACTATTATTTTTTTACTCATTAATGTTTTTAGTTCCTATCATCCTTAATATTTTAGAAATTCATCAAATTAGTTATTCTGTTAGTTGATCGTTAGTCGAATTTAACAGTTGGAATGATCTTTTAGCCATTTTGTTCCACTAACTATTTGGAATTAATTAAAAAAAAAAAATCTCCACCATCGATCAAAGTCGTGATAGATGGTGGCGATTTAATTAAGAAAAGATTAAAGAAAATAAATTAAAAAATAAATTAAGAATAAAAACATAATTAAAAAAAAATCAAGGGTGGATATATTATAAAACTAAAAAATAAAACCATTGAAATATCTGTTGTTCATTACAACAAATGGATAATAGAGATTTATATAAAAAAATAAAAAGAAAATTTGCAGAAGAAAATAAGAAAATTCATAAGATTAAAATACAAATTCAAAAGGTTTGGGTTAGATCTCTACCAACCCAAACCTTCAAACAACAACAAGACCAACACAACCCTCTATCAATCCCTCAAATGATAGATACTTCAACTTGTCAAATCGCCACAACTTCGACCGAACCACCACTAGATCGGTCAACCCTTCTCTTTCATCACCATGTCAACGCTATCAATACCAGTCAACCCTCCGTCTCTAACCCCTTCTTTTTCATCACCAGATTGGTCGCCACAACCTCCATATCCAACCACCTTCATCTCCTTCTCTTTCTCACTATCCATCTTATTCTTTGTTGGAACTCCACCCCTTATTCAATCTCCAACCACACAAACAACGACAACATCTGTGGTTCTTTATTATTATTATTATTATTATCATTATTTGGTTCAAACCAAATTAAAAACCATTTGGGTTCTTCGATTTGGTTCAAACTAGATTGATATGCATCAAAGAACCTAGATGTTCTTTGATATGGAACATCTAGGTTCTTTTTTTTTTTTTTCAATTTATTTGTTTTAATTTGGTTATAACCGGGGTTCTTTAATCTGGTTCAAGGGTTCTTTGATCTGGTTTGAACCAAATTGATATGATTTGTTTTGTGGTTCAAACTAGATCGATATGGTTTGTTTTAACCTGTTTTGTTTTGTTTTTCGATCTATTATGTTCTTTAATTTGGATTTTTAAATTTTTTTCTCAAATTTAGCTTCATTTTGTTTTTAAATTTTACTTAATTCATTTTAATTTTCTTCAATCTGGTTTCTTGATGCTTGTTCGAAATATGAGTTTTGGTGCTTGTTTAAACCCTCATCTAAGGAGGAGATAAGGTGTGTGTGGAGATAAGGTTGAGGATCCGGGTTTCAACAGTTGAAGATTTGGGTTCCAAACCCAGATCTTCACCCCATTTTTTTCAATTTATTTTAAACATTTAATAATTTTAATAATTTTAAGATCTTCCTATTTTTTAAATTTTCATTTTTTAATAATTATATATCTTCTTATGTCTTCAAACTTGAACATCTGGGTTGAACCCAGATCATCTTTAATAGTTGAAGATCTGGATGCAAATATTCAAACAGATCTTCTATTTGTTATAATTTTATTTTAATAATTAAATATTTTTTACTAGGTTTTTTTTTATTTTGATTAAAAATTTATTTTTTAATTTTATTTTTTTCAACATTTTAATTTAATTAAAATAAAAATAAAATAATTAAGAGTATTTTGGTCTTTGCATATATTCTGTGATGGTTAATTGGTTTTTCAATCATATGGACTAATTCAATAAATTTTTAAAATGTTAGAGAAGATAGAAACTAAAAACGCATTTATGAGTAAAAAAGTAATATATCACCAAATGTTAAAGAGTACAATGAAATTTTTCTAAAGACATTTTACGTAACTTGAATCCCTACCGCTAAATGGATGGGAAAATGCAAAATCAAACTAAAGCTCACAATTCAACAATTTTTATTTACCACACAATAATCAAACTAAATCTACATACACCTAAATTCGACAGTTACAAATCTTCATACATCTAAAATTCAACAATTTTATATTTACCACACAATAATCAAACTAAAGTCTCACAAACCAGAACATATGAATCGTTACTATATCAAATAGATGTCAAAAAATGTTGAGTATCACACCAACAACTGAACATAATTAGATTGAGACCCACAATCGATATTTAAAAAACAAAAATAAAGAGAGAGAGAGAGAGAGAGAGAGAGAGAGAGAGAGAGAGAGAGAGAGAGACAGAGAGAGAATTAAAATAATAGAATTTCAAATTTAGGGCAGCTGAAGAAGATTGAAGCAATAGATGATAGAGGAGAACGAACCTGAGAATGTGTAGACAGGAAATTCTACTGATTTGAGTTAAAATGTGGACACAAGAGAGGTTGTCTATATGCTTTACTAGCAGTATAGCTAGGGTGGCATTTGTGAATATGATCACGGACGCGAAACCAATGTGACAAGAAATTAACGTGTTTGGATTAAATTTTGATTGATTCAGGTCATGAACAAGTTAAAAAGTTAACTAAAGTGGTAATTGGGGATATGATCATTGACTCAACACTAGCAGGATAAGGATTTGATGAGCTTGGATAAGATCTTAATGAATTCGGGTCATAACGTGTCAATAACCAATTAAGTAAATAATTCGTGTTTAGGTCATAACTTTCTTAATTTGTTAACCCTTCTAATATAAGTGAATATTAGGTATATTATTTAAATTCCATTCTTAATGAATGTTATATTAAATTTAATTATTTTAATTTACTAATTGTATTTAGTAAATCAAATTATGTTATTAAAAACATTTAAATTATTTTATAATTTTATATAGGTACGTTAACTAATCCAATTGTATTTTATTTTGACACAATCATAAATTAATAATCCCGTCAATTCGTTAGGTTTTGTTTATGTTTATATTTATGACACAATAAACTTAACGGATTGTAAAAAATTAATGAACAATGTTTGAATTAATATAAACACGAGATGACAACTGGTTAGACCCTTAAATGTGGGCATAGGCGCAAGGCCTATGGAAGGCTTAGTAGGGGTGAAATCAGACCAATATTTGGGCGTGTTGGGTGGCATGACCCTCAAACAACATTGTTTGGGTGGGCTGGCATGATACAGAGCAACATAGCTGCTTTCATCTTGGGGTAGTGTTGTGTGAAGCTGGCATAGGCTGGCCTGTGCAGAGAAGCGTGTTGGCTACTGTGCTTGTGCAGTGCTAGTATGGTATTACATGTGTATAAGTATGCTAGGTGGAATGCATGCTTGGGTAGCTTTACTAGATGTTAGAATGGGGTGGCATGTAAGGAAAAAGCACGTTGGGTGGCATACTTGGTTAATGTTGCTTGGTGCTACGATGCACGAGTTGGCTTGTCCTTGGTTCAATCACATACAGGGGGTGAATAGGTATATTTTTCCGTTTCAAACTTTTATCAAACTTGATTGATGGAATTAAAACGAACAACCAATTATAATTCCAAAATAGAGTTACTGCCCAATGACGTTAAGAATCAGTACAAAATGTTAGGAATGTGAAAAGAATTCCTCAAGTGAACTTCTGATCTGAAAGTGGTCCAAATGATGTCCATTTTGGACAAGTAAGATGTCATTTGAAAGCCTAGCTTAGGAGGGATCTAACACCACAACATGGTAAACGAAGATCTCATGCGCTCTCATATATCCCAAGAAGATGGACAGGTCAAATTTGAGTTGAAATAGGTAAATTGCAAGGTTTCTTGTCCTTAAAGGATTATGACTGCTTTATGAGCAAGGAAAGACATTTTTGAAGGATTTTGGACTACTTTATGACAAAGTAAACTCATATTATGAATACAGGACTTATTCTTTACTTAGGATGACACAACAAGATATAGTGAGACGCCTAGAGAGACAGTAGAGAGCTCGGGGCGTGATATGCTCAATTATTAGTTTAAGGCTTGTTGACGTAGAAAATCAGTCAACATTTGAATCAATGCGAATTGTGAATGAATGAATGCAATAATGTCAAATTAATACAGTAATAAAAATGTAAGAACAATAACCAAAGAGACAAATAAGATTTTTAATGTAGTTTTACCTTTTTTATAATGCCTACATCCACAATTACCTTATTTCTAGGAAAAGACAGTATTTCTGCAGAGTTTCTACTAGGCTTCAATTGTTTCTTATTATTATTATTATTATTTACCTATGAAATATCTATTTTTATAGTATTAGGGTTCTTTATTCACATAGAATTAGGTCACTAAAATATAGGAAAGACTAAGATTTTTTTCTTATTTTACATTTATCTTTAGTAAGTATGTTATACTCCAGTCAAAATACAATTCTAGTAACTTCCTTTTTGAAATGATTCTTTGATTAATGTAGGATCTTTCCTATTTCTAGAATTCCGCACTTCTTAAGGAAAACTTAAATTACTGTATTTTGAGCTACAGTCCCATTATGCTTTTGAGATACCTTATACAAGAGCTAGTTAACTCGAACTACCCTTATTGCCTTTGGAAAAATAAACCTTTGCATGCTTCCGCCATCATGGCATATGCTAACGTATCTTGGAATAATGGGTTTCATAATACTTTATTCCTTGTTTGGGCCTTTGGGCTTGTCGATCTTTTGGGCTGCATTGGCTAATGGCTTAGGTGCTATTTTTTGGTACAACATAAGCCCCCTAGCTTTTAATGTCAACTAATCACCGTTGATCACATTTGAAACTTGATCATTTGAATTTCTACAAACAACCCGGGCTGGTTAACAATTGTCAACCATTAGCTGTAACCGTCACATCCTATTAATTGCAACGCATTCGTGAATAAGTAAAATAATTTAATACCTTGTTACAATTATTAAGTTAAATATATTTATTCTATCATCCTTAGTTACTAAATAAATGTAAACATGTTGAATATACTCATTTTAACGCAATTAGTTACCAAATAAATATAAATGTTGCAAGTTAACGACATGTTATATATAAAAATTATGTTGCATGTAAAACGTTGAATATACTCAGTCTAAAGCAGTTTGATTAACATATAAACGTAAACATTACAAGTTAAAATGATATTGCAATTAATATATTGAATATACTCATTCTAACATAATTAATTACTAAATAAATGTAAATGTTGTAAGTTAATGTCATGTTACATACAAAAATTGTGTTGTAAGTAAATTGTTGAATATAATTATCTTAACATAATTTGGTTATTATATAAACGTAAATATTGCAAATTAACGTAATGTTGCAATTAATACATTAAATATACTCATTTTAACATAATTAATTACCAAATAAATGTAAACGTTATAGGTTAACATCATATTACATATAAAAATTGTGTTACAAATAAAATGTAGAATATATTTGTTCTAACATAGTTTGGTTAACATATAAACGTAAACGTTGCAAGTTAATGTGGTGTTGCAATTAATATGTTAGATATATATATTACAATATAATTAGTTACTAAATAAAAGTAAGCGTTACAAATTAACGTTATGTTACATATAAAAAATGTATTATAAGTAAAACATTAAATATACTCATTCTAGTATAGTTTGTTACCATATAAACATAAACATTGCAAGTTAATTTGCTGTTGCAATTAATATATTGAATATATTCATTTTAATGTAATTAGTTATAAAATAAACGTAAACATTACATGTTAACATCATATTGTATATAAAAATTATGTTGCAAATAAAACATTGAATATACTCATTTTAGCATAGGTTCATTACCATATAAATATAAACATTGCAAGTTAATGTGGTGTTGTAATTAACATGTTGAATATGTTAATTCTAACGTAATTAATTATCAAATAAACGTAAATGTTATAAATAAACTTTATTTTGCATATAAAAATTGTGTTGCAGGTCAACGTCATGTTGGGAAAAAATTTTAAAATTATCCATTAGGACGTAGATTGCTATTATTTAGTTAACTTTTAATTTAATTTAAATTTAGTTTTTCATCATTTAATTAATTTTTATAATCGTATTATTAAAATACTATTAAAATGTATATTTTTAAATAAATAGTTAACTTTAAGGATGTTATTAATGGATATTTAAATATTTAATTATAAAAACATCATATTTAATAAAGTTAGTTCAGTACACAAGACAAATAAAAAAATGTGCGTTGCACTATACTATACAATACTAATCTTGAATATAATATAAGACATACAACCAACTTTTCATACAAAATCTCTTACATAGTACTTGATAACATAAATTATTATCTTGAATTTTTTAATTTATCATTATTATATTACTATCACATATGTGATTTTATAAATTATATTACAGTATATTTGAAATGTATTAGCTAATATAATGAATAAAACGGTGCAATACAATTACATCTTTTAGTTAGATATAATACTATAGAACAAAATAACATGTCGATATCCAAAAAAATCCTTGATATTATCTTTATTTTGTGATGACAGACATTAAAACTATCCATAAATATTCCCAATCTTTTAAGAATATCCCTGATCTTTCCAATATTTCCAACATTATCTCCATAAATTTAAAACCTCTAATACTCCATCATTATTTTCATAAATTTAAATGCAACATCTATGTTTATTTAGTAATTAATTATTTTAGAATGAATAAATCCAAAGTATTAATTGCAACATCATATTAATTTATAATATTTACGTTTATTTGGCAACCAAATTACGTTAGAATGAGTATATGCAACTTCTTATTTACAACACAATTTTTATATGCAATATGACATTAAACTGTCATGTCTACATTTATTTGGTAACTAATTACGTTAGAATAAGTATATTCAACATACTAATTGTACATTATGTTAACTTACAATATTTACGTTTATATGATAATCAAACTATATTAGAATGATTATATTCAACGTTTTATTTGCAACACAATTTTTAATTAGTAATGTTTATGTTTATTTAATAACTAACGTTAGAATAAATATATTCTACGTAATAAGTGTAACATGATGTTAAATTATTAAAAAAAAAAAAAAGATGTTAAATCATTTTATAATATGTATAAACTATTTGAAATAGTTTTATAAATATTATAAATTATTTTTATTAATTCCTTAATTTATTTATTATAAATATTTTTAATTCTAATATTAAATATTTTTTTAACTTTATTATTTTCAGTAATATTATTATAAACATTAAAAATTATTTTTTACATTAATTTTTTATCTTGAAAGGAAGAAGTACATTAATTATTTTTAATATTAATTATAATAAATATTAATTACTTTAAGAAAAAAATAAGTGTTATAATATTCAAAGTCTATAATTTAATTGTATGAAATTGGATTAGTACATTATCCATAGGTTACCAATTAATATAACTTATTTAATAATATAAGATTCTTCAATTATAATCATTAGATTGATTGTATATCATCCATTGGTTATATATTTATTGGGTAACCTTATACAAATCTGTCACTAAGTCAAATCATTTATAAAATATCAAAACCCTTTTTATCTTTTTACTCTCATTTGAAATATATATATATATATATATATATTCCACTTTTTGCAATTACATTTTAAACACTCTAATTCACTTTAAAATTAACAATTAGTAATTTTGATAAACTATCAACCTCATTACATTATGATGCAACTTAAGATGGCATATATAATTCTCCTTTACTTATTTATTATTATTTTTAATTTAACGCCCTTGAACTAGATAATTTATCCAAAAACCTATTCTTTGAACTAGCTATTGCAAAAATAAATACTGATAATTGTGTATGTGTGTGTGTGTGTGTGTATAAGAATTAGAATGACCTGGTCTATGAAACATAAAACAAGGAATATATGCAAGTGTTTAGAATATGTCATCGATTTTAAAAATTTGTATAAGTGTTTAGAATTTATCTTTTATTGATAATTTAATTTAAAATAATATTGTCATTAACAAAAGTTTTTAAATGAAGTATAAATAAATATAGATTGTTAGAGCGTCACAATCCTAATCCAATACACTCCATTAAAATACAAATTATATTAGTACAATATCTCCAGACATTTCATTGTTTTTCAAAATGATCTTTGTATCTACTTACACACCTTCCTAAAGACATTTTATCCAAAAGAAAAATTGTTTTTTTTTTTTTTTAATAATTAAATTTTAAAAAATCCTAGTTCTATATATAATGGGTTAGGCTAAAATATCTTCAAATTTCGACTTAGAAAAGTGATTTCGACGTTTATTCATCAACTTTCACTCAACCAAAGGTTATTAATAATTTTGAAATATATCGAAATATATCAGAGAATGAGATTTATTTAGCCTCAACGTGCAGTCTAAGAATTGTACTGGTTGACTTGGAGTGTCAATTTCTGTGTGTACAATGTTGAATCTCGTACAACTACATAAATATTCCACTAAATTTAACAAGTCTTGTCCATGATCGCTAGTAACATCCCTATAACACAAACTCCATCTCTATCCCTCCACTTCAGTCATCAAGTACTAGTTGCGGTGATCTGCCATTAATATTCCTAATAAGTTTAGCAACTTTAACTTCCTTATACTGATATTAGATGCATTGTCCTACCATTGACAATTTACTGACAATATAATCAATAATTACAGGAATAATTTGTGATGTAAGTTAATAATTTGCACCTGCAAAAGTTATTTTGTCGACCATTCACTTGTGACGGATTTTAGGCCGAACTGAGATCACTCCTGGCCTGGCCTCCTCAAAACGATATCTACCATATAAGGTAACCAATCATTAGTATTTGTGTGCAAACTCATTGATGTCAACTACTTTAGCTAATTGATAACAAATGCAGAGGAGAAAGCGAGGGGAGTTTGAGGTGAGAAGGTGGGATGTGTTACCCATTTTCACTAAGGAAACTTCTAACTGCTCTCGGAAGGGAAGCTTGTCCTTGGCTATGCTTGCCTATTCCTGCAGAGTAAATAAAGCCAATAGGTGCTGATGTCCTTAACCTGAGCTCACTTACAAATCTAATTATTCATCCATAAACAAAATGGAAGCTCAATTTCTTTGGTCAATTTCGCATTTATGTTTACACCTGGCCTATAAGCTACATGAGGAATAGAGATCTCTATACAGTACACATTCCCTACCCAAGTGTGAGCAGAATTAAATGTTGGGTCGGTTACAATGACAGACTGGCCAACTAAGCACCCATTGGTGCAATGAAAATGATTCCTATAGCCATGATCCATTCCAGTGACTAAATGGAAACCAAAATAGAAAAGCTTCAATGCACATTTAACATCCTTTGAACATATTCCTAAACAAGAAACAAAAGTTCATTGGGAAGAACAAGGGAAAGATAAAACAAAAGATTGACCTCTCAAGATTCAATGGAAAACAGAGAAAGGAAGAGACAAAGAGTAGATAAGCGAGGAAAAAGAGCATGTGTATATATATATATGAACAAGTCTCAAGGGCAGAAGAGATGAACTCTATGTTGGTGTTGACATTAACATCTTTCAAAACAAATAAATTCACCTGTTAATTACAAGGGCGTGTTTGCACAACTTTTCTAGTACATGATTTACAGTTAGATCTTTCCCTAATAGAGTTTTTAGTAAAAAGTTCTTCATTAATCATTGTATAAAGATATGTTTTTATGTCATAAGATGGTTTAATGTCGAAAAATAAAAAATAATCATGAGATGGTTTCATAAAGTGTTTTAATGGGGATAAATTAATAACGTATTCATAGAATTTTGTCTTCGTGATAAGAACTGTTCACATGCTGAAATTTGAGATGATGCAGTTGTTTCATAAAAGCTGAAAAATAGATTCTGAAGGATACTTAAAATTTACAAAACTAACTTGGCAGGAGGAGGCTAATTTTACAGCTGCTATCATGCCATCTTGACCTTTTGTATTTAATTTGGATTAATCTAAATTTCAGATGTTCTTGCTATTTGCTATCTATTGAACAAACAATGTTAATAGTAACAGGAACATACAACAGATTGCAGGATGCTTGCAAACTGCAAGGATCAGATACCTATGAACAAACTTTTAATTTATCTGTATGTTTCGTAGGTACAAAAGCCGATCTTACTTCCTTATCAATATTTCCACATAATAACTTGAAGACACATATAGGACTAGAAGGGACAAACTAAAGTTGGAAACATTAACTTCATTTTGACAGCAACAATACAACTTCTAATTCCAAAACCTTTGTCATCAAATAGAGGATGAGATACTTAAAGTGAGTTCCTGACTGCAACAAATATAAATGAGTTAACTCTGCAATACGACTGGAAGGCAAAATCTATACCATAATCCACCATGGGAGCAGCATTTAAAACATAAAAGGTGTAGTCTCTCAAGTGGTTATCACTAATGTGATAAATAACGCCAACTTAGATGTTGTAAAATTGTTTGATTTCCATTTTTCTTTTCTTTTGAAAAGTGTAATACTGATTGATGACTAGCAGTATTCTTAAGTAACCCTTTCAATCACAAAACGAAAAACCAATTCTAACCATCATGAATGAATTCAAGCATATATCCGCCTATCCAAGTGCAAAACAGCCAAAAGCAAGAGCAATTAGAGGAATATATAATTATAGTATGTGCGATGTTCACCATAACTGAATCAAGAATCAAACCTGTTATGACTTGTAATGGCGTTCGAATCTGCCTAAATGATGTCCGTTGCCTATCATCATTCTCGACGTCCATACAACTAAATGACTCTAGTGATGAAGTATGCATCATCCCTTTTTTAGCATTAACTACTGAGCAGTTCATAGGTCCCTGCATCTCAATTGTTTGCAGACGCTCTTGCAAGGCTTGAACAGCTTCTGCTGCATGAAGACCATGTAAGTCCAATTTCCACATGTCATTTTCAGTATTTCTGATACTTAAAATTTCCTTGGCAGCATTAGAGTTAAGTCTGTCAGCTATCAACCATTCTTCTCGAGCCTTTAGGGAGTGTTGGTGGGCAGAAAAATGATCTCCTCTTAGAAAGGCATTATTGGCTGCCTTGGAATGCTGAGATGCTGATCTGTTCAGTTAAGAGAATTAAAATTCTCAGTATCTAGTACACACACACACACACACACACACACACATCCATACATATATACATCTGTGTATGCGTGTTTTTATGTATGTATATACATGTGTGTGTGTGTGTGTGTGTGTGTGTATAAATATGCACATGCACACACACATATATGATGACAAAGTAAAAGTAAAACGTATAAGTAAACAAGCCGTCCACAGAAAAGAAAAAAACTTCATGCGGGATAACTCTAGATACGTTTGAAAGGCCTAGAGAGATCTAAAATTCCTGACAAACATCTCTGAAAAAGTACCAAAAGCCTCCTCTAGCCCACCGGAGCTCCCATTGAGCAACATGAGACAATAAGCTTTCAATTCATTTCACAAATCTAGTGTTGTAGAAATATTACTGAGGTTTTGATTATCACAAACTCAGTTGAGTAATTTACTTGCTCTCTCACAGTGAGAACTTGTACCATAAAATATAACACGTTTAAAGAGAAATGAGAATAAAAGAAAATGTAGTTTTGCTATAAATTTCAACATTTCTTGGATCTTGCATCTAAGCCCTACATTTACTTACCTCATCATCTTTATTGCATCTTTTCGAAGGCTCAAGTAAAGGTCATCCTCTTCCCACTCAGGCTCAACGGGTATCGAACACAGATGCTCCATTATTGATTTCATATTAGCAACATTATCAGAAAGCTTTTCCCCAAAAGAGGCATTTACACTTGCCAATTCTGAAAGCTTTTCCCCGTAAGAAGTGTTTACAGTTGTCAATGCTCTGTATTCATCTTTGGCACCATCCTCAGCAGCAAGATCTACAGTCTTCTTTAACAAAAACCTTTCATCAGTCTTTTTGACACATGGAACATGACCAACATTAGAACTCATTTCTGCTATTTTTGTTTCTTTGTTCTCCCCAGAGCTACTGCTGGAGACCATACCTTCCAATATGGTTGCGGCCTTCTCAACGCTATTATTAACAGCTGACATAATATCCTCAATCAAGCTATCGTCAGCCCAGGAGTGAAGCAATTTGAGGTTCATAAGGGCCAAGTCATGATTATTTTCCTCAATAACCAAACTCCCATTTTTACCTCGGGAATTAGAATTGTCTAATGGTATAGGATTTTTACTGTCTTTATTCTCTGCTGATGTTCGAAAATCCACTGAAAACGGAAGCACAGATGAGAAAGGCCTCACTGAAAGATCAGTGTTTCTTCTTATGTATTCACCGTTATGCAGGGAAGGCTGGGTGCTTGGAATGGGTGGGTAAGGGTCCTTGTCAACTTCAGCTTCAGGACTTTGTTTCTGCTGCTTGAGAGCAAAAGCGGCCCAACCAGCTGACTTTCCCCTTGTCCGCGATGTATTCATATCTGAACAGCAACAGCTAAATAGATGCTATTCTTGGATCATGTACAAACAAGTGCAGAAATTTTGTTGTCTAATAGATCCCTCCAGTTGATTGAGGTGAGTCTTCAACTTAATCTTGTATGCGCTAAGGTACCTAACATAAAACATATATTTCTTTGCTCTTCAACATTCACAATATAAGAAAAATACATTTAAACAGCCAATTAAGAAAGACAAGTAATACCACTTTATAAATTTAAATGGACATCTATCTATACTCCATGGTTTTGTGAATTAAA
This sequence comes from Litchi chinensis, assembly GCA_019925255.1. Lineage (NCBI taxonomy): Eukaryota > Viridiplantae > Streptophyta > Magnoliopsida > Sapindales > Sapindaceae > Litchi > Litchi chinensis. The sequence goes on from CM034471.1 coordinate 11,192,555, forward strand.
TGTTTGGCCATTAATATCAGATTTTGTAAACCGAATGACATTTCTTTCTCATTTGAACATCTTTCACATGGACAATGATAATGATCTATGAATGCTCTCATTATGAAATCATACCCTTATTGATGACAGACATTAGTGTATGGTTAACTGTTTATACATTTACCATTAACGAAATAATTGAACTATGCTTAGAGTGAAGAATAAAAACAACCATAAATTATTTCTATGCTACAAATATACATTATCAGTTAATTTCATAATATATTTACATGCAATTATGCAAAATACTAATGGAAGTAATGCTAAACCATATATCTGTTCGAAGCTCAGCCCAATCCTTCGCTTATTTGTCCCCATAGAGTTTTGGTTTTTTCGCCCCGAAGGTTAGGTAGCATCTTGACTTTTCAGTTTGAATGTCTTTTGATGCAAACCTCCTCCCAATTACCTATTAGGAGGTTTGCACCGAAAAAAATACATTTAATGTCTCGGATTCAGTGCTCGGGACGTTATCTACCAACCAGATAAAAAAGTCAAACAAATAAGCGAAGGATTGGACTCAGCTCCTAACAATATCAAATCAACTAAACCACCTAAACTATCAAATAGATGACATTCACCTAAACTATGAAATAGATGAGATCGCTGCATATTTAAATTAAGGAATCGAAAATACCTTCGTTATTTGGGAAGACAGAAAGAAAGGAAAAGTAACCAAGGCGCGATTTTCGAATAAGTCAACGGAAAGAAGAAAAGAATCAGAAAGCGCGATTTTTTGTAGAAGAAAAGCTCCAACCTGAGACAAATAACCGATTTGTGTTCTGCTGCATCTGACTTTATCCATAAACTCTTCCTTGTTTTCTGAAGATTACTAGTTTCAGAGAAAGATAAAGAGAGAGAGAGAGAGACAAGGTTTCAGGTTTCCGGCTTTCCTCTGCTCTTCGTCGGCTGAATGAAGAAGATGATATAAAAAATTTGTTAAACCAACTATTTGGTTTCCTAATTTACCAAATTAACCTTGGACCAATCAATGCAATTCCTTTTTTGCGCCTCCAAAAGAATCCACGTAAGTAATTTTCTTTTAATTGACGATCAGTCAACGGCCACGGAGATGGATAGACTAATAACAGACTGTCCCTTACATATTCATCTTTTTTTTTTTTTTTTTTCAATTCAAATTTAATTATATGTGCAATAAAATTTCGATAATATAGTTGAATTTAAAAATATATATAACACTAGTGCCAAAATGGGACTAGATGGGATTGTGGTGGTTAGAAGGAGTCATTTTTGTTTACTTTTATTTTCTAATTATTTATAACAAGAAGTTTTAAAAAATAGTTATAATAATTTATTTAAAAAATTTTAATATTCATTTTAATAATAATAATAAATAAATATTATTTTATCAACAGTGACTTTTTATTGATTATTTATATATAGATTATTAAACATGTTTAATAATTAATTTAATATATTTTATTAAAATATTTTTAATAATTAATCTTTTTAATATTAGTTAAAAAATAGGTATAGTTCATTATAAATAATTCTCATTATTTTTATAAATTTAATTTAAACAATTTTATCAAAAATTAATTTAATCTAATATGATATTCAAAACTGTTGTGCCCAAAAATAATACATAGGATGCAAGTTCAAATAAAGCCCAAAAGAATAGCAAGTTTAATAAATAGTTATGAAGCTCGTTAACCTCATGACAATCTACATATAACATATCATCAGAAGCATCTGAAGGTCTGATTTCGCTAAGATAATAAAAGTAGCTTGAGTCAACCAATTCGTGTGAAGAACAACTCAAAGTCGTAGTGACATGGTAACTCGAAATACATCATCAGCTAGTTTTTTTTTCTTAACATCGTAGAGTTCCAAAAAAAAAAAAATGCCATGTTAAGAAGATGATTACTTCAAAGAGGAAGTTATCAAAATTGCACTATAATTTGAATTTGGATGTATTAAATGTAGATTTATGTAAAATAAAAAAGAAATCTTAGTCTTTCTATATTTTAGTGATTAAATTGAATGTAAATAAAGAATCATAACACTATATAAAAGGTCATTCGCATATACAAAAGACACGATTCAATAGCAACCTCTTGGCATTAGGCAATCCTAGAAACCTTATATTGGTTGCAAAATTAACAAACAAATTTATTAAATCTTGCAAGTGCACAAATTATTTTATTGAAGTATAGCAAACAAGTAAGGGTCAATCTAATGAGGAGTTCTAACTTACTTTTAATTCTAAATTTATTTAAAACTTAAACTAAGAGTAATTAAATTAAAGAAAATGAGTTTTGAAATCAAGTTGAAAGTCTTAAAACTAAAAACATAGCAAAAAACAAAATTGAGAAAATCAATGAAGAAACACTTCATTAGGACATTCTATCCACCATTAAACAATCCCTCAATCTATTTAGATAATTTAACAAAGTAAAATTATATTAATACATGATAAAGACATTCACAACAAAACAATGGTAATACTGCATATTGTATTGATTTTTTTTTTTTTATAGATTGTATATAAATCACATGATGTCTATGTAGATATATGTATTTCAAATTATAACTTAGCATGACGTTTATATAGGTTTAATTATTGTAGCCCATTAAGAACCAACAAAAAAAAAATTGAATGTCATATAAACCTTAGAATATGACATTTGTCCTATATCTTCATAAATCAAAATCTCTCAATTGATTCATAAACAATTGATTGTTGCAAACAAAGCATATGTTTATTTAGTGTGGTTTATATAATCCTACAAACATGCTTCTAAAGTGATCGATCAAAGAACATAATAAATAAGGACATTGATTTCATCATGCAAAAACTTTAAAACTTTATTAAAAATTTCAATGAATTGAGTTCAAGTCTAGGGCTTCAATTCAACCCTAACTAACAAAGAATTTAGCCTTGCATGGCTCTAAAATAACAAATCAAATAAACAAAAAAGAAAAAAGAAAAGAAAAAGAAAGGTAGAAGAAAGAGTAGCCTCTAATGCCTAGCCTCCACATGTATGTTCTCCAAAGAATTAACCATTTTACTGCTGGAACTTGGGGTATTTGTGGGTGAGATTCCCTTGAAAAACGAGATTTTCTAACCTAGGAAGGAATCCACTTTGAGAGAAGGAAATTATTTTCTAATTTTGATATGGAATGCGAGTTTGACATGGACAACAATTCCCTTTTCCATTAATGATTTAAACTCTTCCTAAATTTGCTAACTAGTCCAAACAGGAAAGGTAGAAGTTTAGGAAGCCAACTAAAATGCTTAGACGAGTGAGTTCGAACTAAATTAAAACAATTTTTTTTTCTAGCTTTAGCTTTTCACTTTCCTCTAGACTAACTATAGTCAAACCTTTAAGTACTAAATCGATCATAATTTTCTCTAAAAAATTGTGATTTATGAATCATCAGTGGTTATAAAAACTAGACATTTGGGGCTATAATTTGATGGACTATGGTTTATGTAACTTGAATTGAACACTTCGTACGAGATCACATAGTATGACGCATCTTTCTATCCAAAAGTCTACCATTTCAACTCATTTTCTTTTTAAAACCTAAACTACAAGACAAAAACACAAAACACCATAAAACACTAATTTCACAAAAAGCATGACATAAATAATCGGTGAAATAGGCATAAAATATTGATAATCATTGACTTAACACCCTAGTAGAAACTCTCCTAAAACGCAATCTTCATGTTTAATAAAATAACCATGGATGTAAGCATCCTTCAAAGGGCTAAACCACGGTCAAAGTTCTTTTGTCTTTTCGTTTTAATTTTTTGCATCATTATTATCCCACCAATTAACCATAATCACACGCATTCATTCACCTTTAAGTATTCAATTTACATCAATTTGAGTGTTGATCTAATAGGTCCCAGTCAAAGTTGTAACAGATAAATGATTCTACTTAGGGTGAGAATAGACCACAATAATTTGCTTTTGAATGAACTTGTCTTTTATTGCTTAATACCAAAGCTTAAATACATGAAGTAATAATAGACTCTTCCCACAAAATAATATCACTACTACTGAAAATTAGGACTCAAACAACTGAACAACTAAGTGCTGCAAAATAGGTGACACTTATTCAAATACCAAAATACTAGTTAATAAACTTTGACTAATTCAACAACTTACATCAGGTACTTAGGATTCTTGACTGGCACACGTTGGGACCTTCTTGGCTTATCAATACCCCCTCCCCTTCAGTGGAACCTTGTCCTCAAGGTTCAAGTTCATGAATCGCTCTCGTAACTCCTGAGTGTTCTCCCAGTGGCATCGTCATGTGAAAGTTGCTTCCATTTGACCAAACTTTCTTCAACAAAATTGGACCCTTTTTTGACCCATCGTGTATCCAAGATGGCTTCAGGTTGCACAATCATTTCACCATCATCCGTAAAAGGTGGTAACTCATCAGTAGTGGAGCTGGAATCTCCTTGTTTCTTTTTTAGCAATGAAACGTGGAAGACAGGATGAACACAAGAACCTTCAAGAAGCTTGAGCTTATACGCCACTTTGCCAATCCTCTGCTCAATCTGATATGGACCATAGAAACGACTTGCTAGTTTCTAAAATGTCCGTCGAAAAATTGTTTGTTGGCGATAGGGATGGAGTTTAAGAAAGACCCAATCTCCTACTTGAAATTCAATATCTCGCCTTTTAGAATTAGCAAGTTGCTGCATACGGTTATTGGCTGCATGTAAATTGGCTTTGAGATGCCTTAACAGTTCATCTTGTGTAACAAGCTGCTGATCAACTTCATTAACTGGAGACATGCCCACTTGATAGTGTAGAATGGTTGGAGGTAACCGTCCATATAGAGCTTGAAAGGGTGTTATTCCTGTTGATGCATGATAGGTTATATTATACCAGAACTCAGCCCAAGGAAGGAAGGAACTCCATTTGTGAGGTTGTTGATGGACAAAACATCGAAGATATTGTTCGAGGCATTTATTGACAATTTTAGATTGACCATTCGTTTGCGGGTGATACACAAAACTCATCTTTAGTTATGTACCTGACATTTTGAAAATCTCTTGCCAAAAATGACTGATAAATATCGGGTCTCAATAAGTTATTATTGATTTCGACATACCATGGAGTTTCACCACTCCTTCAACAAATTTCTCAGCCACCATTTTTGCAGTAAAAGGATGAGTTAATGCCAAGAAATGTGCATACTTACTGAGACGATCAACAACAACTAGAATGGTGGACTTACCGCTGGATTATGGAAGTCCCTCAATGAAATCCATTGTGATGTCATCCCATACTTGACATGGAATGGGCAATGGTTGCAGAAGACCAGCTGGAGAGAGTGTTTCTGATTTAGCTCGTTGACATATATCACAAGAAGAAATGTATTCTTGAATCATTCGATGCAGTGACGGCCAATAGAATTGTTGTTGCAACCGTTTGTAAGTTTGAAGCACACCTGAATGACCACCAAGTGGAGAATCATGGAACTCTTGTAATAGCTGCTGAATGATACTAGAATTAGAAGGCACCACCACTCTATTCTTATAATCAGTGTTCCAAAACTCGCTACTCGCTACTCGACCGGCAAGACAGCGAGCAGCGAGCAGAGAGTAGCGAGTACTCGGTTTGACCGTCGGTCAACGGTCAACCCGTTGACCCACGATCAAACTCGGTCAAATTTGTAAAAAATAAAATTTTAAAATTTTATGTATGATTAAAATATAATCATATGACCATAAAAACTCTTAAAATCAATCTCATGCAACCTTCAAAACCACTTTAACACAATTACATAATTATAACTTTAAAAATTTCGACAATATAACAACTATATTTTCAACAATTCCACCTGCAATACACAAAAATAATAACACTTCAAAAATCTATCATATCTAAACTACTTAAAACCTTCCATTCTTCTTTCATTCTCAAACACAAATACACAACCAACATCATATATATTATGTAAATAATAATATAGTAAAAACCCAAGAATAAAATAGTTATCAAAACAGAAAGTTTATGAAAGTATGTTAAGTACAAAATGAAAAAACAAAAACAAAAAAAACAAAATGAAAACAAAACGAAAAAAAAAAGCTCACGAACGAGGACGACTGGACGAGCGACGAGGACGAGCGACGGACTCACGGACGGAGACAGCAACGGCGAGAAGACGACGGCAGCACCCGCGACTCACGCCACGGCCACGCACCAACAGCAGAACCAGATCGGGAGGAGGCGGAGAGCAAAGGTGAGAGGCGAGAGTGCAGAAGCAGAACAGCAGATCGGGTTCTGCTGTCTGCCCGTCTGTGAGTTATATATCAGATGCCAAAACGGCATCGTTTTGGCCAAGCCAAAACGACGCCGTTTTGGCTGAAAAAATTTTAAAAAAAAAAGATCGACTCGACCGAGCTGGTCCGAGTCGGCCCGAGTTGGCTCGAGTTGGGCCGATTTCCTACAATAACCGAGTTGAACCCCCCGATCTTGGGGTTCTCGCCTCGGCAACCGACCGAGCGGTGAGAACTCGGCCAACTCGACCGAGTTTTTAAACCATGCTTATAATACACCAGCCCATTTCACTATATATATGGACATCTCGGCTTCACTGTTGCCAATTTGCCAATTTTTTACATGTAAGGATGATCAGCAGCCTCTTTTTTAATATTATCCCATACCTGCACCTGAGAAACAAATAAAGCATAAAGACATGGACTGCATACCATGCGTGAGAGTGCGTCAGCAACTGAGTTCTTCGTGCCCGGCTTGTACACTATCTCATAATCATACCCAAGGAGCTTTGACATCCATTTTTGTTGTTCTAAGGTGGCTATACATTGCTCCAATAAATATTTCAAGCTACGTTGATCTGTTTGGATGATGAATTTTTGCCCCATCAGATATGGCCTCCAAGTCTGGACAGCTTTAACAATGGCCAACATCTCTCTGGCATACATGGACCAAGATTTCTTTGATTCCCCCAAGGCTTGACTCATAAAAACTATGGACCTTCCTTGTTGAGTTAAGACTGCACCAATTCCGTCACCTGAAGCATTAGATTGAATAACAAAGGGCTCATTAAAATTTGGCATTGCAAGAGTAAGCGTAGTAGTCAGGGCTTGTTTAAGGCTTTCAAAGGCTGTTTCAGCATCATCATTCCAACTGAATTGCCCTTTTTTTAACAAATTGGTGAGAGGCCAAGCTATTACTCCATAGTTGCAAACAAATCGTCGATAGTAACTTGTAAGGCTTAAGAATCCACGCAATTCAGAAATATTAATAGGCCTAGACCAATTTAACATGACTTTAATCTTGCCTTGGTCCACTTTGACTCCATGAGGGGTAACAATATGATCCAAATATTCTAGTTCTTGCTTCCTAAATGCACATTTCTTGAATTTGACAAAGAATTTATGCTACCTTAAAATTTCAAAAGCTTTACGAACATGTTTAAGATGCATGGTCCAATTGGGGCTATAAATTAAGATGTCATCAAAAAATACCAAAACAAATTTGCGAAGATAAGGACGAAAAATGGAATTCATGATAGCTTGGAAAGTAGATGGAGCATTACAAAGACCAAAAGGCATGACCAAATATTCATAACGACCATTGTGAGTACGAAATGCAGTTTTATGAATATCAGGTGGATTTACTCGAACTTGATGGTAATCGATTGTCAAATCTAATTTGGTGAAGTAGATTGCTCCATGAAGTTCATCCATCATGTCATCTATAGTAGGAATTGGGAATCGATCTTTGATGGTCACGACATTAAGGGCTATATAGTCAGTACAAAAGCGCCAAGTACCATTTTTTTTTTTTTAACTAATAAAACCGGAGAAGAAAAATGACTAGTACTTGATCTAATTATCCCCAATTTTAGCATCTCATGCACTTGTTTTTCAATTTCAGCTTTTTGAAAATAGGCATACCTGTAGGGTCTCACATTGATAGGCTCAGTTCCTTCTTTGAGAGTGATATGGTGATCAATCTCTCTTGTTGGAGGTAATTGTTTTGGCTCTTGAAAGATGTCTTCAAAAACTTGCAACAATTGCTGCATATCTGCTTCCATTCTATCCTATGATATACCAGCTTCAGTTTGTAAACAAATAGCAAACATGGAACTGCCTTGTCGTAATTCCTTTGAGTTAGCCTTCATGGATGCAAGCTGAATGGGCTGTGCATTTGTCCCTTGTAATCTTTGAGTTTGATTATTCCATTGAAACTCCATGGTCATTTTTTTCCAATTACAAATAACTGTTCCCAACTGCTCCAACCATTGAACTCCTAACACCAAATCCATCCCAATTAGTGGCAAAGAATAAAGAGTAAGAAAGAATGGAATACCTTGAAGCAAGACATGGACGTTTTCAAATCTCCCTTGACATCGTAATGGATTTCCATTTGCCACCTTCACATTGAACACTGCAATTGGTATAACTAGTAGCTGTAACCAATTAGCTATCCGCTCATTAATGAAATTATGAGTGGATCCACTATCAATAAGGACAACTAGTTCATGGTTTCCAACTTTGGCTGTGAGTCGCATAGTCTTTGAAGCTGACCATCCCATTAGAGCATGTAGTGATATCTCAGGTTCCTCCATCATGGGGTCATCGTCCATGCTATCATCACCGTCCAATAGCAAAAGCTTGGCTCCTCGACATTTGTGACCTGGAGTGAATTTCTCATCACAATTAAAGCAAAGGCCTTGAGCTGTTCATCCTAGTTAAGGCGCTTTATGGCTAAGGGAGCTGTAGTCTTCGTTGGAGAAGGAGAATTGAGTTAAGTGCGGTAAGATTGCGGAGATTTCATGACCTTCTGTTGGTGAGTTAATTGTTCATCTTGCATTTGTGACAAGCTTATTGCTTCCTTTAATGTTTTAGACTTGAACATTCGGATTACATCTGCAATATATGGTTTGAGGCCGCCTACGAATGTCTCGACCATCACCTTCTGTGGCCATCCTTGCACCCGATTCCCAAGCTTCCCGATTTCTTTTTGATAATCACGTAAGGAGCCCACTTGTTTCACCCTTGATAATGCTTCATCAAAGTCCTCGCAATCCGATGGTCCAAATCGAGCCCATAATTCATCCTTAAAAATGGCCCATGTTACGTCTTTTCCTTCTTCCTTGTAAGCACGTCGCAACCATTGCCACCACTGATTCGCTTCTCCTTCAAGATGAAAAGAAGCTAACAACACCTTTTGAGCTTCAATGGTGCCTTGGTACTCAAAAAATTGATCCACTCTATTGAACCATTCGGTTGGATCATCTCCTAAACATTTTGGAAACTCGAGTTTCGCCAATTTGGATGAAAACATCTGCCTCCCACCTTCTGTTAGTTCTGTGAATTCATCTCTGTGGTTACGAGCGTTGCTGCTGCGATCATTAGCGTTACTACTAGACCCTTCCTTGTTTGAAAGCATTGTCGCAAATAGTTTGGTGATGGTGTCTTCCATTCGTTGAACCCTCTCAGCAAAACCAAGCTCCCTTTGACTCATGCTGTCTTGGAGTCCTCCTAGTCCTGCCTCAAGATGCTCAATTCTTTCTTTGTTAGTTACTATTGTGGGACAGCTTTGATACCATTAATAGGTCCCAGTCAATGTTGTAATAGATAAATTATTCTACTTAGGGTGAGAATAGACCACAATAATTTGCTTTTGAATGAACTTGTCTTTTATTGTTTAATACGAAAGCTTAAATACATGAAGTAATAACAGACTCTTCCCACAAAATAATATCATGACAAGCCCCTTTCCTTACTAGGCCTGCCGGCCACCTTACAGTAGCCCTCCAGCTGATATCTAATCTCACTGGAAGGTTCCCGTAAAGCTACGCCGTTTACTTTTAAAACCTTTATATTAATGCGGAAACGTAAAAAAAATTTTCTTTTTAGTTTGAACATTTATAAAACGAATTTATAAAAATTTGGACATCATAACGACTGTTTTTCAAACATGCCACCCTGTAAATTTTAAAATTTACAATTCTAAGGCAAACATTTCTTCACTACTGGACCTCAGGCCCTCAAATCATTTCCGCAATCCAACCACAAACATTTTCAATTTAAAAATCCATAAATATACTTCATTTTCATTTAAGGCAAATAGATAAATTAATTTATCAAAAACTCCATGTTACATATACAAAATATTGTATGCAACTCAAACTATTATTTACAACATAGTCATCAAAAATTGCATGGAAGGCATGGTCTATACTTTTAATCTAACTTATGCAGTGATGCTGTCGCGTCAGGCCACTTACGCGTTCGATGGAGTCTCTTTTGGTTGACGGCTAGTTCCTGCACCTGGGAAGGATTTTTATAAAATACGAAAATAGGGTGATGAGTATAAAACTTAATGAGTGGTTAATTTGTATAAACTAAAACTCATTTCTGTGTAAAGTATTCTCTCAAAACGATTTGTAAAAACTAAAAGGCTTTCTAAAATTCTTTAGTAGAACACTTTCTGGAATACCTTATCTTAAAATCTTTTCTAATGCTTATCTACATGGTAACCCAGGGAATATCTACTCCTGGCGTGGTAGCATAAAAATCTAGCTAACCAATACGAGTGGGGAATCTACCATGTGTAGTCGCCGAAAGCAGGCCCACGTCGCGGACCGACTACACTACCCTATACGTGCATACGGATCACTCATGCCTTGCTCACACAAGAGTCGACTAAACTCAAATCTTACTGACTGACTTCCTCTCATCTACTGTATCACGCATAGGGCATTCGGCCGGGTGCTAAACTGGGGTTAGGGTAAACCAAATACATCTAAAATCTTTTCATAATAAAAATTTTACTTTTCTTTTCTTTGATTTCTTGAAATAAAACTTACTTTTCTTTTCTTTGATTTCTTGAAATAAAATTTTACTTTTCTAAGACCGAAGCCTATCATTTATAAACAACTTTAGCATGTATGAATTCTCGAGTATAGTTACTTAACATACTAATTTACTTTAATACTCAAATACTTATAATTGCAATTAAATAAAATATTCATGCAATTCATATAAAATATATAACATGCTGAAATAACTTTAAAATCACATAATAAATTCTTTTACTAAAACAACAATTAAATAACTCAATTCTCATATTGTAAATTTCTTTTCTAATTTCAACTTTGTAATCGAAATTACTTTCGAAATATCTTATCAACTTGACTTCATGCATGTATATATTTATTAAAAGCTTACTATTTTTACTTTGCTTAATAATAAATTAAGTTAGCATATAAATTTAAGTAATATTCATGCATGATAAAACTTAAAAATATGCAACAATTTAGTTAAACTTAATAACTTGAAATAAGGTAAATAACTTCTCATTAAAACAATTCAATACTAAAATATATGGTTGCTAACATGGATAATCAAATTATAATTTCATCAAAACTTTTAAAATAAAACCACTCACAATTCACTTCCAATTTCTTCACCACCTCTCCAACACTTCCTTTATATTCTTGAGATTTTCCTACAATTTAATCCAACCAACAATCTTGGTTTAGGATTCATAAATATTAAAATTTTACTTCATTAAAAAAACCATATACCAATACATAATAACCATATTCTTGACTAGCCTTTCAATCACTTTCTAACCCAAACTTTTTGCATCTAACTTATTCAAATATCCACAACTTATTTACTTTAATCCAACATATGTTTTACCAATAGATCATTTAGTCTAACTCAATATATATATATATATATATATATATATTCTCCATTTTACTTTATTTTCCATGTCAAATTTCACTTCAATTTCAATTACTTCCTTTGATGCTCAAATATTCAAACACATCAAACTCACCATCCAAACACATATAATATTTCATTCAAGAACTTCATCATTCACTCACATAAACTTCCAATAAAATATTAACTAGCCAATTATTTTATCCATCAACATATATTCTCAAGAAATTCACTACTCCATCAACTTTCCAATTAATATTCTCATATCCATTTCTATTTATTTCTTTGACATTAAAGTACCCAAACACTTTATAACTATCATCAAAATACATACAATTTATTTGATGACAAATTTTCTCTCACATTTAATCTTAACCAACATAATTATCCAACATTCAAATTTCCATCTTTCTTGTTTCTTTTTAATTCCAATCACTTTAAATTCACTCCCAAACTTATACCACTTCTTCAAATCTTAAAAATCAATTTAAATACATGCAACAACACCATAATCCATACACTAATATACATATATATATACAACAACACAATCACTTAATACTTCTTTTCAAAGCTTCATTTCCATCATCTTAAAATCCCACATATAACTTCATTAACCATCCAAATAACCTCATCATCCATACTTTCAGAATCTAAACACATACTAATATATAACAACTTTATTCATCCTTTTCATCTCAACAAATAATCACACAAAAACACTTCAACAATCATCCAACAACTCAACTATAACCTTAAACTAAAAGAATCACTTAATATCATCAACTTTTACTTATCAAATCCCAACTCTTACCTTTCAAAAACCTTGATCCAAGACTCCTAAATCCTCTCCTTCACTTCCAAGCTTAGATTGATGATGATCAACCTTGACTTAATCAATATAATTCATCAAAATCTCATATAAACTAACAACTTTAAAAATTCCATCAATCAAACATAAAATCACTTTACTTACTCTCATTTTTTCTTGATGAAGATGGATGGGTTTGAGAGACTACAAGGGGTGGATCCTCTCTTCTTTTTCTTCTCCTTCTTCTTCTTCTCCTCCTCCTCTTCACGGCTGCAGAGTTTCTTCTCCTTCTTCCGGTTTTGCTCACGGTCTCCCTCTCTTTTCGGTTCTGATTTTGGCTTCACGGTTTCAACTGGTTCTTCACGTTTTCTTCTCCTTCTTCACGGCTGCGGACTTCTTCTTCTTCTTCTGGTTCTGCTCGCGCTCCAGCTCTCTCTCTCTCCCTCTCGGCTTTGCTTTGGTCTCACGATCTCTCTCTCTCTTTCGGGTTCTGCTTCTATTTTTTTTTCACGATTTCAGCTTTGCCACTCGATTTCTTCTCCTTCTCCACCGACTTATCTCTCTCTCTTTCAGCTATCAGACGCTCACTTATATACTAACACTTGATGATGCCAAAATTGCCATTAAATTAACTCCAAAATCACCTAAATGCCACTAGTTATGCATGAACACATTTAATTGGTCAATTATTTCATCCAATTAATCACTAACAACTCATCCCATCTCTTAATTAACTCTCAACTAATCACTTGCTTTTTGACTCTAAGGTGTCTTAACCTCATTGGTCTTCATCCAAGCACATGGATTGTGCTTCTTTAATGAATAACTTCTCCTACCCATGTAATATTACAATTAACTTAAATTTTAATCCTCACTTAACACCAATAAATTCCAAAAATATTCCATTATCACCCTATCATCAAATTGATCATGCAATACTCTAATTGGGCGTCTTAACTTCCAATCCCATACTTTAAAAAATTTCAATTGGGTTTAAACTCACTAAAATTCACAACGTTCTCAACGAGGGTATTTTTATCAATAAATATTCGGAACCTTTAAAATCTATTCAAATTAACTCATTTTTACTCCGTTTCAGTTTCTAATAATTCTAATTCATATTTTGGAGCTTATGATGTCCGGGGTCCATTTTTCGAAAATCACTATTCACACGGATACTATTCACTGAAAACACTATTCATTCGAAAATACTATTCATCGAATAATTTTAATTTCACGAAACTTGAGGAAATTTTCCTTTTCCCAAAAATCACTATTCCGTCCAAAAATACTATTTATCTGGGAAATACTATTTCTCTCAAGGAACTGAAATTCCGAGTCTTACATATCACTACTACTGAAAATTAAGACTCAAACAACTGAACAACTAAGTGCTGCAAAATAGGTGGCACTTATTCAAATACCAAAATACTAGCTAATGCACTTTGACTCATTCAACAGCTTACATCAGGTACTTAGGATTCTTGACTGGCACATGTTGGGACCTTTTTGGCTTATCATGATCGTTTTCAGACTTCAACATTTTAGCACTAAGATGGAAGGCCTCGAACCTTTGGTTTATAAGTTTACTCCAAGTTTGCATGTTCTATTCATCTATTTCAAGTGATCAATAGCCAAACTTCTCACACGCAAGGAAGGGCTCCTCGTAGAAGTGCACGACTAGGTGGTCTCCCGAGCATGAAAAAAGGAGCAGATTTAGTGTAGCACAAAATAGTCACTGAAAACCAACAAAAAGAGAATCATGGCCATGACCAAGTTAACGTGGTTGCTACAGTAGACCAGGAGCAGGAGACTATACAAAATTTGCCTTCAATAAATGTGGCAATTCAGTCAACAGCCAAAGCAAACAGGTAAGGTAGGGTAGAGGATACTGATCACGCTATTTTGTAGTGTGGAGAAAGTTGACTGCATCACTAGAAGCGATCGCTAGTTTATTCTGGTGACAGCAAGTCACCATGCAAAGGCCGAATGGGTCACTAGTTTAGGTCGTTAGTTATTTCCAGCGACCGCAACTGGCAAGAGCCAAACAGAGTGTATTGCGAGTTTAGGTTGCAAGTTGTTTTTAGTGACCGACGCTAGCAATCGAACAAGGGTAATTTTGTCCTTGTACAAAGGTTAGAAGCCCTAATTGGGAGAGTCTATAAATAACCCACTTAAGTACAGAAAAAGGAGGTTTTTGCAGACTAGAGGCAGTTGGAAGAGTTTGATATCATCAAAGTTTCTCATTGGAAGAGCTTGATATCACCATAGACTTTGATGAAGAATGCAAAGGCTGTAATAATGAGAGAACTCTTGAAGACTCCTTAGCATTACTTGAAAATTGTAGTGGTAAATCAAAGACATACATTCCATTCTTAAGGACACCTTGAAGAAAAACCTTTTTCGTAGGTTGGGCCTTCACAAGGCAAAAAGAAGGATGAAATTTAATGAAGACATGATTATCCATTACAAACTTAGGGACACTTAGTAGATTTTTAATGATGTGAGGAATGTGCAAAATGTTTATATGCAAAAAATATATATACATATAATATGTCTATCATGTGTCAAAATATTAGAACCAATGGTAGAGATGTTCAAACCTACATCATTTCCTACATTAATTCTGTCTTTCCCTTGGTAGGCTGTCCTGTTTATGAGATTTGCAACATCTAGAGGGCAGTGATCTGTTGCTCCACTATCAAGATACCAATAAGTATCACTAATAGATCCAGTCTCAAGTCTTGCAAGCATAGCTGACATTTGTCCACTTGCATGTCCACCTCCTTGATTTACTTTACTTGGTTGACCATTGAATTGAGGCTGAAAAGTTTGATCAAAACGGTGGTAGCACCTACTAAGTGCCTCGTGTCCGGTTCGATGATAGATCTGGCATTGTGGATGATTATTTTTGTTCTTGCCTCTTCCACGTCCTCTCCTTCCAGAATTGTTGCCATTTCCTTGTCCATTTTGCCTGCCACCTCCATTGTTATAACCAGAATTGCCTCTATTATAGCCTTTTCCAGAGTGCCCTGAAGTATTATTCCTGTTCGTCTTGTTGGTAGTCAAATTAACACTTGAAGCCTCAACTTGTGAATGCATCTCAATTCTGTCTTCATGAGTCAACAGCAAGGCTGTTATCTTAGGCACTGTTTGGTAACCTGGTAGAGAAGTAATAGGTATGACCAAAGAGTACTCTGGACCCAAACCACTCTAAACAGTCATGATTTCATCTTCTTCACTCATTACATAACCAGTGAACGAAAGTGCATCAATAACACTTATCTTCTTCATCAAATACTCATATATTGAAGATCCTTCCTTCTTCAATGCTTGAAGCTGCAACTTGAGTTGCATCACATTTGCTTTGGATTGTGATGTGAACGAGCGTTCTATATTGCTCCCAGCCTCACAAGCAGTATTACATCCAACTAATTCAAGAAGACGCTCTTGACTTACTAAAGCCAATAGCCAACATAAGAAAATCTGATCTTATTGTTCCCAATCAAGATAAGTATCACTCACAGTACCATCTGGATTCAAAGAACTAGGAGCTGAAATTGAGGGATCAATCAATGTTGAAAGTCCATTACCTTTGGTTGTAGCCAAAACTTATTTGTCTCCACAAGAGAAAGTTATTATAATCGAACTTCACATTCAACTCGAGCTTCGTTGGTGAGAGAAACTTCGATCTGCCATTGATAGCTACTTGAATTGTGTTAACTGTTGCTGAATTGGAAGCAGAACTCATGGAATCAACATGCTTTGGTTGCGTGTTTGAATATACATGAAGAACAAGCAAGCAATGAGAGAAAACTATTGAAACTTTTCAATAAACAAAACTTTGCAATCTGATGTCACATTGGAGAGCAAATTTTTATAGTTAAAATATTTTCTAGAAGCTTTATGGCTGACTAGGATTCCTATTAAGCGTGGAACTCTGATCTGTCACCTTCTGATTGGTTATTGAGGTTGCTGAGCTGGATCCTGTCGAACTGGTCTAACATCCTAATGGTTTTGCACGCCAAAGTCACCAGACTATAGCTGACTAGGCTTAACTCCCTAACAACCCTTTCTGCCAATGGTACCAGGCCTACCTGAATGAATCTTTTGTTGCTAATCTATCATAAATAACTCTGCTCCCTAGTTAACTAAGATCCAGCAGTTCATGAGCTTCACTTGTTTCCCTCACTTGGTACACGTTTGATATAATTTATCTTCCCATTAAAAATATTTTTCTAATACTAAAAGCTCTACTTAATTTATTTGAACCTTTATTAATTTGATTGAACTTTTACCAAAAAAATAATAACAAAAAAAATCATGTTTGAACCTTATTATTGATAGTATTAATTTGTTTTAACCCTTACCAAAAAAAAAAAAAAAAATCTTGTTTAAACCTTATCTTTAATGGTATCAATTTATTTGAACCTTTACCCAAATAAAATTAAAAAAATTAAAAAAAAAAAAAGGTGTTTGAACCTTATTATTAGCAGTATTAATTTGTTTGGATCTTTACCCAAAAAAATAAAAAATAAAAATGATGTTTGAACTTTATCCTCGATAGTATCAATTTATTTGAACCTTTACCAAAAGAAAAAAAAATGTATTTGAACATTATCATTGACGATATCAATTTGTTTGAATCTTTACAAAAAAAAATATATATATATCAATTTGTTTAAACCTTTACCTACCCCCTTTTGCAACCTCACATCCCCCATCCCATCCGCCCCACCTAACAAAAAAAACGTGGTGTTTGAACCTTATCATTGATAGTATCTATTTGTTTGAACCTTTACCCAAAAAAAAAAAAAAAACATGTATTAATTTGTTTGAACCTTTACCTACCCCCCTTTGCAACCTCACATCCCCCATCCCATCCCCCTCACCCAACAAAAAAAACGTGATGTTTGAACCTTATCATTGATGGTATCAATTTGTTTGAACCTTTACCAAAAAATATATATATATATGTATCAATTTGTTTCAACCTTTACCCACCCCCCTTCGCAACATCACATCCTCCATCCCATCCCCCCCACCCAACAAAAAAATGTGGTGTTTGAACCTTATCATTGACAGTATCAATTTGTTTGAACCTTTACCCAAAAAAGAAAAAAAAAAGACATGTATCAATTTGTTTGAACCTTTACCCACCCCCCTTTGCAACCTCACATCCCCCATCCCATCCCCCTCACCCAACAAAAAAAACGTGATGTTTGAACCTTATCATTGACGGTATCAATTTGTTTGAACCTTTACCCAAAAAAAAAAAAAAAATCATGTTTGAATCTTGTCCAGTTGTCCTTAACCATATCAATTTGTTTGAACCTTTACCTAAAAAAAAAAAAGTTTGAATCTTATCATTATCAATATCAATTTCTTTGAACCTTTACCCAAAAAAAAAAAAAAAAATCATTAATGGTATCAATTTGTTTGAAAAAAAATCATGTTTGAACCTTATCATTAACGGTATCAATTTGTTTGAACCTTTACAAAAAATCAAAAATCATGTTTGAACTTTATCATTAACGATATCAATTTGTTTGAACATTTACAAAAAAACAAAAATCATGTTTGAACCTTTACAAAAAAACAAAAATCATGTTTGAACCTTATCATTAACGATATCAATTTCTTTGAACCTTTACAAAAAAACAAAAATCATGTTTGAACCTTATCATTAATGGTATCAATTTGCTGACATGGACAGAAGCAAAAAAATTCTTTCTACATAAAGTCCTGAGTATCAAAGACGAAAAACACAAGTGGCCACTGCTAGCAAGAGAAGGAATAGACACATCGGGTGGCCATGGTTTGTGAAAGGAGCAAGATACTGATTATCGGAGCGACTGGGTATCTTGGCAAACACATGGTCAAGGCAAGCCTTTCTCTCGGTCATACAACTTATGCCTTGATTCGTCCGCTCAAACCACATGCTGACCCTTCCAAGCGAAAACTGCACCAACAGTTCCGAGCTCAGGGAGTCACCGTTTTCCAAGTACGTCACGATTTCCTTTACAATTTATACCAATAAAATGCTGTTAATTCACTGTCCCGATTTGGCATTTTTAATTGCTGTTATATATGTAATGAAACGGCAGTGTGAGCTGGATGATCGTGAGCAGTTAGTGTCCGTGTTTCGACAAGTGGATGTTGTGATATCTGCTCTTGCTGTTCCTCAATTTCCTGACCAACTCAAAGTAATAAGTGCTTTGAAAGAAGCTGGCACCATAAAGGTAATTAACTTCCTCCTCATGAACCTCCTAATGCTAATCTATTTACAAAGCGATGTAAATACATACATATATATATAATGAATATATAATTAAATTATTAAAATTAATATTCAAATAAAGTATATTAAAATTGATTAAAAAAAAATGTAATTAAAATGTAGAGTTAAATATACAAAACCCTTATGAGTTTAAATTTAGTACAAATGAAAATAAAGTTTGGTTTTTATAATAGATTACACCTAACTTAATGATCTAAAAGTGTTAAGTTTGATGATCAACAATGATTTAAAGTACAAAGATGAAAATATCTTTAGTTTTTAAATTAATTTTCTTTTAAAATTTAAAATAATAAAAATTAATCTATTAAAAAATAAATCTCTACCGTTCATCTCAAAAGATGGAATAAATTACAATTTAGCTACCCAGTTGAAACTCTTATTCAGACGGAACAACTATTTCGCTTTTATTACAATTGACCCTCCTACTGTTAATAGATCTCCGTTAGAGTTAACTGATTCAAGGGTAAAATTGTCATTTGACCTTATTTTTTATTTTTCTTTTTTAATCAAATCTTGATCCTCCATCTTAAGATCAATGGTGAAGATTAATTTGAAAAAAAGAATATAAAATAAAATAAAAATTTTAAAAATAATAATAATAGGATGTGGAGATTAATTTTAAAAACTGAAAAAAAAAAATCATATAAATTTTAATTCTTTTTCTTCTTCATCAAACGTCAACCTCATATCTTTTTCTTTATTTTAATTCTTCTTCTTCTTCATCAAATACCAGCCCATCTCTTCTTATTCTTTTTCTTTGAACCCAAATTTGGGTTCATCGCTCTCTCTATCTCTCTTATTCTTCTTCTTCTCTTTCTTCTATTCGAACCCAGATTTTGTTCTTAAACTTAGTGAACGATATCGTCAATTGCCCTAAAACCCAGTTGCTTATAAAGTGAAATTACAATCGATTGCCCTAAAACCCATCCAGATCCAATTGCTTTAGACGTTATCTTCATCCTTTGCCATCGCTGGAGCCATCTTTAGACTGGGTCTCCGTTAAAGGAGACTCAAAACTAAGTCTATATCAATAAAGACCTAGTCTTTATCGACAAAGACATCGTCGAGCTTGTGTTTTGGTTGATTTTAGAGTTGTGTTTTGTTTAAAAATTACAAATCTGGGTTATGTTATGTTTGAGAAACGAAAAAAAAAAAAAGGATAGAATGGAAAGGGAAAAAGAGATCGATGACAATGATGATGGTGGGTTTTGTTAATAATTGTGATGAACCTAATGAAGAAGTTGAGGTTTTTTTTTTGGTTTTGTTGGGATGATAGAATTGTTTGTTATTGATGATGATGATGTTAGTTGATGTTACTATGATCATTTTTTTTTTTTTTTTTTGGAGAAAATTATGTTTGTTAAAGACCCCTCAGAGAAGAATCTTGTTGTTTTTTCAAATTGATTTAGCTTGGTTGAAAAATATCAATTTAAATTAATTTTAATTTTTTTTCAAAATGTTTTATTTAATTATTTAATATTTATTTAGTTTTTAATTATTTTTTTATTTTTCTATATTTTTATTTGGTTAATTGAGTCAATTTCAACCATCAAAGGTATTTTCTTCTTTTAGCCACTTTAACACTATTTATTATCAAATACAACAGAAACTTGCTAGCGGTAAGAGATTGAATGGTAATAAAACAAAAAATATTGCTCCACTTGAATTACAGTTTCAATTAAGTAGCTAAATTGTAATTTGCTCCAAAAGATGGATGATAAAGATAAAATTTGTTTTTATTAATTTTTTTATTAACATGAAAAATTTAAAATTATCAAACAAAAGCAATTAAAGTAATTTTTTTAATGAAAAGTTAAAAAAAAAAAACCAAAAACAAAATTAAAAAGTAAACAAACAAAATCTTTATCTTGTTTGAATATCTTCTTGTTCTTTCTCATTCTGTAACCCAACATAGTGGCAACATGAACCAACCATCAACAGCAACTCAAAATCATCACCTTAGAATCACAAAAATTAAAATGAAAAAATAGAAGCATGAAATAGCAAAACCATTTGATTGAAGAGGATGTTTGACAAAACCATCAAATGGCTGAAGCAAACCCAAAATCATCATTAAAATCAACTAGCCAAACCTAGAAACCTCTCTTTATTCTCCAATAGCAAAACCAAAAAACACAAAACATCAAACAAATTCTCCACCATTTCCACCATCACCACTATATTTTACAACTCAAAAATCTTCATTGTTATATTTCATCTCCACCTTCAATAATAACAAACAAAAATCTTCTCCACCTTAGAATCCATCAATATTCATACAACCAAATCTCCAATAAGAACCCAAATCTTCAATGAGAACAATCAATCCCTATACCATACAAAAAAATCCTCAAACAAAAAAATCACAATCAACCAAGTTCATCATACCAATCATTAACTTAACAAAAAAAAAAAAAAACAAAAACAAAACAAAACAAAAAAACACACACACAAAGAAAACGGGAAAAAAAAAAAAAAGATTCTAACCGGTGACCTCCAGTCGCCGCCATAGCTCTACTATAACAGCATCAAACCAGCAAAATGTGTCATTGATCTTAGGTTTCCTTCATCATCAAAAACCAAAAATGAAAAACAAGAAAAAACATATGAAGACCAGGTGTCTTCGACGAAGGAGAACCTTGACTCTTTATCGTCGAAGACCTCTTTGTCTCCAACAAAGGAGGGTCTCCTTCTTAGAGACTCGAACTAGTATCCATGCACGACAGAGACCATATTTGGTCTCTATCACTCATGGAAACCCTCCGTCATCTTCTTAGTGTGATGGAGACGAAGAATGTAGATCTCTGTCACCGACAACGGATGTCAATGATAGAGATCCATAAATTCATCATTGACTACGATAATGAAAAAGGGAAATAAGATCCATCTCTAAAATGGGGCTTTTGTTTTGATTTCCTTTTAATTTTTTAATTAGTTTAAAATTTATTTTTCATTTAATTATTTTTATTTATAAAATTACTATTTTACCCTTCTCACTCTTACTAGTGGCTAACGTCCACTATTAGTTGGGGACATAGTATTATAAAACGTAATGTTTATGCGCTTGTATTAAGCTTAACCCTAGAAAGGTTTTGTACATTTTAACTCTAAAATGTATATAAAGAATTATTTAAAAAAAAAAAAAAACTCATTGGTTAAAAGGGTCAGGGCCATGCCCCATCTCTTTCCACCAATTGTCAGCAAGTAAGGTTTGATGAAAATTAAAAAATAATTTTAAGATTTCAGAATTTGGCAAGATGCTTTTGAATAATCATACGGAAGTTATTTGGCGAAGGCTAACTGAGGCGAACCCATCATATGATGAAAGGGTCACATGTTCCCCCTCACAAATTGAAGTAAAAAAAATTATATCAAAGTTACTAGTAGTGTTGTAAAAATTGTCGGAAATTGACGATTTTTTAGAGATAAAACACTAACTGACACCTTACTAGTCCAATAAGGATGAGATCAATGGCCAAAATTGGATGGTTCAAATAATCATCCAAGTCAATCGAGTACTTGGCCAAATCGGCCCAAATTGACCGAATCGATTATAACCCAAATCTGAAAAACTTAGTCTTCATCAACAACCAAAAAAAAAAAAAAAAACTGACAAATCTGAATCTCCCAACATCATCATTCGAAATCATCAATCATACCCATAGAGATTGAAAAAGAAATTGAAAAATCAACATAACCAAAAAAAATGAAAAATCAACATTAAAAAAAAATGAAAAATCACAAGGGTTGAGAAAGTGGATGGTGATGGTATCTATGGTCAGGTTGCAACTAACGTTGATGGAGGCAAAGTTGGCTTACGTTGACAAGAGAATGACGGTTGATGTTGTGGTTACCTGTGGTTTGGTCCGTTTGGAAGAGGGTGGTGATGATGAGGCCGGAGAAAGGCATCTAGCATCATTCGAAAAGGAAGAAGAAGTGAAGAAGGAGGTTGTAACGGAGGAGGCCAGTGAAGGAGGAGGGAGAGAGGAGAAAGAGAGAGAGTGGAGGAGGGTGTGGTCGGTTGAGTGAGAATATGATGGCAAATGAGGCCGATGATGGAGGAGGAAGAGAGAAGAAAAGAGAGAATAGAAGAGGGTATGGTCGACTGAATTAGAAAATGATATGAGGCTAGGGTTTGATATGTGTGTATGTGTGTGTGTGTGTGTGTGTGTTAAAGTAAAATTACATAAGCCTCCCTAAAGTTTGATGAAATTATACTAATATCTAAATTTTGACCATGATAACATTAATTTCCCTTTTATTTTTATTTTTTATAAGTTTGATTCAGTTTGATCGTCGGTGTTAAGTATTCACCGATTAATCACTAATTAATTGCTGCATAACTGATAAATCGCTAACATCTATCTCGTTGGTCGATATGCAAGTAATGATTTTTGGAATATTAATTGTAAGTAGTTAGTTGTTAAAGTTGGATTGTGGTTTGACACAGCCACTATTCACATGTTGACTTTCAAATTTACAATTTTTTTTACACCTTTTCTTATCTTATCATTATTATTATTATTATTATTATTATTATTATTGATGTTCCTCCCATTTATCCATCTTTTTTGTTTTTTTAATATTGCTTATTATTTTCCACTTTTCAACATTATTGTTTGTATTTTTCTTTATAATGTAATTAACTTTTTTATTAGTTTTCTTTTATCTACTTTTCCTACTCATAGTATTTTTCTTATTCCTAATTAATTGGTTCTTTACTTTTTACAATTTTTTTTTCCTTTTCGTAAAATATATGTTATTTGTTATATAAATACCATTTACTTCAACTTTTGGTGTGCAGCCCACACAAACTTCATTCGCAATTTATAATTTTACTGAACATTTTTTTGTTTCTTCTTCACAAGATATCTCTTCATCTTCACTTGGCATCTTGTCACTTATAATACCACATTAGTCTACTAAATTACTACCTTTTAATTTGCTTTTTTTAATAATTTAAATTTAACATATATCTCATTAGTAAATCCTAAAACCTTAAATTTTAAAATCTAAATTATTGTATTAAAATTGTCCATATATTGTCATGATTTTTTTTTTTCATTTTTACTTTATAGTATTGCTTTATTATAACTTTAGGTAGTTTATGCTATTTTTCTTTTCTCAATTTTTTCATTTTTATTTATTTTAATAATTTTATTAGGATTTTTAAGCGTAAAACTACTTGTTTTGCTTAAGTATGATATGTGTTTTCATTTTATTTGAATTATATTATGTTATCGATCTTTAATTTATACAAAAACATTATATATTTAATATGATCTTAATTTTAGATATTTTTATTATTTGTCTATGTGTTTCCGAACAAATTTTCTAGGCCCGTCACTATGGCTAACCATATGAGGTTAAAATATTATAGTTTGTTAACATGCACGTTAAAGTGGAAAAGATCAAGTGATACTTCCTACAATATTTGAATAGAACATTTATAAATTAATATTCCTACAATTAATTCATACTATTTAATATTTCAATATTCTCTGAAATATCTTTTTCTTCCAAAAACATGTATATCTCTTCCATCATTATTTTTTTGTTGTCTTCATGCTATTTAATGTTTTAATGTTCTCTTTAAAATATCTTCCATCAACTTTTATATTTTTAGGAAATGAATTGGCTTGGCGGTTAAGTCTTTGTCACTTGTTTTTCATCTCAAAGTGATAGGTTCTACTCACCTCTTACTTCTTGTGTGGATAATTTTTTCATCTTTATGTGGATAGTTCTCTCCTATTTTGGGAGAAGAATTACGAACCGTGTTTTAGAGTTATATCTCAGCTGGTTTTGACAATAATATAATTTAGTTTCAGATCAGAAAAAAAAAAATCATTTTTGTTAATTTTTTTCTTAATTTTGGTTAATTTTTTTCTTCATACTATTTAATATTTTAATATTCTCTAAAATATCTTCCATCAACTTTCGTTTTTGTTTTTTTGTCTTCAAATCGTATTGTAGAGGTTTGTTCCATCAGAATTTGGGAACGAAGCTGACAGAATAAACGCACTGCCTCCATTTGAAGACGTGCTTCAAAAGAAACGAAAGATTAGAAGGGCAATTGAAGCGGCTGGACTCCCTTACACTTATGTCTCTGCCAACTCATTTGCCGTTTATTTTATTGACTATTTTTTCCATCCACAACAACCACGCGACCAAGTTTTTGTTTATGGAACTGGTCAAGCCAAGGGTAAGTTATTCTATTCTCCATGTTAAAGTTTTTGCCAAGAATTAAAGAAGCATCAATAATATGATAATATACACTTTTCTAAATAATACTTAAAAAGGAAACTTCAAAAACAAAAATGATTGAGATAAAAAAAACCTTTAAGATCCATTTTGAGGCACAGAATTTGATTGGATAATTTCATGAGATAGAATTTGATTAGATAAATTAGTACTTTGATGTGTTTGGTGCAGTATGAGATTGGATGAATTAGTACGTTTAGTGCAATATGAGTTTGAATAAAATCAATTTTAGATAATTAAATTATTTTTAAAAATAAATAAATGTATTTTCAATTAATTTTAATATGAAATAATTGTTTTTAATTAATACAAAAAGGATTTTTTTTGGTAAACATATTAAATTAATTTTAGATAAAATAAATATATCATATACTAAAAATATTTAAATTAATTTGAAAAATAATATACAATATTAAATTATATTTTACAAATAAATATAACTATATAAAATCAATTCTAGAGAAAATGATATTTATTTTATAATTAATTTAAAAGCATATTACTTTTAGACACATTTAATAAATATATTAACTTAATTTTTAAAATAAATAATTTAATTTAAAATAAAAAATGAAACAATTAAATAACATGAAATTAAAGGGAAAAAAAAGAAGAAGGAAAAAGTAACGTAAAAAGCATTAAGAATTATAAATTATTTATTTTATAATTAATTTAAAAGAATATTACTTTTAGAAACATTTAATAAATATATTAACTTAATTTTTAAAATACATAATTTAATTTAAAATAAAAATGAAACAATTAAATAACATGAAATTAAAGGGAAAAAAAGAAGAAGGAAAAAGTAGCGTAAAAAGCATTAAGAATTATAAATTATTTATTTTATAATTAATTTAAAAGAATATTACTTTTAGA
Organism: Litchi chinensis; assembly: GCA_019925255.1. NCBI lineage: Eukaryota > Viridiplantae > Streptophyta > Magnoliopsida > Sapindales > Sapindaceae > Litchi > Litchi chinensis. The sequence goes on from CM034471.1 coordinate 11,218,541, forward strand.
AACATTTAATAAATATATTAACTTAATTTTTAAAATACATAATTTAATTTAAAATAAAAAATGAAACAATTAAATAACATGAAATTAAAGGGAAAAAAAGAAGAAGGAAAAAGTAACGTAAAAAGCATTAAGAATTATAAATTATTTATTTTATAATTAATTTAAAAGAATATTACTTTTAGAAACATTTAATAAATATATTAACTTAATTTTTAAAATACATAATTTAATTTAAATAAAAAATGAAACAATTAAATAACATGAAATTAAAGGGAAAAAAAAAAAAGAAGGAACAAGTAACATAAAAAGCATAAAGAAAGGCAATAGCATGGGATTGGGCAAAAAATAAAAAAAAAAACATAAAATGCATAAAGAAAGGTAGCAGCATGGGATTAATTTAACCTGTCTGCTGTGGTTGATTTGATTTAAAACACCGCAACAATATATAATAAAAGAGCATAGGATTGAATGCTCTTATCAAACATGGTTTTAGACTGGAAGTTATCCAAATCTAGTCCAAATCTATGTAAAAAACAAGCTCTAAATATATAATATACAATTCAAATACAATTATTCTTGTTTGAAAATAAGGGATACAAGAAAAAGTATCAAAAATGTGCTAGTAAAAAGTGAAATTATCGTCATATTCCCTCTTTACTTATGTGGTTATCAGTGTTTCGTGCACTTTAATTGTAAAGGTTTGTCCCACCATATTTATCTACAAACATGTGTAAAAAGTTTATTATTTAATTTTGAGAGTGGATGTCACCAAGCTACAAGGTAGACATATAATACAATACAATCATTTGTAGGAAGCTTATATATATTATTTTGAGAATAGATTTGTTTAAATTATGAAAGTAGATATATACTTAAGTTGTATAAATAGTCATTCATTTTGGCGGGTCCAACGAACCACTGCCTATTCATCAAATGAGTATGCTTTCGAAAGGGAAAAAAAAAAAAAAAAAGTAGAAATTGAGGATGAAACTGAACAAAAGAAATAGTGAAACGACGAAACTCTGATGATAAAAAGGATCAGATAAGAAAAAGGAGAGTAATTAGATTAATTACCACTGGTAAATGATACATACTATTACCATATGCGACTGACAAAATATTGAAATGAAAACAGCTGTGTTAAATCACGAGCAAGATGTTGCATTCTATACTGTGAAAGCAGCTACGGATTCAAGGGCAGCCAATCGTATTGTCATCATTAGGCCCCCTGAGAACATTATATCTCAGCTGGATTTGATTTCTTCTTGGGAGAAGAAGACTGGGCGACTTGTTAACAGAGTTCATATTTCTGAAGAACAAATTATCAACTTATCTCAGAGTAAGTTTCCTCACTCATTGGTAACTCATATTTTAACCTCAAATCTTGAGATTTTCCCCTCAAAATTTCTCTTAATATATTAGAAAGACTTTGCTTGGATCACATATAATTGGGGATGGATCGAAGTACTCAAAATCAGCCCAACTGAGGCTCTATTTGATACAATTTTTCAAAGGAGATTTTTTAAAAATAAATTTTTTATAAGTAAAGCTTTTAAAAATAAGATATTAGTAGTTTGATTATCAATTAAAAGAGTTTTTTAAATTATAGATCATTTGATTATATTAATTTTAAAAGTTCCTTTAAGTTATAAAACTACTAAAAAGGACAATTAAAAAGAAAGTAAAATATTAGACAACAATATTTGAGAAAATAGTACATTTATGTTATGTTAACCTGATACTTTTTTAATCTCAGCGTAAACCTAAAATTGAGAATAATATATTGAAAGAAAATGAAAGAAATAAAATAAAATAATGGACACGAGATTTTTATGGTAAAACCCTTAATATAAGGAAACATTTACAGACGAAGACTAGAAAGATTTTATTAAATCAACAACTATAATACAATCTCTCTCTAAAATTTTATGAGAAAACTAGGGAGAAGAAAATTCTCAAATGTATCTAAGATCTAGGATATAAGACTTGAGATTTAGATAGTTCAAATGACTAAGCACTTATACCTACATACAGGCAATACAATGCAATCACAAACACATGAATGCTTCATATTAAAGTAATTAATATAAAACGTCAATAAAAGTGGCTCCACCACCATAATTCATACTTCATCATTTTCACAAATTTTGGCTCCAAACTTCATCAAATTCACAAATTGCAGCTCCACCGCTATAAAATAATATAGTTTCACCTAATGGTCTGACTTTTTCTAATAATTTATAATTAAAAAAATTATACAATGTAATAAAATGAAAGTACAAGTTTTAAAATAAGATATCAAAAACTCAAAGTACGAACACAAGAATGTTAAAATTCATTTTTAGCTATATTTTTAAAAATATTCGTTTTTAGGCCCAAAATAAATTAATTACACCATATGCCTACTTTATCCAAAATTACCTCTATCTACCTTGTTTTGCTCCTCCATTGCTCATGATATGCGATCTTTAACTTTTTTTGTTAATTATTTGAGTTTTGTTGGAATTATTTGAGTTTTTTTGTGAATTTTCTTTTATATATATATTTTTTGGATATTAAGTATTAATGTTTAGGGTTAAATTTGGTTGAATTTAACTTGAAAATAGAGGTTTCCGATGAAATTCAGCATTGAAGACGACGACTGGGTTATACCAGGTTTTAAGTCTCATTCAAACTTGATATTAAGTTTTAAATCTCATTCAAACTCAGGATCAAGTTTCAAATCCCATTAAAACTCAGTTAATAAAACTTGGTACTAGGTTTTATTGCGCATTAAACACAAAATTGGGCTTAAATAGCATGTCTTTTTTCAATTGAATATAGTTTGATAAACTTGGATATATAATGAAAATAGTTTGTTTGAGAGGTAAAAAACAAATTTTCATATAAAACTGGGTAAAACGAATTTTTTTTTTCATTTGTTTTTGGATAAAAATAAATTTGTCCCTATTAATAAAATTCTTTCAATTGAAAATCAATACAGATAACATAAACTAATTAATTTCGTTGTATGAAAAGAATTGCAATTTGATGTTCCTCATCCATCTCACGTTCACAACATAAATGTGTGTTATGCATCGGTTCACTTCCAACTAATTAGTAATTACACAATAATATTGTTCCAATTCGGTGTTGTGCAACAAGAAAAATATTCAATTTAAAAAACAATTAAAAAAAGAAATTTAAAGCATACAAAATATTACAAAACTTACTAGTTAAGAAAAGTCTCTAGAGTTTTTTGCTAAAACAAATACGTAGACTGAAAATGAAGTTTTTTTTTTTTTTTTTTTTAAAGAATTGTATTAGGGTTTTAAGTAGGGTACAATGACATTAACATAATATAATAGGGTTATATTCAACTTTAAAAAAAAAAAAAAAAAAAAAATCAAAAGATCTATTTAGAGAAACTCAAAATTTGAGCTTCTCCTAATAGATGTATTTCAACTTTTTTAATTGTCTAAAAACTCTATTGTGATAACAACCAAACAACAAAGAAAAAAAACCCAAAAAAGTTGTTGAGAATTAAAAAAGTCTTTTTATTTCATAGATAATTTTTACCAAATATATACTGAATTAACTAATACGATTTGTTTTTATCTCTGAGTTTGCTTTAGTTTGATCTCACATGGTAGAAAAATGGATCTGTTTGAGATCCAATTAGGTTTGGTCCATAATCGAATTGAGCTTGATTTTTTCCACTTAAATCATAATATAGCTCACATCAGTGCTTAGTGGGATCGCTTTACAATAAAATAAATAAATTGAATTAACTATTATATTCCTTTTTTCAAAATTCATCTAAAGGATGGGATAAATATTGTGTAATTATTACATTATTCAACATATTACCTTTTTTTAAACCTAAATCATAATCAAATTTGATGAAAATTGATTATCACCAAATCACATTATGGAGTGTATTCAATACATTATTTTATAGCTTACATTTATATAATAGTTATATTTATATTGAATTATTATTTTTTTTCAAAAAAGGCAAATTTATCCTGGAAACTTTTAGGTCTCATTTGGCATATGTACACTTTAATTAATTAACACAATACAATATTTGGCAGCAAACGTGGCGTTATGGAACGAATATATAATATATAAAATTTACATATAAAATATTTACTGAAAAAATCTGGCTTTCATTATATGATTCTTTCTCAACTAAAACTTAGACTTAGAAAATCAACTAGACGATTGTTTGTAGTAAAAGTCTATGTTCCTTTTGTATCTCCAAGATACATAGCCGAATATACTTACGCTATTCTAGACTCAGAAAGCAGAAATTAGATTTCTTCAACTGAGGTTAGAAGTTGAGTTCATCTTATGCCAATGCTCTCCTTGTCCTTATTTGTCAATACTCCGACACATCATTTTGCTGGATAAAATTTAGAAAAAAGGAATCTGGTATTGTAAATAAATTTGTGATAATTACAAATAATTAATTTAGCATCTATCATCTCTAACCGAAAACAGTTTTCTTTTCTATGTTAAGTATAATTATTAGTCTTTAATAATTGAAGAGAACCGTAAACTATATATATTTATTGAAAAAATCTGAGCCAAGGAAGGGACGGTTGGCCGGTAGGGACTAATCCCCCATTTATTCAACTCTATGCGGGTTGGAATAACAAGGATCACATGTTTCTAGTCCATTTGCAAGTCTTCAAAGTATTGGACAGTTTTAAAATATATATATATATCTTCAACATTGAGCTTTGTTATGTCACTTTGACTTTATAGATCATGACGGATGGTTTTGGCATTATATGATATTGTTTTACGGACGCAGACCTACCGCACCCGGATAACGTACGTTTGGCTATTTTGCACAACATATTCATAAAAGGAGATCAGATGAGCTTTGAATTATCAGGAGACGATTTGGAGGCCTCCCAGTTATATCCTGATTACAATTACAGTTCGGTTGACAGAGTCCTTGACAATTGCTTGGTTAACCCAGCTGAGGTCAAATTGACAGCATTTTAATATTCTTAATTTCCAATCAGTAAATGTAAACCTGTCTACGTATGAAATTAATTAAGCCTTCTATGTTGCTGTTTTAGGCTGAATAATATGTAGGAAAATATGATCTAAAGTATGATAATTTTTTTAATATATATATATATTTTTAAAATGAGGTACATCATGTAGTATAGTAATGTAAGATTATCTTATTAAATGTGAACATTCTAAGAATCCAAGGCTCAAAGAAGAATATAAAGAATTATTCATATAAAGAGGTTTATGAATAGTAAATATAATTTTTCATCTAATCTAAAATTAATTCACAACTTATGATAATGGTTGGACACCTTATCTTACTTAAAGTTGCAGATTGCTTGTGCTTCAATTGGAAGTAATGAGTCTAAATCCACCAAAGTCCAAAGACTTTGAATAAAAGAACTTAGTAGTACATACAAATGTATTGAATTGGATCATGTGAATAGTATAACTGTATCAATTATTTATAGAATGTTACATTTCACAACTGTCATAATGGAATGTCTATCTCAATTTTGAAATAACTAATGTAAGTTGTGGTTATAGGTTGTTGCAATATTTGAGCTATCAATGGATGATGATGGCAATCTAATTCCAGATAGTTTAATATTGTGATTTATTAATTATAGAAAATATAATTTATAAATATGGACATCATGGCTCTTGTTTATTAACGGGAGCATACGCTGTCTTATGAGTTTTTATGGGGTTTAGATAATTAACTTGGCATTCAATAATAGTTATTGAATTAAGATTTTTGGATAAATCAAATTATCTATTAAACATAAAGCGATCATATGGAATAAAACAATTATTGGAAAAGTAAAACAGTCCAAGCACATCCAGATTACTCGTATTTCTCCTAAGAATGCATGTTTCTATATTTTTATTGCTAAGGGCTTCAATATATGTTAATTAAATAATTAATTTAAAATGTATTATTTTATTTCAAGATGCAATTTGAGTTTCTTAATGGAAGAAACTAAAATTAATAGATTGGATTCAATTAATTAAGAATTAATTACATTTCGACCTAATCTATTAGAGTTTGAGAGTAAAATGGCTTGTTCAATTCCCAATCTATGCAAATTTGTATGATCTATCCAATATTGAATTGTTTTGGCGAGAAAATTGAGAAAATGACTCCTTTAAAAAGTCAAGCCTCAAAACTAACATTTTCTAATTAAAGGTAAAAACAAAAATGCATGAATGGACAAAAATACCCTTAATGAGTCAATTTTTGAAATAAATCCCAACCTATAGGTTGGGAATCCCAACCCCGAGGTTGGAAATCCCAAATAGAAAAAAAAAAAACATGAATGGACAAAAATGTCCTTAATGAGTATTTTTTAAAATTAATCTCAACCTATAGGTTGGGATTCCCAACTTTTAGGTTGGGATCCCAACCTGTAAGTTGGGATCCCAATCTAAAGGTTGAGAATCCTAACCTTAGATGTTTATTTATTAAATTTGAGATTCCCAACCTTGAGGTTGGGATCCCAACCTCGAGGTTGAGAATATCAACCTTGAGGTTGAGAATGTCAAATTTTTGGGGTTGTTTCGTAATTACAATATTTATCATAGAGAACGTTTCTTGGGTTAGAAGCGCCCTTAAAGATACTTTTTAAAATTATAGAATTGCACTTTTAATTTTCTAAATTATCAAAACTGACCTTATTATTATTTTTTGAATAAAATTACCCCTCTCATTTTTTCAATATGAAAATCCATAATCCCAACCTCAAAGTTAGGATTCCCTATCAATCCTAGAAATCCCAACCTCGAGGTTGAGATTCCCAATCTTAATTGAAAATTTAGGATGAAATTTATAATTAAATAAAATTTTAGGGTTATTTCATAATTATAATATTTATAATAGATGGCGCTTCTTATCCAAGAAGCGTCCTTAAAAGTATTTTCAAAAATTACAAAATTATACTTTTAGTTTTCTGAATTATCAAAATGGACATTATTATTATTTTTTGAACAAAATTACCCCTCCCATTCATCCAATATCAAAATCCATAATCTCTCATTCATCAACCACAATTCATCAACATCATCAATACAATTCATCAACATCAACATTATAACATTTATAAACAAAAAAAAAAAAAAACAGAAACTGGTTCTGGGTTCGCGACCCAGAACCAGATGGTTCTTCTGGGTCGTGGAACCCAAAACCATCTGGTTCTGGGCTCGGTGACGAGCCCAGAACCGTCTAGTTCTGGTCGGCGACGAACCCGGGTTCGTCGCCAACCAGAACCAGATGGTTTTGGGCTCGTCGCCGAGCCCAGATACTTCTGGTTCTGGGTCGCGAACCCGAGCCCAGAACCATATGTTTTGGTTCGGTCCAACTCAGCAAAAAAAAAAGGAAAGAAGAAGAAGAGAGAGGGAGGAGGGATGAGAATGGGTTAGGGAATTTTAGAGAGAGAATGAGAGGGAAAAGTTTGAAAGGGAAAAGGTTAGTGAAAAGGGTAGGTCAGTGTAATTAGTTGCAATGTTAATGGTATTTTTGTTCAAAATTATATCATCTGAAAAGTCTCACAATTGAGGGGTTATTTCTCAACATGGTCATTCAAAAAAGGTTAAATTTGGTTAAAACCCTTGTTTTGGCTCATTGTTTGGGGTTTAAGAGGAGAAAAACGAATGGACACGGCCATCCTTGGAGGGATGGGACAAGCCCATCCCTTTATCTGACAAGGTGGCCACACAACTACTTTTATGAGCCCATGCACTAATTAATAAGGAATAAGCATAATGGGGAAGGAATTGGGAAATCATAATTGGATTTTGATCGTGGAGCTTATGCACATCATTCCTTAATAGTATTTTCATTGATCTTAAGAAGTTAAAAGTTCAAATCACACTTTTATCATAAAATATAAGGTGTAGGTAGTTTTTTCTGAATTTAATCTCTTTCCTCACAAAAAATAATAATAATAATTTCGTGAAAGCCCGTAAGGAGTTCAATTCCTCTTTCTTGAAAGCTATTAATAGATAGTTTTAACAAGAAAATTTGACTTTTTAGCAAGTTCAATTTTTATTAGCATTAAACAAAGCTTAAAACAATTATTTTGTCTTTATTTGGGATCTGACTATTTCTCTGAATTTTATGGAGATTATTTATACACAGAATTATTCAAGAAAAAGTATCCACACATCGAGGATCGTCCACATTTGCTATAGTGGGGAAGATTTCATGTTAGCTACATCAAGACTTGACTAATTAACGCACAAATCTGCTAAGGTACAAATTCATATTCATATCGAATTTAACACACATTCTTGTTAGAATAAAATCCTAGAATTTGAGAATTTTTCGAAAATCCCTTTATTTAATTTTTCATTCTGCTACCGTAATCTTGAAAAAGAATTTTCTAATTTAAATCGATTTTCTCATCATAATCTTCAACAATTTCGTGCTGGAGGCACTGAAAACGTCATCCTTTTTGGGTCTGTACTCTCAAAGAGATTTTCATATTTCACTATGCAGATGGTGATACTCAAGAGTGTTTTCTCAATTGTAAAAGTCACTCTTACCAAAATTTATCCTCAGAAGATTATTCCTTTTTTTTTTTTTTTTTTTTTTTTTATTTGAAGTACAAAAGCTTATTTCTTGTGAATGACATGTTGCTCCTATTGAAAAGCTAAAGTTAATATTTTTTATTTAAATTTAGACTAATATCTAAAAATCCATTGTTTCTAATCCAAAAGGTTAGAACAGTGTCATGTTATTTTTACAACTCATTAATACATATAAGAATAATGCTGTTACACTTCCAAAAAGTAACAATTTTACCAAAATGATGTAGATTTATAGTTACCGTATTAATTTTTAAATGATGTATTGATGATTTGATAATTACATATAAGTTTGTTACATCATTTAGACAATAAATTTAAACAAATTTTTGGATAGTATGCATTATTCTACATATAAATACTTAAATATTAAGTTTTCCAAATATTTTACTCAAATACATGTCTAAATGATGTGGTATGTGAGTTGTCAAAATTCTATTAATTATAACATTATCTCATGATTGATAAAATCTTAATAACTCACATACCACATCATTTAGACATAAATTTGAGCAAAATATTTAGGAAGCCTAGTATTACTCATAAACAAATAGTTAAATACAACATTTGTTATTTTTCAAACTCTTAAATAGAGTGCATTAATCATTAGATATTAAAGTCTAAATATTTTTTCGGGTGAAAATCATTTTGATCCTTAAGTTGTAGAAAATGATTAAATGTTTAACTATGTTTTGAAAAATGACAAAATCAATCTTAACATTTTAAAAAAGTGTCAAATTAATCCTTAATCTCAGTCAACTAAAGATCAAACATAACAGAGAGTGGTAAAAGATTCTTTTGTTATTCACTTTAGTTATTTTTAATAAAATTAAAAATTACTATTAGTCAAAAATTAATAAAATTAAAATTCAAACTAAGCCTCAAATAAAATGAATTTAAAAGTTGGAAAATAAAAAAATTTTAACCCCCCACATCTTTATCTTCAATCCCATCACCACATCAATCCTTATCTTTACTCAAGCTACACCCATAACATCAATGTAATCTCTCATCCATTACCACTTCAATAAAAAAATCAATTGAAAAACAAAATAATATCAAGACAAAAAAAACCACAAATAAAATAAATCTTCACGATATTTAAAAAATAAAAATTAAAATAATATTTTAAAAAATTATGGTTAATCACTAGATCGGTGTGATCTAGTTTGGTTCCATTACCAGAGGAACTTGTTAGGTGGAGAAGATGGAAGTGCTGCGCAAAATGACATCCAAGTGTTCTGCGTAGAGGTCATATGCATCGAAGAAGAAGGAGATGCATAGTCTTTTGGCAACAACTCGGTGGTCGGATAGGGAGTGGCAAGGAGAATGTGGTTTTGAGCGACGAGGGCCTTGACGAGGAACTGGTTGTAGTTGTCAAAGCTAATGATGGTGATTTTGAGGCAGGTAGAGGTTTGGTCGAAGTCGGCGAAGGAATTAGAGAAATGGCTAGTTGTCAGGGAGTTGATGAGGTGTCTTTAATGGGTAGAGGAGGTGCAAAGTGAGGGAGATGGGTGGTAGAAGAAGAGAAGAGAGAAGAGAGTGGTGATGGAGGTGTGTTCTAGTGATGAACCAGATCTACCAAATGATGAAGTTCATCTGGTGATGAATTTATTGAAAAAATATATTAAAATGTTTTTGAAAATACATTGGATAAAAATCATTTTAGTCCTTAGTTTTTGGGAAATGATCAAAATTTTAATTATATTTCTATGTTTTGGAAAAGAACGAAATAGACCCTAACGTTTTGAAAAACTGTTAAATTAATTCATCCCTTTAATCAACTGATGATCAAATCTAATGGATGACATGGTGTGCAGAGGTAATTTTGTCATTTCAAATTACAACTTAGGATCTTGACACGTGTATGAATCAGGTAATTTGAAAAAAAAAAAAAAAAAAATTAAAAAATAAACAATTAAGAAAAATTTTGAAAATAATAATTAGTGAAAGAATAAATATTTAATAAAAATAAAAATTAATTTCAAAATAATAAAAATGATATTACCCTTAAAAGAATTGAAAATTTTTAACATTAACAAAAAAATAAAAAAAATAAAAAAAAATTAAATGATTTAAAAAATAAAATAAACACTCATCCCTTCAATTTCATCGAACCTAGAATCTCATTCATGTCTCTCTCTCACTATCAGATGCAACATTGTCTCTCTCACCATAACAGATGGAACTGTATCTCTCTTCGCTACAACGTCAATGTTGCCCATTTGCCCTTTTTTTAAAAAAAAATAATAATAATTTGATTTGGTTTTGTTTTTAATCTGGTAGTGTCGACGTTGAAATTCAGTAGACGAGTAATCAATACCCAATACTTGCAATCAATGTGAGAAAACCCAGAAATCGAGAAGAAAATAATAAAGAACCAAAAACCAAACAAGAATGCACATGATTTTTAACGTGGTTCAGCAAGTGCGCCTACGTCCACGGCTGTCTCTATTAAATTCAGCAGAGTGACAGTATATTATTCAATCTATCGTTTACAATGGTTTTAACACCTATTTATAGGGGAAGAGTTGTTACAAATTAGGAAGCAATAAAATAGGAAGAGAATCATGAATTAATTACACTTCCTAATATGTTTGAATAAAATCAGGAAACTGCTCCTTAAAATCCGAAATAATGTTGACTGAGTTTAAATTTGAATTAACTTCCATATCTGGTGAGAGAATCACGATCAGATTAGGTAACTGCCTGTTCTGAAATATATTGCATTAATTATCCACCGGGCGAGCTATTCACTGTATATGGCGATCTCGAGCTGGATCTCACTGATGAGCAATCAGCGAGCTGAGATTATGATGAATGGTGGAACGAGCTGCAATCTTGCTGTAAGATGAGCTCGTTGCTGCGAGCTGAGAAGGTTGCTGGGACGAGCTGTAGAGCTCGCTGGGCTTGGAGTTGAAATATGGGCCTTGTCTGATGGGCCTTGGTTGGGTTGACTTTATTAGGTCTTCCATTGGGCTTAAGTTGGGCTTTTACCAGTCTATTTAATGAATCTGAAAAATACATATAACATAAGCCCCTCAGCTCTTAGTTCGTTTTACGAATTGGGAGCTTGAGCTCGTTGGCAAAAGTTAGCTTATCTGGTAAGCCAACTTAGATTACCGTTTTCCCGCCTATCCAAATTCTGTCTTATCAGCTTCGACACGTGGCGTTCATGCAGGAGGTAACTGAAACGACGCTAGCACGTCCCTTACACGCGTATTTAATGCGCACGTCTTTTAACTGACGGCTACATGATTAGAAAGCCGTACCTCGCGCTGCACCGTTGAATTTATGACGGTTACACAACTCAGAGATCTGACGACTGGGGTTCAAGCTCGTCCGCCTATATAACTGGTAGAGCCTTTTCATTTTTTCTTTTTCATCTATCATTTTCTCTTGAAGCAACCCAGCAACCAGGCAACCAAGTTCAGAAAACTCACCGGTTTCTCACGAAATCAACACTTCCAGTCACCGTTTTACACACCTTTACCAAAGATTCACGGTACGTTCTTCTTCTGACCTCAAGTTTTCAGCTTTTGAGTTTATTTTTGCTGAGTTCATGTTGCATTATGCTTGCGTTTTGTTTTCTGCTTGAACGGTTTGAATGTGTTGTATTGTTGCTGTTGAATCTTTGTCATTACTGTGTCCAAATGATTTGAATATGTCATGTTGTTGTTGAACACGACTTTTCAAATTCTGTTGATTTGATCTTGTGACATATTTATCTGCGACCTAATTACTGTTTGTGGCCTATTATGCATGCTGACTGTCGGATTAGGGACTTGTAACTGCTAGCTCGCAGATTGTTTTTCCATAGATCGAGCCCCTCATTTTATGAATGATCTGAAAAATAGGAAACTTAGAAAGATTTTTATCATTTTAATAATTTGCTTGCTGCGACTTTAACATGCTTCCTTTACACAGATGTCTTCAAGTGGAACTCGCAAAGTCAGTGGAGCCACCCAAAAAAAAGGATCAGCTGAAGTTCAAGTCGTTTCTGAAGCAAAACGTTAAGCCATAGAAAAGCAGTGAGCTGAGAAAGAGAGGGAAGCTCGTAAAACGTTTGCTCATCACCCATCCTCCATACAAGTCTCCGAACTGGAAGGGATTGCTCTTCAATTCCATATCCCCAGAGATTGCTGCGCGATATCACCCACTCCAAAGAAACATGCAGCCTATCCTCCACAGGGGTATATTGCTGTCAGCACTCAGCACCTGGAACACAGGCTGAGATTCCCAGTTCCTTCCTACTTAATCAGATTTTTAAACGCTGTCAAGCTCGCTCCGTTCCAGTTAACACCAAATTCATATGCGCAGCTGACCTCGTTGGCTCTTGCCTTTCTCAAAAACGGTCTTCGCTCTCCAACTCCCAAAATAATCCAAAATTTCTACAGTATCAAGGCTTTGAGTACAAAGGCAGGAGAAAAACCCAACGACATCTATTACCTCACAACTCGTCCGTCGGAATACAAGGATCTCTTGCCCCAAGGAGAAGCAAAGGGCAAGTCTAATGTTGGGAAATATAAGGAGAGCTGGTTCTATGTCTCTTGCCCTTCTCTTGCACGTCTCAAAAACTTAAGCTTTGTCCTGGAACCAGGTATGTAGAAGAGAAACTTTAGCGAGCTGTTTTTGTTTTGTTTGTTTGTTTTTTTTTTTTTTTTAACGATTTGCCTTGCAGAACAAAAAATGGACAAGTCTCCTCTCAGCAGCGAGGAGAAAAGGGCTCTCGATACGCTCGCGAGCTCGGGCGAAGCCAGCATTAGCAGCAAGTTTGATAATGCTCTTCTTCAGGTTCATGACATCGCTTCTTCTAATGATTCTCCACTGATTGATGACAAGAATGATATATCAAGCATTGGGCAGCGCGAGCTTCCTTCCGTCTTCAAAGTTCCTGTCCCTACCTCGCAGGTAGAAACTTCTTCAGTTCCTGCCCCAACACAGGCAGAAACGGCTCCAGCTCGCATTTCCTCCTCGCGAGCAAAGACAGCATCAGCTTCTACTCCAGCTCGGGCAGAAAAAGCTCAAGCTCGCGCAACCCCTATTGTACAAGTAGACTCATCCCCCTCCCCACATCATACAACTGTCTCAGAGGCTCCATTGCCTGCCTCAGCTCGCACCCCAGCAGTGGATGCATCTCAAAAAACTGCTTCTTCAGCTCCTGCTCCTTCCACTGGGCGAGCTCCAGCTAAAAGAAAGAAAATTGCTCTACTGGAGTTCCCTTCTTATCAACCTATTGAAACTCCAACCCCTTCAACAACTCCAGCGAAGCGACCAACTGAAACCTCAGCCTCTCCAGCTGCTCCTTCAAAGCGTTCCAAGCGACCTGCTGAAGCAGCAACTCCCTCGGTCTCTATCGTAAGCGAGGTACCGCCTTTAGAATCAACAACAGATCTTCAGCTAGTTCCAGCTTCCAACTCGCAACATGAAAAATGGGATGCTCCTCCTAAGGTTGCTCCCCAAGCAACCCGAGCTGGTACCAACAAGCGAGTAACTAGGCGTACCTTTGTTACACGACGTAATACTTATCAGACTGAGGAGCCTGATATCCCGGAGCCTGAAAGGACTCCTTCCCCAATAAGACCAGAAACCGAGCTCGGACCTGGGGGAGATATTTAACTTCCTTCATTGACAACTGGACACCAATTATGTTCAATCATGCAAGGGTCTTAGAGAATAGGTCCTTTAGAGGCACGGACCTAAACGAGTTCGTAGCTCGTCATTCTATGCTGGTAAGTTATTTTTCTTTATCTTCTAACCTTTTTACTTTATCGCATATTAACTTGTAGAATTTTCAGGCGCCCTTGCTGTAATGAAGCGATGGAGGGAGACAAAAGCCACCAATAACCGAATAATGGAGCTGGAAAGCGAGTTGGAGGCTGCTAATGATGAGATAGCATTCTTGGCTAAAAAAACTACTGAGAGCCTTGAGGCACAGATCGCTGCGGTGAATAATGATAGACAGACTGCCGAGGAAGCTCTGCTGAAAATGGAAAATGAACGTGACATGTTAAGGGAAGTGCTGAGGCAGTCTGATCAGCGGGCCGAGCTAGCCCAAAAACAAGTTGAGACCGCCGAGGAAGCTCTGCGAAGAATGGGAAATGAACGTGACACGTTTAGGAATGAGCTACACAAACTGAGAGAGGAGCTGAGGCAGTATGAGCAGCGGGTCGAACTGGCTCAAAGACAAGTTAAGAGAGTGGAGGCTGCAACACAGTGGGTCGAAGAGGCCGAAAATCGGGCTGGGATTGCAGAGAGCCAGATCGAGGTCCTTAGGCAACAAATCCGGGCCGCGGTAGAGCGAGCTGAAACGGTCGAAAAGCGGGCTGAAGAAATGGGTGCTGCTGCTTAACGAGTTGAAGAGGTCGAACATAGAGCTGAAGTACTTAGGCAGCAAGTGGGGGAGATGATTCAGCGAGCTGAGTCTGCGGAGCAGCAGATAGAGGCTATGAAGCAAGAAGCCGAGGTCATCAATCGCCTTGCAGACAACGCCTTCGAAAAACTGATGGCTTTCAAAGAAAAATCTGCTCAGGAACTAGAGATACAGGTCGCTAAAGCAAAGGATGAAGCTGAGGAAAAAACAGATCTCAACTTTCTCTTTACGCTGTGGATGTCCCATCCGGAGATGAATTTTTCTATCTTTGGGGATGTGGGACTTGAAGCTGTAGAAAAGTTTAAGGCAAGGGCTGCCTCATCCTCTGCTGGTGCAATCCCTTCAGTAACGGAGGTGCCTGGTGCGACCTCTCACACTGAGCCCATTGGTGACCCCGAACTTCCTAGCGTATCCCCTACTCATGAAGACCCTCTTTCTGGCCCAGATCCTCTAGCTCAGAGCTAACAATTTATCTTTTGTATTTGTATTTTTCAGCTATCGATTTGTAAAGAACTTTTATACTTAATGAAATTTCTTTTATTATTTTTTTCATATTGAATGTGCTTGAGTTATTGCGTCTGTGATCACATATTTTATTATCTTCATTTTATATCTTTATGCGAGCTAATAGTTAACGAACTCAAAATCTGATAATAATTAAAACAATCGCTTAATTCAATCAGTTAATAAAATCTTGTAATTGATCATAACCTTTTCTACCATATTTGAAGTGTTGACGAGCTATGCAGGGGTACATAACCACACCTGCTCAGGCCCATTTTTCTTTTAGCGAGCTATGTAGGGGCACTTAACCACAACTGCTTTTTAGGCTCTTTCTTTCTAGCAAGTTATGCAGATGCACTTAGCCATCTGCTTTTTAGGCTCTTTTATTTTTGCGAGCTATGTAGAGGGTCGTCACCTCGCATGCTTTTTAGGCTATTTTATAGTGAGCTATGCAGGGGCACTTAGTCACCTGCTTTTTTGGCTCTTTTAGTTTAAGTGAGCTATGCAGGGGTCGTCACCTCGCCTGCTTTTTAGGCTCTTTTATAGCGAGCTATATAGGAACACTTAGTCACCTGCTTTTTTGACTCTTTTATTGTTAGCGAGCTATGCAGAGGCACTTAACCATCTGCTTTTTTGGCTCTTTTATAGCGAGCTATGCAGGGACACTTAGTCACTTGCTTTTTTGGCTCTTTTATTTAAGTGAGCTATGCAGGGGTCGTTATCTCAACTGCTTTTTACGCTCTTTTATTTTTGGTGAGCTATGCAGGGGGTCGTCACCTCGCCTGCTTTTTAGGCTCTTTTTAATAAGCTATGCAGGAACACTTAGTTACCTGCTTTTTAGGCTCATTTATTTTGGCAAGCTATGCAGAGGCACTTAGCCATCTGCTTTTTTGGCTTTTTTATAGCGAGCTATGCTGGGACACTTAATCATCTGCTTTTTTGGCTCTTTTATTTTAAGTGAGCTATGCAGGAGTCGTCACATCAACTGCTTTTTAGGCTCTTTTATTTTGGTGAGCTATGCAGAGGCACTTAGCCATCTGCTTTTTTGACTCTTTTATAGCAAGCTATGTAGGAACACTTAGTTACCTGCTTTTTAGACTCTTTTATTTTAAGTGAGCTATGCAAGGGTCGTCACCTCAACTGCTTTTTAGGCTCTTTTATTTTTGGCGAGCTATGCAGAGGCACTTAGCCATCTGTTTTTTTGGCTCTTTTATAGCGAGCTATGTAGGAACACTTAGTTACCTGCTTTTTAGGCTCTTTATGACATAGCGAGCTAATCAGCACATCATGGGGGAAAATGGAGCTTTTCATTCTTTATTGAATTATGGGTAACAAATGAAGTTATTATATGGTCGAAGATGCTCGGCATTCCAAGCTCGAAGGACCTCAGCTCCATTCATATTGATCAAATGATAAGCTCTATTTCCCAGGTTTGCCTTGATGATATAGGGTCCTTCCCAATTTGGACCTAAGGACCCATCATTGGGCTTGCGAGCTCCAGGCAAAATGATACGCAGCACCAAGTCTCCCACATTGAAGCTGCGGATTCGAGCATTCTTATTATAGTACCTCGTGATTCTTTGCTGATAACCAACTACCCTTAATCTGGCTGTTTCTCTGACTTCTTCAAGCAAATATGAGCTTGCAGCAAATAACTGGTCATTGTCATTTGGATTGAAGGTTGCTCTTCGCTGCGAGGTGACCTCTAATTCCGCTGGGATCATAGCCTCAGACCCATATACCATTGTGAAAGGTGTCTCACCTGTAGTGCTGTGAGCTATGGTTCTGTAGGCCCATAACACTTTCTGGAGCTCGTCCACCCAAGCTCATTTCTTTGTTTCCAGTTTCATCTTTAAGGTCTGCTTTATGATTTTGTTGACAGCTTCAACTTGGCCATTGGCTTGTGGATGGTCCACTGTTGAGAAACTTTTGACTATCTTCAGATTGCTGCAGAACTTGAGAAACTGGTTGCTGCTAAATTGGGTCTCATTATCTGTCACGATCTACTGTGGAACCCCAAACCTATAAATGATATTACTCTACACGAACTTCTCAATCTTCCTTGTGGAGATTTCTGCCAACTCCTTTGCTTCTGCCCACTTAGTGAAGTAATCAACTGCGACCACGGTATGCTTGCATCTTCCACGAGCCATTGGCAGAGGCCCGATCAGATCCATCTCCCAAATTGTAAAGGGCCACGGCTTACCATTTGTTTGAAATAGGCTGGCGAAGCTCGCGGAACTTAGGCAAACCTCTGACACTTATCGCACCTTTTTACTAAGTCGATAACGTCCTGCTTCATGGTGGGTCAATAAAAACCCTGACGAAGTGCATTTTGAGCTAAGGAAAGCCCCCCAGCGTGATTTCCACAATAGCCTTCGTGTATTTGTCTCATCACAATTTCACACTCCGGACCATCAATGCATCTTAAAAGTGGAGCTGAGAACCCCCTCTTGTATAACACATCATCATAGATGCAATATCTGACTGCTCTAGCTCGCAGACGCCGTGCTTCTAGCTTGTTACTTGGCAGTTTTCCATCCTGCAAATAATTAAGGATTAGGCCCATCCAGGAATTGGGTTGCACAGTTATGGCCATCATCACATTTTTCTCTTCTGTACTCGGAGCTGGTAAGAACTCTATTGGGATTGCCCCAAAAAGTCTGCATCTCGTGTGGTCGCAAGGCGAGCTAATGCATCTGCATGCGAGTTCTGAGCTCGTGGGATCTGCTTCACCTCGTACCTTTGAAACGCACCTAGCAACTCATGAACTTTCTGGAGGTATAAGGCCATCTTTGGTCCCTTGGTCTGATATTCCCCCAATATGTGACATACAACGAGCTGCGAATCGCTGAAGACTTTCAACCGTTCAGCTCGTATTTCCTCAGCCAAACGCAAATCTGCGAGCACTGCTTCGTATTCAGCTTCATTGTTTGTTGCCTGAAAACCAAACTTTAAAGCGCAAAGGATCTTATGGCCTTCAGAACTTATCAATAGAATTCCAACTCCGACTCTATGCTCGCTAGACGATCCATCAACATAAAGCTCCCAAGTCGGACCTTCAGAAGATTCAGCTTCATCATCCACAGGCCCTGTAAACTCTGCAATGAAATTTGTCTGAGCTTGAGCTTTGTTAGCTGTCCTCGGCTTAAACTTGATATCGAACTGTGCGAGCTCCACTGCCCATTTCAACAAACGACTTGAGGTGTCCACTTTCTGTAAAACTTGCTTCAGCGGATACTGGGTGAAGACTTCGATTGTATGAGCTTGAAAGTAAGGTCGCAGCTTCCTTGATGCGATCACCAAGCAATAAGGGAGTTTCTCCATCTGCGAGTACCTGATTTCAACATCTTGCAGCCTTTTACTTACATAATATACTGGAAGCTGCGTCTTCTCTTCTTTCCTTACCAGTGCAGCACTTAGAGCCTGCTGTGACACTCTCAGGTTTAGTATCAGCTTTTCTCCTTCTTTGGGCTTAGAAAAGAGTGGAGCTCGCCCCATGTATTCTTTTAACTGTTGAAAGGTAACTTCACACTGCTCGGTCCACTCAAAGCTTTTCACCTTCTTCAAAATGTCAAAGAATGGGATGCATTTACTGTGGCTTTCGAAATGAATCTGCTGAGTGCTGCGACCTAGCCATTGAGGCTTTGCACGTCCTTTACCCTGGTTGGCGATCTCATGTCGATCAATGCCTTAATCTTCTCAGGGTTGGCTTCAATTCCTCTACTATTGACCATGAAGCCTAGAAACTTTCCAGAAGCTACTCCAAACGCACACTTGTGTGGATTCAGCTTCATCTGATAGCACCTCAGAATCTGAAACATCTCTCCCAGGTCGCGTACATGATCATCTACCTGCTTGGATTTTACTAACATATCATCAACATAGACCTCCATGGTCTTTCCGATCTGCTCTTCGAACATCATGTTTACCAAGCGTTGGTAGGTCGCTCCTACATTTTTCAATCCGAAAGGCATCACCTTGTAGCAGTATAGGCCGCGATCAGTCATGAACGAGGTGTGCTCTTCATCCTCGGGATTCATGGGAATTTGATTGTAGCCCGAGTATGCATCCATAAAACTCAAGAGCTCGTGGCCAGCAATGGCATCCACGAGCTGGTCTATCCTTGGCAAGGGGAAACTATCTTTGGGGCACGCCTTGTTCAGATCAGTGAAGTCGATGCAAGTCCTCCACTTCCCATTCTTCTTCTTTACCAGAACCGGATTGGCGACCCAGGTCGGATAGTAAGCTATTCGGATAAATTTATTTGCCAACAGCTTGTCTACCTCTTCCTTCAACGCAAGATAGCGTTCCCCCGTCATTGCTCTCCTCTTCTGACGAACTGGTTTATGGTGAGGATCAATGTTCAACCTGTGAGACATCACTTTTGGATCTATCCCCACCATGTCCTCATGATTCCACGCAAACACATCCAAGTTCGCCTTCAAAAAGTCAGCAAGCTGGGCTCTCAATTCTGGAGCTAATCCTCTCCCCGGCTTCAGGCACCTTTTTGGATCTGCCTCGCTGACCTGTACATCTTCCAATTCTTCAACTGGCCCTGTAGCTCGATCTGTATCTACCTCGCGAGGGTCCAGGTCGTGATTAACTCCTTCCTCAGTCATGGCTCGTGGCTCACCCCCTGAGACCACGTTCACTTTCTTTCCTCTCACGTTCATCTTCACAGCATCTTCATAACACCGCTTGGCTAAATGTTGTTCCCCTCTAACACATCCAATGTCATTGGGAGTTGGGAACTTAGCTGTGAGGGTCCTGGTCGAAGTTATCATATCCAGCTCGTTCATAGCAAGTCTTCCCAGGACCACGTTGTATGTTGAGGGGCAATCAATGATAAGGAAATTTGCCAACACAGTTGCTTGACGACCTGCCTCCCCAAGAATGAGTGGCAGCTTGATTTGTCCCACTAGTACCACAACATCTCCAGTGAAACTATAAAGAGGCTTTGGGATGGTCTTAATTTCTCTGCTCCTAGCCCCATTTGATCATAGCAGTTTCTGTACATCACATTCACCGAGCTTCCGGTATCTATCATGATGCGCCGCACTTCCATGTTGCTGATCTTAGCTCGAATAACCAATGCATCATTATGAGGCCAGATCACACCTCTAGCATCTTCATTAGTGAATACAATCTCGTCCGAGGTTGTCTTTGCCCTTTTTACAGGTCCCTTCCGACCCGCTGACCTGGAAAGTATGATTCGCCTCTCGAACGTATTTCTCATGTGATCTGTTAGAAGCACCTGCGATATGGAGGCCTCTATGAATGGTAAAAATTGTTCTTACTGTAGGCTCATGCTCTGGTTCGGGAGCTCGCTGGGGTTGTTGCTGTGCTGGTTGCTGATAAGGTCATTCTTGATGAGGTCACGAGTTAGTAGTCTAAAGTATTGTGCCCGACCTCTGTGCTGAACCGGAGCCCTTATAGGAATGGGTCTTCCAAAATATTCCCTGTTCCTCTCTGCTGCGAAAATCCTATCTGGTGAAATCGTCAGGACACTGTACCCTTCCTGACGATCTAGACGTCGAGGTCGCTTGTACCTTGGCTCTCTCCTCGCATTCTTAGCAATCTGATGGCTTGAACCACTATTTCTTCCTTCTTCGTTCCTACCATTGTTTCTTCTATTTGGCTTGCTGGAATTGCCCGCTTCATTCTTCTGATTTTACTTTTTCGGGCCGAAGGTTTCTTCCCACCTAATCTCCTTTGCAGCTCGTTCATAGAACTCTCCCGGATCCTTCACTGGGGACTTGTAAATGCTTTCGTATAGTTTCTCATTCTTTCGCAGCCTAGCTGAGATCGCTGTCAGTATACTTTCATCTGATGGATACTCAACATTTGCGACCTCGCGTCTAAACCTGATGATATATTCCTTCAACGACTCACCCTGAAGCTGGAAGATAGTAGCTAGGTGGCAAGATGGAGCGAGCTGCCTTCTTAAGGCCTTGTACTGGCCAACGAACTTCTGCTGACACTCTACCCAACTACTTATGCTGCGAGCTGAGAGATTCTTGAACCATGTCCTTGGTATATCCCCTAGAGTAGCTGGGAATACACAACATTTCATCATGAGATTACCTGTTTGCAGGTCCATCTGAACGTTAAAGGCGTCAAGATGGTCATAGGGGTCACTGCCCCGTTGTATTG
This sequence comes from Litchi chinensis, assembly GCA_019925255.1. Lineage (NCBI taxonomy): Eukaryota > Viridiplantae > Streptophyta > Magnoliopsida > Sapindales > Sapindaceae > Litchi > Litchi chinensis. The sequence continues at coordinate 11,240,172 of CM034471.1, forward strand.
CTGAATATTTGGCATCTTGAACCTCGGAGGGAGAGGCTGTGTCTCAATCTCCCTTGTAAATGGGGTCCTTTCCCCGTAGTGCCCACGCTGCTCCGGGGCTCCAGGTCGCGCTTTCAACTGCTGGACCCTCTGGAGGAGCTTCTTTACTTGTGGATCTCGAAGCTCGTATCTCCTCCTGTGGTCATGACTTGGAGCCGGGTGCTTTGGGTCATACCTCTTGTCCTCTCCGAACAAACCCTCTGACTGATGGGATCTTGCTTGTTGCCCATTCACCTCATCAACATACCGAGCTGCGGCTCGAACTCTATCGTGCCCAACCTCTACTCGCTGATGTCCATCTTGGCTCAACCTTACTACCAGGCTGGCCGGGCGCACGACTTCCTTTTCCCTACGGTTAGGATGGCCTCCAGCTTTAGAGCGCACGTTAGAGGAACGAGCTGAGTCAGCAGGGCGCTGGATTTCCCTTGCTGGTCTTTCAGGCACTTGCATTGCTTCATGCTGCTGGGGCTCATGCCTTGGTGCCTGAATCTCAACCCTAGGTACGTTCTGTACTTGAGCCTGCACCAACATATTGATGGCCTCTGTGAACTGTCTGACTGTGTTCTACAGTGCCACTTGTCTCTGGAGTAACATGTCCTGCCCTTCAACTATTGGGGCAACTGGAACCGGTTGACGATGAGGCAGAGAAGGGATGCCTGTTGCAGCACCGATTGCCTGTCCATAGGACGTACTTGTTGAATGCATGGGTGCGTCCTGCACAGGCTGCATGTTTTGTTGAGATTGGTTCATGTGGCTCCTCGCCTGGTCATCATCTCCATGATATCTATTTGATTTGGTTCTTGGCATATTGTCAGAAATCAATGAACTGAGACGAAAAAGATTGTAGTTTGGGCCCTCCCTCTAGCGTCAAAATGTCGACGTTGAAATTCAGTCAACGAGTAATCAATACCCAATACCTGCAATCAATGTGAGAAAACACAGAAATCGAGGAGAAAATAATAAAGAACCAAAAACCAAACAAGAATGCACAGGATTTTTAACATGGTTCAGCAAGTGCGCCTATGTCCACAGCTGTCTCTGTTAAATTCAGCAGAGTGACAGTATATTATTCAATCTATCGTTTACAATGGTTTTAACCCCTATTTATAGGGGAAGAATTGTTACAAATTAGGAAGCAATAAAATAGGAAGAGAATCATGAATTAATTACACTTCCTAATATGTTTGAATAAAATCAGGAAACTGCTCCTTAAAATCCGAGATAATGTTGACTGAGTTTGAATTTGAATTAACTGTCATATTTGGTAAGAGAATCACGATCAAATTAGGTAACTGCCTGTTCTAGAAGATATTGCATTAATTATCCACCGGGCGAGCTACTCACTGTATATGGCGATCTCGAGCTAGATCTTACTGATGAGCAATCAGCGAGCTGAGATTATGATGAATGGTGGAATGAGCTGCAATCTTACTGTAAGACAAGCTCGTTGCTACGAGCTGAGAAGGTTGCTGGGACAAAATGTAGAGCTCGTTGGGCTTGGAGTTGAAATATGGGCATTGTCTGATGGGCCTTGGTTGGGTTGATTTTATTGGGCCTTCCATTAGGCTTAAGTTGGGTTTTTACCAGCCCATTTAATGAATCCGAAAAATACATATAACAGGTAGGAAATCAATCAAGTAAATGGTTTAATGAAAATCTGGTAGATGGATTTTTTTTTTTTAAAAAAAAGTGTTTTTTTTTTTTAAATAATTAATGATTTTATTTTATTATTCTATTTTATTTAACAATTTTTTTAAAATCTATATTTAAAAAACAAAATTGAGTTTAAGGACAAAACTATAATTTTAGAAAATTTACATGTAAAACCAACAAAGGGTAATTTCATAATTAAATATTATTGTAATATTTAACTATAGATAGAGGTATGATGGTCTTTCTGTCCATATTAACTAAGTCCAAGATAAATAAGTCTTTTCATATTTTCTATTAGGTTTGACGATTAGTTAATTGACTAGAGGGGCTAATTTGATACTTTTTCGAAATGTTAGGATCCATTTCATTCTTTTTCGAAACATAATTAAAAATTTGATCATTTCTTAAAAATTATGGACTAAAATGATTTTTTTCCAAAATATTTAGAAAGTTTAACTCAAAATGTTATTAAGTTTTTGAAAATTTTAACAACATTGTTTATTCTTTTATTTTTATTATTTCTAAAAAATTTTTGCTTTTTTTTTTCTAATTTTTCTTTCTTTTTTAATTTTTTTCCTAATTATCTTATCAGTATATATGTCAAAATCCTAAATTATGATTTGAAATGATAAAATTACCCCTACCTACTGTTATGTGTATTTTCTGGATTCACCAAATGGGCTGGTAAAAGCTTGATAAAAGCCCAATATGTCAACCCAATGAAGTGGCCCAGCAGACAAGACCCAAGTTATCAATGTCAAGCCCATGCGAGCTCTACAGCTCACACCAACGAGCTCACATCCCTCATTGCTCAAACCGTTGCTAGCATTATGCAGTTCGCACCATGCATAGCTCGTTCCTTAGAACGAAGTCCAGCTCGAGATCACCTAATGCAGACTACAGTTCGTTCAACGATCAGTTAGACAAGGAAATCTTCCAGAAAAGGTAGCATCTCAAATTGATAGTGATTCTTTCACCAGAATTGGAAGTTATTTCAAATTTAAACTCAGTCAATGTGATCTCGAATTATACGGACCAGTTTCCTGATTTTGCTCCAACCGATTAGGAAGTGTATTCAATGTACAATTCTTTTCCTTTTCTATTTTGACCTAAATTGTAACGTCTCTTCTCTATAAATAGAGGCCAGAAATCCATTGTAACAAAGATATAATCAATATTATACCGTCATTCTGTAGAAATATTGAGAGACAGTCGTGGACGTAGGCTTATTAGCTGAACCACGTTAAAAATCTTGGGTTGTTTTTTGTTCTTTGCCTTCCTACTTTCTCCTTGTTTTTTGTGTTGCTTCACATTGATTGTAAGTATTGGGTTTTGAGCTCTCGTCGATCAGAAATTAATGTCGACACCTACCATATCAACTATTAGGTTTTATCACCAGTTGACTGACGAAAGAGACTAGTTTGACATATTTTAGAAACATTAGGGTTGATTTCGTTCTTTTTTTCAATATAATTAAATATTTGATCATTTCCCAAAACATAAGGAACAAAATGATTTTTACCCTATTTTTTAAAAAATCCAAATAGTTAGAGAATCTCTAATGCTTTCATAAATTATGTTTTGAAAAATAAAAAATTTCATATTATCATTGTCAAGAAATTTGCTTCTTATATGACATAGATATCATTTGATAGATAATCAAATTAAAAAAATTTTCTCTTATGCTTTCATGTATTTCCATTTAATGCTTCCATCTATTTCCATTTAATGCTTTCATTTTTTTTTACTTTTAATTATATTTAAAAATTAGAATTAAATAATTATTGATTTATTGACATGACTGTCTAAAATATCCTCAAAAAATAAATAGTCATATTGACAATTTATATATATTTTTTGCTATCTCAGTTTGACATTGATGAATGATAATTGCACTCACTGCAAAGGTTTATTTTAACTTAATGTCTATTCATTATATATGGTATTTAATTTTTTTTACAATCTATGAGAGTATTCAAGATATTTCTAATTACAAAATGAATTTGTGGGTCTATGTCTAGCTCAACATAAATTTCCTTTTTGTTGAAAAAATATTTGCTTATAAAAATATACTAAATTTTTAGACAAATCCTCCAAGGTGTAGGATTAGATTTATTAAATAAAGGGGAGGGAAATATTTGTCGAGTTGTATTTTTTGAAATAATACTAAAATTATTAGAACTTTTACAATTAGTATTGGATTATGAAAATGAGTTTCTTTTGGCATGAAAGTAGGTGAAATTCCCATTATGCTCTTCATTACAAGTGCTTGTAACTTTCCACCTTTTCAAAAGTCTACGGGTTTTTTTTTGGTGAACTAATGTCAGTTAACTACTTTATGGGAAAATTGCACAAAGACCTCTAATGTTTAATGAAAATACATCAATATGACAACTTTAGCTATAATGACAACTTCCCCTGAACTTTCATAAGTGAAACACAAACCACGCTATCATTAGTAAACTATTAAAGACTTTCTGTTAAATATATGAAAGGATCAAAATGCCCTTTAATTATATTATTTTCAATTTAAATCATAAATACATTTTTTTTATTTGAAGATTAAAAATGAAAAAAAAAAAATTGAGATGACATCACCATCTCCAACCAGTCTCTACCCTCATGGCCACGGAGACATCTTGGTGGAGTGTAAGAGAGATTACGAAGACCGGATTTTTGGTCTCCACCTTGATGGAGTTGCCATTTGAAACTCTATAAGAGATGGAGATCTGATTGGATGGAGATCCTATCCCAGGTTGGATCTCCATTATCCATCTTCAAAGATGGATGGTGGAGATCCAATTAGGATTAGATGTCAAATTTTCTTTTTAAAAATATATTTTATTATTTTATTAATGTAATTGTAATATTTATGAATGAACATTTTACCCCTATTTAATGGAAAATCTTTAACGATTGACTAAAACTAGGGGTGGTTGTTGTTTTACTTATGAAAGTTTAAAGGAAGTTGCTATCATTATAGTCAAAGTTGTAATATTAGTACAATTTCATCAAATGTCAAGAGACATTTGTGCAATTTCCCCCTAATTATTTATCGGTGCACTAATTCTTTGACTTAAACTATATTTTTTATCCATGAACCAGGTTTTTAATTTTTTGGGGAACTATTTTTTTTTTTCGTCGATAAACTAATTTGTTGTCTTTATTTTAAAGGGTATATTGAGCAGTTCACTTATTTTGGTGTTAATTAAAACTCATTTTATAAGTTAGTGCTAGTTACAAAATACTCATTAATTAAATGCTATTTGGCATAATTTTCACATCTGATATAATTCTCGAAGAGTTAATATTACTACCCACAAATTTGATTTATGCACCCATGCTTTATTCAAATTTTTATTGCAAATATATATATCTAAGCAAAATGACTAATGAAAACAAAATATTCTAGTTACAAATAAATTAAATAAAGTAAATTTTAAAGAGTAAATTGCACTAAAAAGTGTTTATAGGAAAATTGGTCACATCAACAATGAATACATTGAATTGAAAAGGGAATACAATCCAAGAAACTGATAAATTCAATTTTGATCCCCTTTTTATGCCTAGATCCCCTTAGACAAGGGAATTCTCACTCTTAGGCACTTGCTTTCCACTTAGCTACCTGTCAAACAGAAAAAGAGAGATCAAGGGTCACCAGTGTCTCACCAAGGAAAATCCTTCAACGCTTAAGTCAGTAAAATTTTCGTGAAAAGCCCTTTGTTGATCAGCTTAAGTGACAAAAAAGTGGAAGAAACCTATGTTACTCTAACTAATAAGACCTCAGAGCAGCACCTAATGCTTATGACGTCTTCTCCTCAAGAAGTTTCCTACACAATGGTTGGTTCTCGAGTTAGAGAAAATGACTTACCTTCCTTTGAACAATGACTATTTTTTATATATTTCTTATTTCCTAAGGTTTCCTCTTTACTCATTTGTTGATGGTTAACTCTCCTTTTACAACCCTTCACTTTGACACCTACTTTCTATCACTTAGCTCCCTTTATGGTGCATTTACTTTAATTGCAGGAAACGGAATGGGAATCGAAATGATCTGAAATCAAAATAGCTTGAAATCGGAATGATTTATTGAAATCAAATAAGTTATTTACTTCAATTGTAAGAATCAGAATAAAAATCAACAATATTCCTATTGAAATATTTACTTTTCTTTGGAATTGGAATGAATTAGTTACAAATTACAAAACTATCCTTGATTAACAATATTTTATACTCAATAAAAAGTAAATTTTCTTAACAATATTATTGTAAGTATATTGTGTATCTATATTTTATTTTTGATTTTTATTAGCGTTAAAAAATTCCAAACTATCCATGATATATGAAATCACATTTTAATTTTTTTAATTATTGTTATACAAAAATTTCACAATATTATATTATTTCTCGAATAAGAATATAATGATCATTTTTATTTTGCATATACATATATATATACATATAAATCTTCCTCATAGGAGTTATGCTAGGCTCCATCATTGTAGCTATTATGATTATTGATTGTGTGATTATTTTTAAACTCTCATATAATCCAACAATATTATAAAAATAAATAATTTTATTTAATAAAAATACATACCATGTAATCTATAGAAAAAAAAAGAAAAAAAAAATAACTTCAAAAAAAGTTCCATAACCCCATTTAATAAGGGGTATAAAAGTCTTTTTAATTTGGAAAGGGGAATGAGAATGGGATTCCCAAGTGGGGTGGAAGGAATATAACTTTTATTCCACAATCCTAAATTTATGTGAGACTCATTAATTCATTTTCATTACGAAATGACTTTAAAGCAAGTAAACATCATCAGTCATTCTCATTCCCTAATCCAATAAGTAAACACACCTTTAGTCTCATCGCTTTCATCTTTCTTTGTCTCCCGCTCTTTATCCAACCCATTCAGGTTCGAGGGACATATGATTCTTCTCTTCGTCCTTCCTATTGTAGGGCTACATGGCAAGTTGCTGACCCTTCCTCTTTTCTCCTACAACCTGATGATTGTCATCTCTTATTATTTGTTAGCCCTAAGCTTGGCACTAGGTCTAATCTTCTTATTTTTCTGATGAGACATGGGGTTTGTAGACGTGGGGGACTTTGTTTGAATTTTCAAACTAGGTTTTCTTCTGGTACACTTTTTCGCCACTTGGTAGGGGCATCCTCTTTGTTTCTATATCCCTTTTGTTGGGCAACTGAGCTTGGGTCATGGCTTCCTTCGAGACTTGCCTTTAGGATTTAATTTTGGACTCTATTCCTTGGGTTGGTTTCCAATTAATAATTTTCAGGTGCCATTGAATCGTAGGAAGCTAATTCCCATTCCCGTCATGCGCGCCGCCCCCCACCCCCCCCCCCCCCCCCCCCCCCCCCCCCCCCTCCCCTCCTCCCTCTCCAAAATGAAAATGATAAGCATAATTTGTTTTTCGCTATGCATCCACTTTCAACCCCAGTAATGAGCTTCATATTCCAGGTCATACTTATAATATTTTATCTTGTTAGTCCAATTGGCGTCAAATTTCAATTAAAAAAAAAAAAATCCACTTATATTTACTCTGCATCTGATTTTCGTTTAACATATCTCTATCAATCAATTAATGCAGTCTTCTGAATGGCTTAAGAATTCCACTTGTATTCACTGTGCATCTCATTTTCGATTGATAACTGATACTTTTCTATCAATCAATTAATGCAGTCTTCTGAATGGCTTAAGAATTCCACTTGTATTCACTGTGCATCTCATTTTCGATTGATAACTGATACTTTTCTATCAATCAATTAATGCAGTCTTTTGAATGGCTTTCGTAGCTAGCTCATGCAAGAAAGTTTGCAACTTCGTACCCAAAAGGAGATGGGACATTTTTGAAATTGAGTTGCGACATATCGGAGAGAAGGCAGGTGTAATTTCACAATCAATGAAGTAATAAAGTTCGGTGGGGTTTTGCACATAAATCTTCATCTAAATCACTGCCGAGCATTTAATTTGCTGGTTAGAAAATTAGGTGAACTAATTTCGGACTCTTTATTGGGTTTTATTTAGTTTATGGTTTAAACATATTTTATGTTTTTTTAGGAAGCATATAGAAAATGGTAAGTCGTGGCATTCTAAATGACCGAATCTAGAATTGATGTCTTACCTTTTGAGGTGATTTAATAATAATTTTTTCCATCTCAAATAAAATATCTCTGTCAAATCTCACTGTTGTTATACATTAAAAAGTTACGCATAAAAGGAGTAAATTTTAAACTACCTACATGAGATTTAGACCTTTACAAATGGAGCTCATTTTTCATTTTATTAATATTTAGCCCCCTATCATTGTAATGGTCACAAATTTCCAAACCCGAAATAAAAATCCAAAGCTTATTGAGATAGACTAGCCCAATATACCGCTCAACCCATGCTAATGGCCTAATGCATGTTACGAGTGGATAGCCCAATAGCTTGATTGATCTAGCTTAAGAAAGGTCAACTTCCTTAAATGAGGATTGACTGTTTTTAATATATGAGGTTTAAATTAATTGTAACGAAAGTTGCATTAATTCTATAAGTGACATGACATTAACTCTGTAATTGACATGACATTTACTCTCTAACGGATATTGCATTTATTCTATAATAACTTCTCATAACACCTTTTCTACCTGTAAATAGAGGGGGTTATTATAAGGAAGAATCCATCCCAATCTCTCGTGCTCATCTCTTGCAAACCACTTGAAGTTTCTCCTTTTTTGCTCTTGTGTTTTGATTTTTTACTCTAGATTTATAATTCCTCTATGATAAATTCAGTGTAGTGGCCGTGAAAATGCATGTTTAAGAAAGGTTCTAGCTAGAAAAGACTTGGTATTTAATTGTATTTATTGTGACCGACCTCTCTTTCCTAATAATTTATCTAGTGTAATATTCACTATCTACTCGTACTATTATATTATATGGAATTTTGCCCATTAGCACTCAATATCTCAATGTTCCTATTCCGTCCATTCTTTAGGTCAAAACGGTCAAGATTCTGATGGTCTTCTGTCATTTTCCTTCTCAGACACACTTCTTCTAATTTGATGGTGCTTTACAATTATTGCATTCTTTTATATTACACTTGGTTTACTGACTTGAGTATTAGAGTGTCTTCAACTGATACCCCTATCGGTGTTAAGATCACCCGCATTCTCTTTGTTTAATTTGTGCAGGACACAAGTTAGATTCGAAGAAAATTGACCAACGAGGCCTATTCAAAGTCAACATAATATAGAATTCACCCACTATAGTTTGGCCACCATTTATGGGAATCTAGCAACTCAATCCAGTGCAAGTCGAATCGCTTTCCACACTGTAACGGTCAAATTACAAAATTAGTCTTATGAAACTCATAACTCCCCTTTGGTGAAATGTATGCTAACTTACGTTGAACAACTTAAGCTACTGTAAACTAACAAGGTCATGCTATTGATGCTTATCTATTATTTCTGATGCATTTCTTTTCTACATTCAATTTCAATAATTTAATTGACTCAACGTTCACGACATATGAATAAGAGCATGTCATATATTGTTCAAGTATTGTCTCAATCTTCACTTAAAAACTTTCATTGTTTCCTTCTTTTGTGTTGCATCAATAAATTTGTTTATGTTAATTCGATCATTTTGTCAAAATGATCTTTTATTTCAATCTTCAAATTCGTAATATTAAATTGTTATCGTGAAACATATTTTTGAAATCAAAATATGTCTTTCAGACTTTGAACATGATATCACGTGATTGTTGGTCAGAGTAATTATTGGATAGCTATACTTTTTAATATTTTAGACACAAGCTCTAGTTTATTAGATTATTCTCAATTATAGTTGACTGATTGTGTCTTATGGAGAAAATGAAGTTTTTTTTTTTTTAACTTGTCTATTATAGTTGAGGAGTAGGGCCCTTTATACATAAGTTGTCGATTGCATCTTCAATAATGTGGAATTATTAAAGCAATATCATTTATCACCACTGTGGTATTGGCACTTTACTCTTTGTTTCTTTAAGTGCAAAAATAATTGGAGTTAATCGTGACATGTCTCATGTAGAATTGCCATTGATGGTCTCATTGTGCATAATTCTAGTATTACTGGCCAACTAATTGGAAATATTTTCTAGACATTAATTTCATGCTTTACATTGTATAAGGCAGATTTGGTTATAATTTTTCATGTAAGTCTCTGCTTGTTTTATACCTTCCTATAATCAATGTCAATATTGAATGCTTAATTCCTAGTAATCATTTGAGAATGTGAGTTGCTTTGTTCCTAGTGTAATAGCATTTACCTTGTCAGATTGCTTTTACTCGAATTATTCTTTTGCTTTTTATATTAAGTGGTATCTGGTGATTTCACTCTAGGCTTGGTTATGATTAACTCTAAGCATTATGGGGATGTAATAAAAGTTACCGCGAGCTTTTGAATCAATCCTATAAGTACTTTACATAGGAAGAGAGAGAGAGAAAGAGATGCCTAAGAAAACTTATCAGGTTTTAAAGAAGTTTGTGATTTCTGATTTTGACCTTATATTTCTATTCTTCAATTTCTTTTTAACAATGATAAAAATAAAAATAACTTAATGGGTTATCTCTTTTTGTGACAATATGGCTATGCCTCCTTTTTATTATTTCAAATGGTGGATAATTATTCACATTGTAAGTTTTTATGGTTTATTATCAACTCATTCATGGAATTGTTATCCTTTTTATTGGTTTGGTCAATCGATTGATTATCAAAAGCATCCATTAAACCAATAAGTATTAGGTACATCTTGTTTAGCTTTAATTTGAATATGACCAGGTCAACTAAAAGATGACATGAGTAAACATTCGTATTTGGACCTAAAAGGTCCACTCCACTATTTAATTTCCATCCTTTTGATTGCAATAACCACACTGTTAATTTCATATCTATGGAAGTTTAAGAGCAATGCGAAATCAATATCAACCTCAGGAGTTATGTTCGATAATTCGACAAAGAAAAGTTAACAAAGCACCTCTAAAACTATGGAGGGTGTGCTTACCAAAGTATGGGCATGAATTAAATGGGAGATGTTACATAACACCAACCAAAAAAGCCAAGTGCCAACAAAGAAAACGATTCGAATCGATTAGATTACCAAACGAGTTCAAGCAACTATTACGAAACAGAGTCATCTTCCTGGATGATACTCGGTTACAACTAACTCAAAAGAAAAAAGGGAGTGATTTAACTCGCAAACATTGATGTTCGGTTCAAAGACAGTTGATAAGTTAAATAGAAGAAAAAACACGTGTAGATCGTGTGATAGACAACTACTGATTCCTTTGTGCAAGCTGGGACATTCAATATGATTTCTAATTTAAAATCGTTATCTTTCCATTAGTTACTAACTTGAGCATAAAGGATCATTAGCAAAGCCAAAGACCACTTCTAATAGTTCGTGGCACGGGAATCATAAGATAGTTTGACAAAGGTTCCCTCGACAATACAATTAATTCTTAATACAATCATTTGACTTCAACAATATTGTTCGATTTGACAAATGGTTTTTGGAAACAATTCAACTCAATTTCATACCTATGATTCTCATGGGACATACTCCAATCATGCGATTATATACATATGGTTCAAGGAGGACAAAGTAACACTCAATCTCCACCATACAAACAAACTTATGGTTCAAGGAGGACACAATAATACCTAGCCTCTGCCACACAAAATACTCAATTGTGCTTCAAGGGGGCTATGGCAACATCTAGCCTTGCCAGGCACCTTTAAAAACTGTTCTCTGAGAACACACTTCAAAAGTTGTTCCCCGTGAATACACTTTCAAAAGCCATTCTTCATGAACGCACTTTCAAAAGTTGTTCTCCATGAATGCACTTTCAAAATCTGTTCCCCATGAACATACTTTCAAAGCTCAAAAGTCATTCCCCATGGACACACTTTGAAAAGTCATTCCCCGTGAACGCACTTTTAAAAGTCGTTCTCTACAAATGCACTTTCAAAAGTTGTTTCCCATTAACGCACTTCAAAAGCCCTTTCTCACAAATACACTTTCAAAAACGTTTCCGTATAAACACATTTCAAAACCTTTTCTCCATGAATGCACTTTTAAAAGTCGTTCTCTGTGAACGCACTTCAAAAATTGTTCCCCATGAAAGCATTTTTGAAAGTCGTTCCCCGTGAATGCACTTTCAAAACCGTTTCCTATGAATACACTTTCAAAAGTCATTTCTCGTTAAAAGTCATTCATCACAAATACACTTTTGAAAGCCGTTCGTACTAAGTTGAATGCACTCACTACTCAACAAGCCATTCGCACTAACACAATGTCAAAGGCACTCACTATTCCTTAGGAATGCTCAATAAGTCTTTCACATTATTACAAAGATTGAACGCATTTCTAGCATATTTGACAAACCCTTTTATAACAACATTATTTGACCCTCTCGAACTATTGGCATTAAAGTTTTTTATCTCGAATGCCTAAAACCTAAATTGTCAAACCAGCGATCAAAATAAGGCTTGTAGATCAAATCATGGTTACATCATATGAAGTATATAACTTAAAGACAACTCTTACTTTTACAAGTAACTTCAACAAAATATTAAATATTTGCATTGACCTCAAGGTCAATAGGATTAACATTTTTCCTAATCACACCATTTGTTACGCCACCTTCAGTTTCTTTAACAACTTAATTAGTTGCGTCATCTGACCTTTCTACCATGTTGATCACTGTAACTTGAGCTCGAAGGTCATCCTTTTTTAGCTTGATCCAAATTGCTTCCAATTGTCAACGATTTGCACCTCTCAATCCTTATTTGTCCCTACAAGGTATTCTCTCATAAGTCTAATAATTGTCTTAAACACAGCACCGTTGGCAATACTGGTTACTTGTACTGTTTTGGCTTCTAATTACTCCTTTGTCGCTTAAAATTCTTCTACGAGTGACACTTTCTCAGTTCACCACTTTTTGGTTTGTTAACTTATCATCTATTCCAACTTAGCAACCTTATCATCAACTGTGGATGCAGCCCTATTGGCAGTGGTTTTAACTTCCTCAATAGCATCCTTTGCCTTTTCAGAAATTCTCAAGCTTGCTCTTAATAGCCTAAGCTTCTGAACTTTTTTCATTTCCTTTCTACACTCTTCTACTTCAGGGTCAATGCTTGTTTGACAACTCAAAAAATAAAAAAAATGTTCAACAGTCATAATGATAAACACGAATGTTAAATTTCAGTATCGCTATAAAAATGTTAGTCTTAAGAAGCTGTTCGAGCTAATATCGAACATATTCAAATTGTCGTGTTCAAACAACGAACAATTTTCTTAATCAACTGAGCATACTAAAAGTACTTAAATTACAAGCGTTTAAATTGCTTAGATTGCACCTAGTAAAGTCACTAGCTTATTTTTTGAAATTCAGATTGTCGGGCAAATAGTTGACTTTATATTTGTTGACTGAAATTTACTTAGAGCAACAATTCTTAATTTCATAGAAATTCTTGACAAAAAATGGTACAATTTAAGAAATATCATTTGACACAAGCAATGTCAAAATATTATTAATCCCAATATTTCAAGTATGGCAAATTAATTGACCACTGTAATGTCGAACGTGTGTCAAATTTAACAATTCAAAAAGTAAAAGATGTAGAACCTTACTAGGACACGTGTTTGTCATGTAGGGTTTGGTGAGTTGAAGCGACGCCTATCACAATAATTGATGTAATAGTCACCATCCACATGAAACGCTTATATATCATCATTTTGTATCCTAATAAGTCAATCGAGTCATGAGATCGAGCAATATGGCAATACTTAGGGTTTACTATCACCTTCAACTGTCCAACTATGACATTTTATGATTAATCAAGTTACAAGTCAGTTATTAGAACTTTCACTCCTCCAATCGACTATATCGACCAAAGCAGTAGGGACAAACTATAATGGTCAAAAATTCTCAGGCCCGAAATAAAAGTCCAAAGCTTGTTGAGATAGACTAGCCTAATATGCCAATCAACCCATGCTAATAGCCTAATGCATGTTATAAGCAGATAGCCTAGCAACTTGGTTGATCCAGTCTAAGTAAGCTTCATTTCCTTAAATGAGGATTGACTACTTTTAATTTATGAGGTTTAAATAAATTGTAACGGAAGTTGTATTAACTGTATAACTGACATGACATTAACTTTGTAACCGACATGACATTTACTCTGTAACAGACATTGTATTTATTCTATAATAAGTTCCCATGACATCTCTCCCACCTGTAAATAGAAGGGGTCATTATAAGGAAGAAATCATCCCAACCTCTCTTACTCATCTTTTACAAACCATTTGAGGTTTTTCCTTTTAGTCTCTTCTATTTTCATTTTTCTACTCTAAATTTAAAATTTCTTTGTAACAAATTCAATATAGTGGCGTGAATGTATATGTCTAGAAAGGGTTTTGGCTAGAAAAGATTTTATATTTAACTGTATCTATTGTAAGCAACCTCTATTTCCTATGAACTTATTTAGTATACTATTCATGGTCTACTCGTACTATTATATTATACGGGATTTTGCCCACTTACACTCAATATGTCAATGTTCCTACTCCATCTAATCTTCAGGTCAAGACGGTCAAGACTCCGATAGTCTTCTATCATTTTTCTTCTCCGGCACAATCCCTCAAGTTTGATGACGCTTTATAATTATTACATTCTTTTACATTATAATTAGTTTATTGACTTCAGCGTCAAAGTGTTTTCGGTCGGTACCCCATCAATATCAAGATCTCTCATGTTCTCTTTGTTTGATTTATGTAGGACACAAGTTGTTAGATTCCAAGAAAATTGACTGACGAGACCTGTTCAAAGTCAATATACTATAGAATTCACCCACTATAATCATTATCCTTTGATTGCTAATAAATTAAAATTAAAAATAAATACATAATTTAATTAAAAATAAAATGAAAGGAAAAAAAACATATTGTTTCTTAAAAAATTAAAAATTAATTAAAAAAATTGAGATCACCACCGTCTATCATAATAAAACTATGGATGGTGGAGATCTTTCTAAGAAATAAATGGAAAAAAAAAAGAAATTAAAAAACATAGAGGTAATTTTACATTTTCCTTTTTTATAAAATTTATGTTTTTCTTTGTTAAAAATTCTCCATTGTTCAGCTCAAAATTCAAATTTTGGTTTAAATTTTATGACTTGAACACACATTACTCATATGTTATCAATCTATTGGTCAAAAAAAGTAAATGAATTATGAATAAATTACAATCATTGCATTGAAAGCAAATAAACGAATAGATGTTGAAATAACAAATTATGGAAGGTGATTTACTACAATTGCTAAGGTAAACTACTGGTTCTACTTTAGCTTTGCTAGGCCACTAGCAACCTACAAGAATGCTAAGAAATAGAATGAAGTTAGAGTGCTAGACATCGAGGTGGTGTTTATAAAAGACACTTCAACGCTTAAGTTAGAAAATATGGTAATAGTAAAGGTTGAACGGCTATATAAATAAAGTTGAAACTACTTCCTACCGGATCGTTCTTGCCTGGTTGATTGATAGGACTCTGTTAAGACTAACTTATTAGAATGGATCAAAGCAGAGGATAACTATATTTTTCCTGAAAAATGTCGAACAACTTGTAGTGTTGATTGAGTTGTATAGCATTCAAGAATATATATATATATATATATATAAATTGTAGACTACAAAAATATATATAATTAAATTGTAGGGGTAAAAATTTTAGAGTCGCTATTGTCAATAGTTCAGTGTACTATCAACTTATTAGGCCACTAGCAACCTACAAAAAATCATAAGATAGAGGTAAGGTGCTTGACCATTGAGTTGGTGTCAGTCAAAAACACTCCGATACTCAAGTCAGTATATGTATTACATAAATGATAGATCGAAAAATAAAGGATATGAAATACTTTCTAGAAGGATAATATGCACTAGTAGAGTGAAACGATAGGTAGATCGCACTTGAGCTAGTACAAATAAAGTCGATCGGTAGATCACTCTTGAGCTGGTACAAATAAAGTAAGTCGATTGGTTGATCATTATTGGGGTATTATCTTGTTGGCGTTTGACAATCTTGATCGGAAAGTGAAACTAAATAAGAGTGAGAGTCAGAAACAATGAGTAAGGGAGCCTCAAAAGGTCCACTCCACTCCATGAAGTTGTTGCTTGCCTATAATAAGCAAGCATCTTTCGAAGTTAAGATAGTTCACCAAATGCAAGAGGTTTCCTATTTGATCAATTTCACTTCGTTTTCAATAGCCTACTTTTATCTAAGGTGTGATCATTCTTGTAAATGCGATAGTGGAAAATAGATTTTGAACCATCCCAATTAATATTCACAGAAATGATACCGACACTAGAATCTTATATGCATATAAACTCATCATCACAGGATACCCATGATAGAATTATTCTACAAAACAATAAAGTACTGATTAAACATCATGATCATCATAACTATGATTAATGATAATAATAATAATAATAATAGTTTAATTGGTCTTCTTAGTCAACTGCTTGGCGACGAAATCCTTGATTTGCAAAAACAATTGGGATGCCTCAGGCAATTCAGGAAACACGTAAAAAGCATGGATCATATTTGGATACTCCACCAACGTGGCCTCTTTACCCGATTTCCTCAACCACTCATAGTACCTCTTTTGCCAATCCTTCAACGGGTCAAAACCCGCCATGAATACCATCGTATCCGGATAATCCAAACCCGATATATCAACAGCGTTTGGTCCGCTCACATTGCATGCCGGATGGTCCCGCGTCGACCCGTCGGGTAAAAATATCTTCCATAACCTATCGGTTCGCTCCACCGAAACTAAAAAAGACCCGGGCAGTTGGATCTCCGACTCCGTCCTCTCCTCACCACCAAAAAAGGGTTGGATCGAAATCAACCCGTTGATTTTTAAAACCCGAAATTGAGACCTGCAAGCCCGGACTGTCACGTGGTGGGCCAAGTTGGCACCGGCGCTGTCGCCGGCTAGAAAACATTTCGACAGGTCAGCATTTTGCGGCAACACTCGCTCGCGATTCTCGTCGAGGAATTTGAGGACGTCGAAACCGTCGTCGTATTGACAAGGGTAGCAATGCTCGGGGCAGAGACGGTAGTCGACGGAGACGACGAAGGCGGGGGTTTTGTAGGCGAAACGACGGCAGACGGCGTCGTAGGATCGAGAGGCCGCGCTGAGGTAGGTGAAGCCACCTCCATGGAAGAAAACGATGACAGGGAGAGTAGCATCGGGGGGTGTGGTGGTGGGAGTGAAAAGGCGGAACCAGAGCCGGCGGGAGGGTTCGCCGATGACGGTGTCAGAGCTGATGACGGAGCGGATGGGTTTGGAGTTGGGAGGAGTCTTGAGATCGAGGAAGCTGAGAAGACACTTGTTGACGGAACCGTTGGCGGAGAAGCTGGTGTCCGTTAGACGAGAGACGAAGCTGACGGCGAGTCTCGTTTTCCAAGGGAGGGCAGGTTTGGTTGGTTGCTTTTGCTGGTGATCTTCTTCAGATTTGGTGGGTTTCATTTTAATGGCGAGAAGGTGACTGATCTTTGAATTGGTTTTGTATGCTATCGGAAAATGAGGAGACAAATGTGTTTTTTCGTTTGGGTTATATAGGTGAAACGGGATGGAGACGCGTTTTCTTGGTGGGGGTAGCTGCACGCGCACCACGTCTCAGATCAATGTAAACATTGTGTCGTATTTATTACATTCCGTGACTTCTAAGGATTTGGTTTGACGGTTGGATAAAATTATTTATTGATATCTATATTTAAATATTTTTTAATAATGACCGTTATAAATAATTTAAAAGATATTATTAATAAATAACTTTATTTAACTAATAAAATAATCAAACTGATAATAAGAAGTATGAAAATTTATTATGATATTAGTATCTATATCTTTGACAAAAATCATAATAACTCTGTCAAAAATGATAAAATGAGTGATAAATCAAAACCCAACTCCGCTCACGTACAAGAGTTTTCATGTGAAAGAAAACCAAAATATTATAAATTCCATGTTTTTATTTAATATCACTTATAGTATAGTTATTCAAATTAGAATTATTGTTAGGGATGACAAAATTTTTGCAACTGCAGGTGTAAAACTTTGTGGGTTCAGGTCTATGTGCGGGTAGAACTCAAACTCTACCTCTAAACCTACAACATTTTTACTTAAAATTTTAATATGAACTTTTCATATAATAGTTTCCTTATATATCGCCTAATAACCACAAACGATATCATTTGCAAATCCTATCAATAATATCAACCACAAAATACAATTAAATAAGCTTACACTTAATATTTCAACCTAAATATTAAGTTATAACGTCTGACGTAACAAATTAAGATGAAAAGCATAAATCCTTTAAAATTAAATAAAACACAAAATATGTTAAAAGCAAAATGATAACTACTTAACATCAATTAACTCCGAAAAACATAGTACAAAAAAAAAAAAAAAAAAAAAAAAAAAAAAAAAAACCTATAAGGTTATTTGCCATGAGGGTACTAGGTTTGCAATTAAAACATTTATAAGGTTATTAATTCAAATATTAGAGATGTCATATTACAGTTTAAGGAGGACACAGTAACACTCATCCTCCCGCATCCCTCCAAAGGCAAAACCAAAAACCTGACACTTCAACTAAGGTTTCAAATGTTGTGTCAACAATCGTTTGTTTAGGTTAGTCCATAGTAATGCATTCGGAATTATTTTTGTTTATTGATTTTATTTTTATTTTATTTTATTTTTTTTAAAGTTGATCTATATAACGGTCCATGTTATCTCCTGTCTTGATAAAAGCTGATTCCAGTGAAATTTGAAAATTTCTTGGGAAAAATTGTTGCCTGTTGAATCCAAGCCCAATAGCAACGTAATTAAGAGGAAGCCCAAATATCCTATCAGCAATCAATTCATGACATCAAGCAATTTTCAGACAAACTTTATACAAACTACCATTTATAAGTTGCTATGTATTAAAAAATAAACGTTGTTTAGTGTGCTAATGAAATAATTTTTTATAAAGTTAATAAACTCTAATGTTTGGCTAATTCTGATCTTAAAACGATTACAAACCTTAAGCACAGTATTTTTAGTTTGGCAGGCAATAAATTTTATATTATTTGTTATTAATTGACAAAAAATCTAAAATGGATATAAAAATAATATATTTTAATTTATATTTGTTGTAAATATAATTTTATATAATTAAGGTTGTGATATGAGTATCCTTTTAGTAAAATTAATAAGGATAATTTGATTATATTTGTTATTAAATATTCAATTTTTTACTTTGAAAAAATGATACTAAACAGGGCGTTTGCAATCTTGTATTGGTTTTCTTTGCATATATATCTTTTAGGCCCTTTCCAAATGTATATAACTGAATTTTAATATAAAACCAAATCGTTGAATGTGTATGATCGAGAATTAAATATATCTAATTAATGGAAAATTCTCACATTTGAATTTTGACAAAATCTGGAAATCCTTACGTATAGATTTTCACTTTATTTGCAGACTAGTGTATGATTTACTTAGCCCTCCATCGATTACCACCAAAAAGTTAAGAGGCCAATCTCCTCATTGATGATTCAGCAATAATGCCAAAATTCACAATTGATGTATAAGAAAGTTCTACATCCTACAAGCAATCATTCTTCTTGTGTTTTATTACTACATACAAAATCAAAAATCTAAAATTGTAAGGCTATATTTAGAACATGAGATTAGAGGTGGGTTTGAAATTCAAAATATCTCAAACTCTTAAATCTTGTGTTTGAGTTTGAATCTCAAATTCTTTCATTTTCCAATCTTTTGGGAATAGTCATTCCCAACCAAAATAGTGAGTTATGGTGGGAATGAGATTTTTCATTTCTCATCTTCTTTGTGTTCTCTCACACCTCCATCTATCTCTCCTTCTCCCACTTTCACTTCTTCTCTCATCACATATCCATGGTGCCAAGAGCACTCTTTACCCGTTCTCATTCTTATTATTATTTTATTTTTTAGTCTTTTTATTGGGTATCTAGTTCTCAGTATGAACCCAGAACTATAATTTGGGTTCATCGAAACCATAACTAGAGAGTTCTGGGTTCAACGATGAACCCAAAACCATCTAGTTATGGGTTTATTGAGCCCAGACCACAACCCCTCCCTCCCCCCCGCTCCCTGCCCCTCCCCCCCCACACCCCATTATTATTATTATTATTTTTTGAAGTTCATGTTCTAATGTTTTGATGTTGTTGATAGATTTTGTTGGCATTGATTATGTTGATGATGTTGTTGTAAAAGATAATGATATTGATGAACTGTGAGTGAATGATGTTGAAGACAATGGGTTGAAGATGAATAATGGGTTATTGTTTTTTTTTTTTCCAGATTTTATATAAAATTAATTTTGTAAATAAAAAATTTAAATAAATTTTATTTCAATGCAATCTTAACTTACAGTAAACATAATATGGTATAATTTTAATCTAATATTAAATTCAACCAAATATAGGACAATAATTTTGTAATCTAATTCAATCCATTCTGTTTCAATCAAATCCAATCTATTTTATTCAATTCAAATCTCACGTGTCAAATATAGTC
Source organism: Litchi chinensis (assembly GCA_019925255.1). Lineage (NCBI taxonomy): Eukaryota > Viridiplantae > Streptophyta > Magnoliopsida > Sapindales > Sapindaceae > Litchi > Litchi chinensis. The sequence continues at coordinate 11,260,530 of CM034471.1, forward strand.
TAAAGGTGCATTTGTATAAGGGATTAGATTGAGATTGGATAAATTCTAGTCCAATCCCATGTTTGTTAATTGTCTAGAATTTTCAACCTATAACAAACATAATATGATATAATTTTAATCCAATATCAAATTCAACCAAATATAGGACAATAATTTGGTAATATAATTCAATCTATTCTATTTCAATCAAATTCAATATATTTTATTCTATTTCAATCTCACGTACTAAATATAGCCTAAGGGTGCATTTGATTAAAGGAATTGGATTGAGATTGGATAAATTCTAATCCAATCCAATGTTTGTTAATTGTCTGGAATTCTCTAATACTATACAACCAATTGTCAAATGTGGGATTTTTTTTTTTTTTCTGTTCTTATATTATTTATATAGTATTAAATTTATTTTTTAAATAATTTTTATATACATCATTAAAACATTTAAAAATATATATATTCCAATAACAATTATAAAATAAATGTTACATTAAAAAGATAAATTTTAAGTAGTTAGATCTACTTTTCAAAAAATAATTCAAATAGTTTTAACTTTATTTTATTGAAAATATATAATATATAATTATTTTTTGTCTAATTTTAAAATACACCAAACAATGAATAATAGTCTTTTATTTAATCCCATACTATATCAAACACATCGTGGGATTAATTTGTCAAATTCAATCATATTCAATCCAATCTAATCAAAATATTCTCTTCAATGTCACGGGCAAATAAACCGGGGTCTGACTCTATTTTCAGATAGAAGAAAAAGAGTACTAAGCAACATATTTCTAAACACCTAAATTAAATCACGGAGAATGGGTCTGGTACCATTTGCTTCTAAATGCTAGGCCTCGATTACCGTACTTTTGAACATGAGGTGGCATAATTATAGCTACCATCAGTTCCTTTAGTTGCCTCATCACCAACTGTGAAGTTGGTAATGTCATCAAATTTCCAATCAATCAAGTACCCTGGCTTTGTGGTTACTTTGCTCACCTCAACATCTCCACAAAGCATAGCAACTGCACGGGACATCGGTGGTCGCATAGATGGCAATGTCTGAGTACATAAAAGTGCTACTCCTATAATACGTTTTACCTCCTCCTCATTAAATTCTCATAACCCAGTTCAACTTCTTGGTTGTTCTCATGAAGTTGCCAAGCCTAAAAAGGATAAAAATACGTAACTCAAAACCAATGCAGTATGAAAGGTGTTTCAAATGTATACAACATATGGGAATACTAATACATACCCAATCAAGAAGATATAGCTGCTCCTCATGGAATCTTGAATCTGAGTTTGGTCTTCCACTAACAATCTCCAAAGTCATAACGCCAAAGGCAAACACATCCG